>OY856411.1:661922390-662522390 GCA_963693085.1 Alisma plantago-aquatica | reverse complement strand
GGGTATAGCTTGATGAAACCGTGGTTAAGAGATCATGATGGATGGCTTATGAAATAAGCATAAAGGGTTATGAATGATCTTGAGAAAACATAAGTTTGAAGCATAGGTTTCACCCATGTGGAGGTATGCTAGTGAAGCTTGATCCTTCATGGAGAAAGGACCTCTAGTAGTATGGATGGATGTGGAGTTAGCTTTAGAGAGAGAAAGAAGGAATCAAGCAAGAGGATTGGAAGCTTAGGAACAATGGGTAGTTGGGGATGATGCGACCTAAGTGGATGATAGTGGTTGCCTTATGTTTGATCCCTGAAGGCTAATGATATCTTGGTTGCCTTTAGAGGAACCTTCTGGTACCCATGGTATAAGTGACTACCTGCTGGATGGGATAAAGAGTGCCTTAAACCCTGAGGAGGTTTAAGTAACCAGTTGTGAGGCTTTATACCTAGTTGGTTGTCCTGGAAGAGGACTCAACTCCAAAGTGTTGCTTGAGTAGAAGGATCATGGAAGTACATGACATATCTTGGACGTGCTTGATTCGTGGTTAAGAGATTGAACATACATTTGGATACCCAAAGGTGAACATAGGGTTCCTAGGCCTAAGAGGGGAAGCAGTGTATCCAATGCTCATGGTGAATTTGAGTCTCTATAGTTTCGAGCAGTGTACTCTTAATGCGTAGAGGAAAGGAAACCCCTTAAGGTAAGGGTGTGTTGGACGAACCCCTCACAACTAAGTAGGTCTAATGTTGAGAATGGGAATAAGTATGACCTATCATTGTTCAATAGCTGTGCCTTAGCAACTGCTGAGTTAAGCATGTTCATGTGAAAGTAGACCCTAAACATAAGGACGCTTGTGACCTTTGTTATCCAGGTGTAGTTTCCTCTCATACTGGGAGAGGGACCCGTTGGTAGGGTGTACACCAGTTTTGTTGGTTTTGAGGTAACCTAGAGAGGTTTCAGGGGATCGTGTGAAGCTAAGTGAAAAGTACATGGCATGAGGATGAACATGTAGACCCATACATAACCATCTCTATAGTGCATGTGGATGTGTTACCATGGAGGTAACCGATATGGGGCCTGACCAAGGTAGGCAGGTTGCCATGACCCCTATGAAGGGATGAAAGTCAATCATGAGTGCAGGAAGAGATGATGAAGGATTGGGTAAGGTTCTAACTTGAACATGTACTATAATAGAATCCTGAGTCTATCCTAGGGTCATGTAGGGATAGGACCGATGGAAGAAGGAGTTGCCTAATTCCCAGGTTGCACATGACCATAGGGTCGGGAGGTAACAGCTATCATTGTCTGAGGACCATGGGTTAGGAGATTGATCACATTCATGAACTCGTGGGACCCAAAGGGCAGATGAGTAGGGCACTCTCTAATGCATGAGGGAAGAGGCATGACCCCAAAAGTGCCGGAACCCTATAGACCCAGAAGAGATGACCAAGGATTGTGTGTAAACCCCAGTAGGTTAGAGACCAATTTTCCATGAAAGTAATTTTTGATATCATGATGTTTGTAATTTGGAGACATGAGTTGCACGTTTCCACTTAGATTTGAAGGTGTACTGGCAAGGTGGGCTGTACCATCTCTACCCTTGGAATGGGAAGAACTTTGTATTTGGACGGCCGCCAAATGCTTATTTCTTCTTATTATGGGGGTGAGAGATAGGACAGTACGCATGCCTTACACAAAGGATAAAGATGATGTAAGTTGGAGCGTTGCTTCAATGTATAAGGATAGAAGTGATAACATACCCTTGTGAAGTGGATGATACATGGATGGTTTACAAACACTAAGAGGAATATGGTAGTCATATTATGAGGATGTTTTATCAAGAGTTATGAGGAATTTACAAGTTAACCAAGGTTGATCACCCTGCGGATGAACTTAGAGTTTGAGATGAGATGATAAGTATAATAAAGGGAGGTGTGTGTTACTTAACACCTAAGGATAAGAAGTGGTAATGAATGCTCAGGTTGAGATATAGCTGCCTAGTTTAGCTGGAAGCTAGAAGAAGTTGAGGTTGATTGACTAACCCTAAGTTTGGAAAGAAGATGTGTTTTGGCTAACACTCGGATGTAATAAGATATGTTGAACAAGTTAATGGATGTTTGGGTAGCCAGTTTAGTCCTTGATAGAACCTCAGATACACTTCTTTGGATAGGAAGGTAATAAAACCCTTTTGAGAATGGTTTAGGGTTTCCGAGGTATCAAGCTTGAGGAATCATAACAATACATGAGGTCATGATATACCTTGATACTACAAAGATAGTAAGTGACGGTAGCATTCTGAATGCTAAAACAAAATTTGCATGTAGCAGGTGGCCATGCAAGTCAGGAGGTGAAGGACGAACACTAGTAACCCAGTGCATGGATATAAAGTATAAAGAGTTCCCGAGAGGGAATGGGAGTTCATCAATGTGGATGAGGTGAGTCTCCCCTAGACCAAGGAAGGTTAATATGCAAAATGGGTTATGGTAGATCACCTTACCTAGTTGACATGAGAAAGAAAGAATGTTGTCAAGGGACAGATTCGGTTGAAATACTTAAGAATGAGAGATGGTTCAACCACACCATGTTTGAGGTCAAAAGTTCTTGGGTATGACCAAGGTTCACTTCCATGAGGTGGAAGTAGATACATGAAGAACTCGATGATAGTACAGTTTATCACCCCATACTAATGGACAATATGATCCATACTAGAGGGTCTGATGAGAGCATGTGTGCTCATTCAGGGTGATACATAGAAACAATTCTTAAGATGTGATGTAAACCACCATAGCCTTTATCGGGATGCAAGAAGTCTTATAGAGAGGTTGTGTCGGTCACCACTTCATTAAGATGATGTTGGTGAAGGAGACCTCGCGAAGGTCAGAAAAGAACCATAGTGTGTGCAGATGAAGTCGCTTTGGTCGGGCAATGGCCGAGATAGAGAGAGCCCAGTGGTGACTTGAGTCACGAGCTGATGCAAAGCAGACTGACATGCAGTTCTCTATGGGAGAATATGTGATGAGAAAATCTGACCCCTCTAAGCTACAGCTGGGAAAGCTGAGTCCCCGATATATGGGTCCATTTGAGATGGATTGGTGGAGATGGTTGTGTCTAGCCTTGCCCCTCAGGCTAACTTGATGAATCAATGTGTTCCATGAGTCCGATCTAGAGCACTATGTGAGGTACCCAAGCCATGTGATGAGCCCTGAACCTATTTAGCTTTTGAGAGGCTGAAATGTCCTGAGTCACCTATAAGGGTACGATATAACAAGGTAAGAAAGAACTCACATGGAAGAATATGAGATGATGAAGGTTCTTGGGAAGCACCATGGAAAGGGTGAAGCCATGTGGGAGCCATGATGGATATATGAAAGGCTTGTCCTATTTTGTTTGTTTGCTTGATGGAATTTTGAGGGCAAAATTCCTATAAGAGGGGAAGGATGTTACAACCCCAATTTTGGGTTCATTTGCTGAGAAATGTAATTTCTCATATTAAAGATAAATGAACAAATAATGATTGAATGCATGAATTTCGTTACAATAGCCTTGGTGATTGCTTTGTGGGCTTTGTTGGCTATTGGGCCCAATAATAAGGAAATTCAATTAATTAATGAATTATTGAGAACTTGAGATAAGAAAGATGTGGAAACCTCTAAAAGGTAAAGAACTTAATCCAAAGGTGTATTTCATGCCACATGGGTTCCTTGGGTTCCAAGGAGTCCAAAGTTGCAAAGATAATGCAAAAATAAAAGAAAAGATCAATCAAGTATTTCTTTATTTAGAAAAGAATTGAGAATAATGTAAAATGTGGAAAACATGTGGAAAAAGGTATAATTGAGTTATCTTGGTGGATTTTCGTATCCAAAAGGTTCCTAATATTAAAAGGAACTCCAAATAAGGAAATAAAAGAGAGATAAAGAGAAATCCTCAAAAAGAGATATTTTAATAAGAAATAAACATGATAATGAGAAATAATACATATAGATGCATCTAGAAGGATAATTAGTATCCTTTAAAATGGAATTTTGAAATCTTAGGATTTCTTGGGGTGCAATGAGTCCCAATGGATAAGTAGAAAGAGAAAATTAAATATTGCTTTGTTAAGAAGGGAATATGAGATAATGATGAAATTACAAGAAATATGTGATGATAGGGATAATGGATCCATATTGGATAAGATTTCGGGTCCAAATAATTTCTATTGGTAAAAGGAATCATAATGAAGAAAATATGAAAGAAGGAGAGAGAAAATATGCGCTTTTAAGTCATTAACTTGAAAATGAAAAAAGGAGGTATTTCTTTTGAATTTTGGTTTCAAACTTGTAATATAAGTAGTTTAAGTCCTTATGGATTTTCCCTTACAATTTGGGTTTCAAAGGATAAGTGGATTGGGAGATATGAATTTTTCAATTTATTCCTAAAGTGTAGAGGATAATATTATGACTGGAAACAATGCCTTGGCTCCTATTTATTTTCGCACAGACTGAGGACCGTTTGATTGGGAATCGACGGATCCTATCTCATCTTCTTCCTTCGATCAAAAGAGGAAACCAGGAGAATAATAAATCAGATCTCGACCAACCTTCCTCTTTCTCAATAAACCACAGCTGCTCGTGGGACCTATCCCATTGTTTTTGGGAGACAAAAATGGACCGAATTATATCCAATTTTCCGCTTTTTTGGAGAGGAAGGGGATTTTCCCCTTTTGGCTGCTGTATTTGTTTCACGAGGGGCATCCCTATGAGTATATATATATATACTCAGGCCTACATTTTTGAGGGCCAGGAACCCTCTCACGATACCGTTAGGAGTCCCCGCGACTCCAATCTAGCTAATCCCTCCATCTAGTCATGATGTTTAGGCCGCTGGAGTCGCTGGTTCGGCGCCAATAAAGTTGACCCCTATCTCCACCTCCCAGCTCTCTCTGGCAAAGGAAATGTTGCCTACATGTTCGGGGAGACCCAACGGAGGGGATCGTGTCACTGCCCCACTCCCAAGAGGCCTAAAGCCAGGAGTCAACGGCGGAGTTGACCCGCCCATGGCCTGGTTTGAGAACAGGAGAGCGCCGAAGGTAGGAGATGAAAGGAGGAAAGACTTGTCTGCCCCGGACGTCTACGAAGGAAGGTAAGGACAAAATAGTCATTTGTGACTTGAATCCTAAGTTCAGTGCACAGATCCTAGACCGTTGGATCTTAGTGGTCCATGAGACTATGGATCGGGTGGCCACTGATTTTCTCGAATTAACGAAAATATGGGAAAATGACTTTTCTTTGCAAAATTCATAGAATCTGCTAGGAAGATCTAATGAGAAAACTTTATACATGAAAGTTGATCAGAAAAATACGAGGAATGTACTAAAAATGGTTTGGAAGCCTAAATCAGTATACCTTTGTGAAAGTGTTTTATTTTGAGGGAAAAAGTAATAATTTGTGGTTAGAAACCCTAATTGTTGATAAAGAATAGATCTAATCTTGTAAGTGAATAAATTCGAGCACTATTAATTGTTTTAGTGATATAGATGTATATTAACCTGTTTTGAAAAGGGAATTACAAGAATTAGGGTTTTAAACCTAATAATGTAATTAGTACCCTTAGAAACCCTAAAGTGGGGGAAAAGGGAAGAAAAGATATAGTAATCCGAAAATTAGGGTTTTTGTGATCCAAATCTGATATTAAGATCTTAATGGGAAACAAACTGAGATCATTAGGGTTTGATGAATATTTTGATAAAAATAAAGTAAAAGTGGTGAAATCCTAATTATGGTCGAAACCTTAAAAAGGGCTACTAATCCTAGGGAACGATTAGACCTATTAGATTTGTAAACCATGATCCATGATAGAATATATTGGATGTCTTTTCAGGATCAACCTGTGCATACTTGCTTGGTTTCTTGATTGATTAAGTTATTTCTGCATTCAATCTGCTTAACAAGGTATGTGGTTACGCCTATGAATATCCCGACTTAGATTCTCGAGGATTTTCGAGGTTTTATCGATGACTTGAATTAAATTGTTGGATGTATTTAATTCTTGCAAATTATAATGTGAATATGACTATCACCTAAAGATATGTGCCTACTAGCTCAGATCCTAGTCCCCTCTGTAGCTTTATAGATTGACCTAGTAAATGACTACCAATGGGGTAGGTCCATCAGGTCATTAAATGACTTAGTAAATGTCTACCAATGGGGTAGGTCCATCAAGTCATCATGAGTCAGGGATTGGTCTACCTTTGGGTAGGACCATGCGACTCCATAACCCTAGGTATTGGCTACATGTGTTGTAGGGCCATGGGGGTAAGGATCTACCATATGAGAGAGGTGGTATCCATGTCCACTGCAGGGTCGTTACAGAGAAAGGGGATAGGCAAGGATTGAGTAGTATTGCTTAAAACATAATCTTGGTTGTTAAATGATATTTGGTTGATTACATTGTTAACATAGTTGCACAATTATTGTTTCCCCCACATACCAGCTTCGGCTGACCGATGTTTTGTTTGTCGGCATTTTAGGTACAAATGAAAGAACAAAAAGTAAAGTGACATATGTGGAATTGATTGAGAAATAACATGCACAGGAGGATTAGTTAGATTAACATCTTCATGGATAGAAGTTTAGAAATCCCAGTTTTTCCAAGGTAAGAAAAGTTTTATTTTATACCTATTTTCAGTTTAGTTGGTAAAGTTTATTAATTATTACTGATTATTTGTCGAACCTTTGATCCTGTTAATTGAATAACAGCTCTGACCTTCAGGTCTCCCTTAACTGGGGGTTACCGGGAGGCGGGGTCGTTACAATAAACATAAAACATTATTTAGAGAGAGAATCGGGTAAATCATTTCTTTTAAATATGTCTTTGATGTGGTTGTACTACTAAGTGTGTCAGCACCTACAATACTTTTATGTTGGGCCCACCCCGCCCCTTGGGATATGGGGATCCTCACCCTAGGGCTATGGGGATGTGTTGACCTTAGTTTTAGAAGAGGGAGAAAATGTATATCTCACTCAATAGCTATGACCCATCTCTTTATTTATGTTCTTGATGTTATAGTGAGGGCATAACACAAACAATATGGCCAAGAACTATACACAAAAAAAGCATTCAATACTTCATACTCAATGCACATAGGAAAACTAGTCATAAACTTATAATCCAACGTACAACTATACACAAATAAAGCATTCAATACTTCATACTCAATGCACATAGGAAAACTAGTCATAAACTTATAATCCAACGTACCTGAGTTATCATATCTTGATTCCAAAGAGTCTAGAGAATAAAGTGAATGGGTCACCCTGAAAGGAAATTAAGGGTACATTATTACTATGAGTCCATGTGACCCAAGACTAGGGTTTTGGTTATAATGGGTTTTTAATGATCAGATCAGAGATTGTTGTTAAGTCCATCTCATTTTAGAGACATAAGGTTAGACCTAGGGTTAGGGATACACTTGCATCATAAATACCTTCTATATTCTAGAGAGGATTACTTAAGATTAGGTTTCCATAAGGTTTAAGTCATTGTTAATTACTTCTTTAGGGTTCATATAATCTAACAATATCAGAGATGGATCTAGGTTTTGGAATTGAACTTAACTGATTAGATCATATTTATTATTTCTAGATAAGAAAAAGTAACTCGATAATTAAATAGGATTTATTCTATGAATTTTGGAATATCGATTATATCTAGGTTATTATAGTATTTTATTTAGACAACTTGCACTTTTATGATGAAAATAGTATATAACTTTGCTATTATCGGATGTTCCTAGCATTTACTATGATTTTTCTAAGATAAATAGATTTTGCTAGTATTTTTAGTAATTAGAAAATAAAAAGAAAAATAGTTGCCTGGATCAATGGTCGATCCAACTGGATCAAGGGCTCGGATTGATACCAGTAGTTGGGGTGTCGTTGTTGACTGGCACTTCCTCAGGGGAGGTGGCGCTTCGTGAGTGGCCTAGTTGGATCCTGCGTGGCACCACATTGGCCTCCTCCTCCTTCATTTCGTAGACTCGACCCACCTGGAACAGACTCCAGCGAGGCCTAGCTTGGCTTATGCTCCGGTTCCAGGCTAATTGGTGAAGTCGTTAGCTTCGTGGGGAAGCTCTAAGCTTGGCTGGCGCCCCCTTATGTCGTGTCTCCCCCCAGAATGGACCACCGCCAAGGAGGGGTGTCGAGGTCAGCAAAGAAAATGGGTCAGGAGGAAAGGGGGAGGAAGAAAGGCCCGAAAAAGTGTTGGGCTAGCCTAATCAACCTTCATGAAGGCGGTAGTGAAGTTGATTTGTTGTGTTGAGGGGAGTCAGCATGTGGCCAAGGCGGTGCAGGTGGTCGAAGGTGGAGGTGAGGGAGAGAGTCGTCGGGGCTGGCTTGTGAGAAATTGGCAATGTGAAATGAATAAAGGAAGTGGGGTGAAGCTAAAGGTGTAGTTATATAGGCGTGTGGGAGTGGTCAGGGAGGCCCTAAACTGGTTGTCGTCGTTAGTGAGAGGTACGTGGAAGGGAGAGTCTGTTCTCCTTGATCTGAGGATGAGGGAGGTCGTGGAGGGGGGCACTGAGTTTGCTTCGGTGAGAGAAATCTCTCCTCCAAATTTCGACTTGAAAGATCGAGTCTGCTGGCTACGAGGTTAGGCGTTGTGGCTAAGGCTGATCCCACTTGTTAACCCGAGTTATCTGGAGGTTGATGACAACTCGACACCTGTTGGATCAAGGAAACGGATGACTGAGATCTAGGGCCAAGTTGAAAGTCCCACACTCAAGATTCTAAGGGTTGTGTGACATTTAAATGTCACACATTAGTCAATTAAATCGACCAACCTAGGTCCAAGGTCCTAAATAAATGAAATAATTATCATATAATCAAAGGGCTATAACTCTCAAGTGGTATATCCAATCATGACAAAATCTTAGGCGAAGCTCTATGATGAGGTCCTAACTATGGTAGAAAATTTGGATCCAAATTAGAATGTTAATCATAGTAATTTGACTAGGTATATTAATACACATGATTTACCCTAATGTTCATTTAGGGTTTGCATTATTTGAAACTTGTATATCCATATGATCAAAATAATAGAGGGAGGTGATTGTGGGTATTTAGATAATAAGTTGAGAATTTGTTTATATCATTAAATTGTAAGAGAGAAAAGTAATAATGTAAAAACTCATTTTATCACACTCTCAATTTTATAATGGCACTGCCTTCAAAATATGAAGGTATCACCCCTGTCTTGACTACAATGCACCCTTTCATACCTCCAAGATTGTGCCCTTTCCCTAAAAAAAACTCATATCCAAGGCTATCCAAACAACCTAGGAAAATCACATATGACTTCAACTTGGGAATGTATCTAACATCACATAAAGTTCTAGTAATACCATTCCAATTAATGACCTGCATAGAAACATCATCATTCCTCATTAGCAACCCACACCTCCTTCCATTGTCTAATAGGTATAAGACACATGTGATACAAGCATGCCAAGTAAAGTTTATTCACAACTTGTTCAAAAGTTGGATTGTGGGCAATCTAAAGTGAAATACCATATTGAATTAACCAAGCATGCTTAGATAGAGAAGATAGGGATTGTTGGTTTTTCCTATATCTAGTTTATTGGGTTACATATTAATATACAATAACAATTCACACAAACTCGTTAAAACTTTTCAAATGAAAATTGAACTTATGATGTCAAATTTCACTACTGCTGAAAGCTGGCATCTTACATTTGATACTACTACAAAAGTGTTTTACTTGGGTTACAAGTGAAACCCTTCCAAAGATTTAGCGTGGCGCTAGAAGAAAATTAGATTGATCTCGACCACCCTAAGACAAGATATGAATATTCCAACAATCGATCGTCGAAGTTGTATACCGCGATGTTGATTCCGGATAAGACCAAATGCAAGAAATCAGAATCAAAAGAACGGAAACGATTGCCGCGTCAACGCACGGAGACCGGAAGCCTGGCACATGCATTCCGGCGCTGGGTCTGCAATCACGTCGCCCCTGGCAGCTCTCGCCTTCCTGCGCCAGCCGACTCCATGATCAATGTGAGCATGCCTGATCAGGGCAGCCTCGGCCTCCGCATCCTCTTCCGCTCCCGCAGTCGCGTTCTTCTCCAACAGCGCCGCCACACGGCGCTTGTTAGGGAGTACTGTCCGGCCTCCGCCGACGTACACTCGGTATCCCTGGAGCGCGCGGCCCATGTTCCCGCCGTGTGATGGGAGGAACACGTCGCTGCTCAACGCCACCATGAAGTCCAGAGCCGCCAGCGCCGATGGCCGGCCCAAGAACGGCTCCAGCTCCCCGGCCTCCGCTAGCGTTTCTTTGGTCGAGACGTTTAGGAATGTGGATATCAGGGGCTCAAGTGCCTTCTGTCCACCGAATGGCTCCCCTCCCGCCAGGTACAGCCTTGTGCTCGCCGGCGCGCCCAGCGCCGTCAGGAGCCTGCTTGTCCACAAAAAAAAAGCATGGCCGGAACCACCAGCTTCTTGGATCAGAAACAAGAACCGATGCTGCACTACCGTTACAGAGGAATTGGCACGGGTAGAGTAGTTAGTTACCTGGCTACTTCACGGGCATTGAGGGGGCACAGTCCGGCGAACTTCCGGCTTCTGTGTGACATGGTAACGCGGCTGGTAAGGAGCTGAGGCTGCAACTCCCGCGCTAGGAGTACTTCTGTATCGTGGTCGGGACCAATTCCCGGTAAGCAACCCGTTCGGACCCAGACGTCCTTCTCGAGCCTCAGATGGATTGCGACGTACGGACCACCGGCCCACATCCGCCGCGCCAGCTTCTGGCCGAGCTGGTGGATTGGCTCCGCGAAGCGCAGCGCGTGGAAGGCTACCTTGCATCGGAGCCTCTGGAGATCAAGAGGAAGGGCCCTGGATAGCTTTGCGTCGAGGGCTCTCAAGACCATGACGCCATCTGTGTTAAGCTGCAGGGGGACAGGGAATCAATATCAACCGATGCTCTAGCTGCAACCGAGAATCAAAGAACATCATGACGAACTGTTGATAGAATAGAGACGAGAAGCTCGCACAGGCTTGAGAAGCTTCTTGCGTATCCAGAAGGGAGAAGCGCCAAAAGGGATCTGTCCACCAAGGGGAGATCCCCTAATGCTTCCGTGCGACGGCGGCAGCTTGTAGACGATATGGACGTCGGAACGGAGGGTTCTGATGAAGTGTTCAACGTCGAAGATCTCTGAGAACTCACTGCAACAAAGCCAAATCAAGGATTGCAATCGATTAAACATTGTGCTGCTCAATAACGTAACCCGAAAGCATCCATTTCTACCAAAAAAGTGTGAACGGCCACAAATTTCGGCAAGAACACAACCGCACGACTACTCACCTGTCGTCGCCCCATACCGGATTGACCTTCAACACCGGCACAACGAGCGCGGCACCGAGGATCCTGGCTATGACGACGGCGTCGATTATCTGGTTGCGCTGCTGGTTGATCCCGCCGGAGGCCTCCATCACCAAGAACCTACGCTGTTCCGCGACAACCCGCCGTGACAGCCTCCTGTACCCAACCCCGAATTGGAGACAGGGGCGAAGATTATCGGCTGGACGCCGCCAGAATTCCCGTTCCAGAGCCGATACTGATTGGTCGAGGGCCCGAGCAGAGAGGGAGGACATTGCCGGACCCATGAATTGATTGTACTGGGGTGATGGGGGAAGAAATGGGACAGATATGAAGAAGTGTCCACCGGCGAGGAGGAGAATGGATGACAGGGTCACCGTGAGCAGGAGGAAGAGGAACAGGATGTGGTGATAGTTAGTGCGGTGCAGTTTCTTCGGGGTGTTGAGCGGGGGCTGAGGAGAAGTTGGTGTGTGGTGGAGGGGATGGGAGGGGATGAAGGAGACGAAGAGGTGGTGACAGGAAGACGAAGAGGAAGGTAAGCTCTTGGATTTCCTCATGGCGCATGGCGGCCGTACAAGACTGCAGGAACTGAGCTCTGGCCGGAGTAGGAAGGACTGATTGGAGACTAAGAGAGATAGGGCGCCCTCCACAAGATGAAGGTCAGTGTATCAGGGCCCTTACCGCCTCTTCCAAGTTTATATCTCCCGATCTTCGTGGGGTTGTTACAGGCAGTTGATCAATTCGTTGGGGCTGTTTTACGGTTTTTTTCTGTTGTTGTCGGCACATATGAATGATGTGTTACCCAAAAACTCGCATGCCAAAACGTGAAAGGATATTACCATAACTTTGGAATTCGGTATCTTGATTAAAACAACTTGAACGATTTAATCGTCGTGCTCATATCCACAATGTGAACCATTTCGTACTGACCATCACACTCGCCTTGTTCACCTCACCCATTAAAGTTTTAACCCCTTGAAGAACCTTAATTTATTGGGGGATCAAATTAGCACCTTTTGGTTAAATATTACAATAACGCCACACATCACGGCTTCTCTCCCCGAGCGTCCACCCGATACTTTGGAGGGAAGCAATGTTCATGTGGCAGAAAACGTTTACTTAAATAATAAAGAAGATAAAGTAAGAGACAAAAAGAAGAGCTAGAAAATTATTTTACTCATAACTTTTAATTTAGATTTTTTTTATAGAAATAAAACAATTCATTATGCAAAATGCTTTCTAACTAGATCAAGTATTGACATACTTTGAAGATAATATAATATCAGAGAAGTATAATATTCATGTTTAAAGGGACTGTACTCAACGTGTAGGTAGAGTACTCGTATTTTGCGTACAATACATAATAAGTAAACATTCATATTCTACCACAAAGTGAGAGAGAGTAATTTACTCCAAAACACGGTTGTTGTGCAACCGACTACAATATCAATATTTTGGGATACAATAATCATATTTTGTAGTACATTACTCACGTTAGGGGTATAGTACTAATATTTAGTTGTTGCTTTAAGACATAGATCTTGTGTTTTAGAATGTTTAATTGTTGTTTTGAGACATAGATCTTGTGTTTTAGAATATAATATCCATATATGGAATATAGTACCCATGTTTGGGGTACGATACCTATATTTTGGTGTACATTACTCCCTCTTTGGGTCTCGTGTAGGGGTACAATACTCGTATTTTGAGGGTATAGTACATGTTATTTGGAGTACGGTATTTGTGTTTTGGAGTACATTATTCCTATTTTAGAGGTACGATATGAATATTACTTATTGATGTATTGTTCCTCAAAACATGAGTATGTATCCCAAAATATGAGTAGTACCCCAAAAAAGTTACTATATTTCTCTTATTTTTCTTCAAAGTATGTCGACAATTGAAAGTAGTTTTTGTAAGAAATATAATTATTATTTTAGCAAAAAGTTCATTATAAATTAAAAGTAATTTTATACTTCTCTCATTTTTAATGTACCATTTCCATATTTTATGAGTAAAATAATTTTATATTTCTGTCATTTTTATGTACCATTCTCATATTTTATGAGTAAAATAATTTGACACTTCTCCCCTTTTAATATACTATTCTCATATTATTTTTTCTTCAAAATATTGCAGTATTAGTCTTGTTCAAAAGTACTTTTTATAAGAATCTAAAGCTTTTATTTCGTTAATCATTATGGATCAAAAGTTATGAGAAAAATATTCTCTCTTTTTTCTCACTCTTATCTACTTCTCTCCTCATTATTTCATAGTGGACAAATGTATGTCATGAAATGCGGGTGGGCAGGCGAGTACATCAAACTCGTCCTCCAACATTATATATCCCTTGGTAGAATATAATCAGCCATAACAATTACAACAAACTCATCCTCCAACATACAACTAGCAAAGTATACCACTTTCTGTAAACTACTTCAGTCTTATATCTCCATAGAAGCCAATTATGAGATACCATTTAGACAAATATCTTCATTCACTGTAGAACCTTCCTCATGAAGTTGTCACAATTCATCAACAATAACACTAGTTGAGATGCATACAGGCATATAAGCTTCTTTTGTAGATAGCTTACGTTATTTTCTACATTGTAAAATTTTCTTCACGTATGATCTAGAAGGAAGGACTGCTACAAAAATTGGACATGCATAACCTAGTAGCATATACTAAAATTCAAACCAATTCCAACCACTTTCAAATCAGTGCAATCATATGGTGTCACTTTCATAGTTTTTTCTTGATGAATGTCTTATTCATCATGTTTTAGTTGCATATCTCATTTAATTTTAGATTATCTATTTCACATTATTTATAATTTTACTGCATTTACTTCTTTGTTTAGCTTTCTCCATGTATTTATGGTTTTATGTTTTGATCATAGGAACTGAAAGAGAATGCCAAATAAGTAAATCAATTGTGTCAAGTTGAGGACACCCAAAAGTGCTAAAGAACATTCCTAGTCAAACCCGATGCTTCACCGGGTTCATATATAGGTTTTGAGATGCATAATGATAAGTTAAAAAATTATTTTAGTCAAGTTAGAACCCTAGTCGATCGACTACTACATCTAGATGGTCAGCTAGATTCATTCAGAGTCAACAGGGGTCACAAATAGGTCAATTCGGTTGACTTGTTCCTAGTTGCTTGAATGGAGGGTTTTTCCGGTCAACCATGAGATCTATTAGTAAACTGGAAAGCTTTGCATAGGTTCGGTGAAGGTAGAAATCAGCTATACTCCCAACTAAAGATGTTAGCTACCCAGTTATCTAGTTCTACATGAATTTACACATTTTCTACCATACAAAGTAGGAGGGCCAACTTACCTTTTTGGGTGGTTATGTAGAATAAAGGAGGGATACAAGTCCTTTCTGACGAACAACATTTAGTGGAGATTGTTTTATATCATGCTTGACCTACATGAGATTGTTCAAGAAATAAGGACCTCCTTTGCTCAGAGGAGTTTTTTGGGGGTTGATTTTCCCAACACAGAATCAATTCCTCATTATCCGCTCATATTGATGATCTTCATTCTCCTCTGTCACTCTCTCTCGTTGTGTCTGTCTTTCTCTCTTCATGTATCTATAATGTGGGTAGAGAGTAGATTTTATGTTTAGGTGTGGGGAGTAGCCCCACTACTCATTCTTGCTCTTGTTTCTCTATGTTTGATATTGGGTTGAACTATAATTAGTTATAAATCTTTTCTTTTATTACCAAAAAATATGTTAGAGCAGCATATTTCATGTTTTTCAGATTTTTTTAAATCATGATGGTGTCAAAATGATTATCAATATTAGAGGGTTTATTCTAAGGTATTGATGCAACAACCGAGAGGTGACTAGTGAGGCAATGGATATAGGACCTTCTGAATATCATGATACTATGACAAGAATGAAATCTATCAGTTATCATGTTCCTTATTTTTGAGAGAATTACAAAAATTAATCATCACAACTAACAAAATTATGTTTTGCTTTCCAGTTATAGAGTTAGAAAGATTTGGGTGTGGTGGTGAAACATGTGGTCCTGGTGTTTTATCATATTTGTTCAATCATTTTCTACATGAATCGCATTTCCCATGAGATTTTGTCAACTAATTATCAAGAGTATATCCTTATTAATTATTGTTTCTCAATGTGATAAAATTTAAAATCATTCTTGATAACATTATCTCTTCGAAAGTAACCCTAATGATATACTATGATAAAATATGTCTACTTGTCTATGTGTTTGTCTTCCTATTTTTTGAGGTAAAACTAGGAATTATATTTTAATGATGGTGTATGTAAAATGAACATCAAATTTTGGCATCATTTCTTAGGAAAATAGAACACTTGCATTTTTAGTCTATTGAGACTAGTTTATTGTTTTATTTTTGCTAATAATTTCAATTTGTATCAACTTGATTGTTTTGGGGATTTTGATACATTTAAATTAGACGAGCTCTACCACCCCAAATTTCACATAACAAACACACAAGAGGAAACATCAAATTCCCAACTCATTTAATGATGGGGTATCACATACATCGAATATCATGCACATAGAATAACTTAAGTGACACTATCACATGTACAGAGTAGCATTTTTTTGTTATAAAAAGTTTGAATAGAAAAAGGAAATTTGAATACGCAATCAATAGAATTTTTGATAACCTAACATAACCAAACAATTCTTAAAACAATAAAGAAAATTGTTATGGATAATTGACACGAGTTTACCGTGCATAATACACAAGTGAATGTATCGAAGTAATAAGGTCGTGTGAGGCCCGGGTTGAACATGGGGAAGCATTCCTCCCATAGAATACTACTAACTGTAGTCAAATCAGCTAAGCCGATTGTAAAAGATGCAATTGGTTTGAGTTGAAGAACAAATGCAGAAACAAAACAAATTGAAAGGTTGAATTAATCAAAGATGGAATGAATTCCTTAGGACAGTGGTTTCACCACAGATAATACTAATAATTGACTTCACACACACTAATATCTATTATCTTAATCCCTGGATAAGGATCCTGTAGCCAAAATTACCTGCTATCGCTGTGTAATTCACTACCTAATCTAATGCAAATCCCACTTACGTAGTTATTGATTGATTAGTTAGATGTTTTATGATTATTCTCTGGGTTTCTCCTCCTATTTACACTCCACTTCGCAAAGGGCACAGTACATGGGTAAATCTATAATTTCTGCCCCCCATCCTCTCTCTCGAGATGACTAAGCATCTATCAATTCACTCATGGTGATCAAGCACAAGTAGAACACAAAGCTTTCATAGATTTATTCCCAGTAAAAAGAGATAAAATTGATATTAATACATAGAAATCAATCACAATGTATATCTGGGCTACTCCCCGATCCTAAGGAATAAAGGTTTTTAGCTTTGCATGATTTTCATCAATGAATACATGGAAACGAGAGAGAAAATGTGGAAAACATTAGGAAACTAAGGTAACCCCTAAATCTCTTCCCGTATGGAAGATCCTCTCTGTTGTACATGTGTTCTACTGTCTTTTGACTACAGAATCATCCTCCTAAGGTGCCCAGGTCTCCTCAGTTGAAGCTTTTGGTCCTCAGTTCTTCTCTTCTCTCTCTCTGGTTGTCGTGCAATGAAAACGACTACCTACTTTTGTCTGGCCATCGTCCCCCTAAGTCATAGAAGGCATTTAGGGTACGAAATAACATCCATCGTTGGATTAGAGTGAAATTTACGGATGGCCTGATCGGGCAGACTCAGTAGTACTGACTAAATGAGTCGGTAGTACCGAGTCACTTAGGTTTAGTCGTGCAAATCCTGATCATGTCGGTACTATTGACTGGACTCGATTGCATCGAGTTTTGTGATTTTTGAACTGCCTCCCTGACGTCAACTCGGTAGCATCGAGTTGTCTCGATTCACATTGGGGCTTACTGATGTTGATTCGGTACCATCGAATTTGGTTGTCGATAGCACTAACTCTGGGTGAGTTTCTTGATCCATCACTGACGTCAAGTCTGTACCACCGATTGTTACCAGGTTGGTAGCACCGAGTCTGTGGATCTTCCTTGTACCTGAAAATGCACAAAAATATCATAAGTACTTGGGATGCGCAAAATATTACATAAAATAGTGAAAATCATATAATTTGATGCATTTAATATAAACAGGCCATCTATGAAATTTCATGCATAATAAATCAAATAAATGACTAATCTACATATGAAATTAAGGAAAAATGTGCCTATAATGACGAATAAAAATACATGCATCAAACTCCCCTAAACTTAAATGTTGCTCGTCCTCGAGCAACACTCTCTTGGATCTGTTTGATAAGAGTCAGCAAAAGGACATAACACATACATTCCCTTTCTTAATCAAATCCACTATCGAACCCTATATAGGCCTTTACTGTGACCAAAAACTTCCATAAATGATGTCCACCTTCAGTCAATGACACTATCAAGAAAGCAATTAACATCATAATTACTCAGACATTCGCTTGGTGTATTGTGTGATTCCCTACACTAAAATATTCTTTCCTAACTATCAACTACATGGAAGTAGATCTCCATATAAGAATGAATGTGGAGATCAATCATTAGAGTGGCCTACAATTAAGAGCAATTAATGATTCAATATGGGTGGAAAATGAAAATTCATAAGTAAATCCAACCTATTTATGCATAGAGAATAATGAACCTAAATGGATGAAAAGAATGACATGCTCTGTGGAGAATTATGGCTGCTATGGGGTTTTCCAGTAGATGTATTAATCTTATGATTCAATGTGTGGAAGCCACCTCCTTTTCTATTTTGGTGAATGGGGTTCCTCATGGCTTGTTTACTACGTCCAACAGGTTGAGGCAGGGTGACCCCTTATCACCCATGTTGTTTGTGCTTATGATGGAGGCTTTGTCAACTGCCATTTCTACAGCCATGAACGATGGGAGATTGAAGGTGTTTAAGGTGAACAATATCCCAGTCATTTCTCATCTCGTGTTCGCTGATGACGTAATGATTTTCACTATTGGCCATTGCAAGTACCTTAGACAAGTCAGATGCATTCTCATGAAATTTGGGCTCCTCATTGGACTGCATATAAATGTAGTTAAATATAAAGTCTTCCTTTCTAGGTCTTGTGACTCGAGACAGGGGAGGCTGAAGATTGCAGAAGGTATTATGAGGGGTGTCTTCCCTGCTTAGTACCTATGTGTCCCTATATCTGGTGGCAAAGGCCAAGGTAAAGACTATGATAGTTTGGTGGATGAGCTGAGATTCAAGATTGATAAGTGGGATGGTCTTTACATATCTATGGCGGGGAGATTAGTCTTGTGTAATACAATCATGGGGGCCAAGATCAGGTTCTGGTGTAGACAGGTCGAGCTGCCCAGGTTCATCCTGAATAAATTAGGAAGCCTAACGAGTAACTTCTTGTGGAGTGGGAAATCGCATGGGATTTCTTGGGATATCATTAACAAAGACCATGATCAAGGTGGCTTGGGAGTTGTTGATCCGGTTAGTATGGTTGGGGATGCTATTTTCCAATGGATCCAAAGATTTATTACCCAATAGTCTTCTACTTGGACATCGTGGATGAAGGCAAGATATGGTCACTCCCTGGATGCAGTGGCTGCTGTGAATAGCTCGGTAGTGTGGAAAAGAATGCTGCAAAATTGGCACGAGGTGAAAGCTACATATCATTTGAGATTTGATGGAAGTTCAGACTTCTTGGTGGCCAAACCTTGGGAGATGAAGATTTGTGGTCCACCTGTTCCTTGGGCTGAAATCATTTGGAACAGAGGTCATCAGCCTAAATGGGGATGTACCTTGTATAGGAATGTTCTTGGGCGCCTTCCCACATCTAATAGACTAGTGTCTTGGGGCCTTAATATATGTCCAAATTGTTTGCTTTACGGTGTTGTTGCTAATACACATGAGCATCTCTTCTTTCAATGCACCTTTTCTCGGTATATTTGGTGCAGATGGTCCCTCAAAAATGGTTGGGGCGACTGTCCTCCCAACTTCCTGAAGGACAGACTGAAGTGGATACGTCAGAAAACCAATACAAACACTAGCATGAGAGATTTTGGAGGTAAGGGTGTAGCCGCTGTTGTCTACTGTATTTGGTTTGAGAGAAATACCATGTTACACGGGGGGTGGGCTACTGATATGTTTGATATCTTTGAGACTTTGTCTGGTAGATTAGCTACTAATGTAAGGGTTAAACCTGATATTTATAAAGGTTTAGACCTGGTAACTAAAACATAGTGGGTTTTTTTGTAGTTAACCATCCCTCTGTACAGTATAGGCTTCCCTATATGCTTTTTTGAGATAGTAATAGTTTTCCTGATCCAAAAAAAAAAAGAATGACATGCATGAATTCTAATGCCTGAATTTTTCTTCTTCTTATGAAATGATGCATGTATGAACGAGTTGAGATTGTTTGACAACTCAAAAGAATGCACATGTGGATTAAATCATCACTTAAATAAATGTGCGGTATATATTTTCTCCTTGTTTCTTTTGAACAATTTTCTTCTTCTCTTTTTTTCTTCAAAAAGGCTAATTTTTATGCTTCTTGCCTTCATTATTTTTTTTATTGGAGGTATATCCTTGCACTTTATCTTCATAACTTGAAATTAAAATCCATATGTTTAATAAAATATGCATGCAATGTTGAAATGTATGCAACTACATGAACTGTGTTATGCAAGCTAAGATGGTATGCACTAAAGTTAATGCATACATATGCAATTTTTTTTCTTTTTCAAAAGCAAGCAAACTAAGTAATATGTTCCTATCATTCCATGCAATGTAATTAAAGAAAATAACTTGGAATACCCATGAATTTTTTTGAGGTGGTGAGTCAAAAATGAATGGAAAAGAAATGGAATCACACAACTAAGGGACAATGCCTTTCATTATATTATGATGTGTCCCTCTTAATTGACCTCTGTTCAGGGTGATCTTAAAGGTTTATTTCTTATATTTTCATATAAGGTCTCGTTATGGTTTGGTCAGTTTAGGATCAACATCTTCACCATTCACATTCCCGAGTTGATTTAGACTTTCATGTATGTCCTAAGTCTTAATGTTGGCTAGTTCAAACACTTCCTCAAGAGGTGTTACAGAAAGATTTTACAGTTTAAGCTTTTGAGGATATGACATTTTTCATGCAATAACACAGAGAGTACAATTTATTTGAACACAAAACCATGCATTTACTACTACACAATTACACTAGATAGATGTGGATCCTACACTTGCACAACTAAAAATAAAATAAACAACTAAAAAGATACAAATAAAAAGAAAACAAGGATAGAATGTTGTTCCAGCACCCCCCCCAATATGACTATGTCTGCATAGTCAATACTCACACCCAAGAGGTGGAAAAGTGGTACCAGGGCTCAGAATGGTAGAGGTGGCATGTTGGGGTCTTGTAGAGGAAACATCCCCTGGAATAAGAGGTCTGTAGGAGGCATTGGTGGCAGTTGTGGGTACTCCCCAAAGTATCTATAGTTCCATTAGTTGTCAAAGAAAGGCTACTGGTACTACTCCATCCACTGTAGGCACATGTGAACATTCTCTTGTTTGGCTAAGAGAAGGCATTTATTGTCGTAAATTTCCAACTATTTTAGTACATCCTTCCTTGAATGTCTTACACACTGGCCAGTGTCGTCTGATGTTGTTGTTCTCCAGTCTGGATCTCCTACAGTATGGTATACATACCTACCATGTTGTACGAGTCTTGCTCCTACTAGGGAGGGGGTGGGGAAGAGGAATTCAAGGTAGTGTAGGTGCAGGCCCGTTTGTACGGGACCACTCTCCTAGTGATGGGGATGGTGGGCTCCTTCTCCTCAACATCATCATCATAGTCACAGTTGTGCTCCTCGTCATCGTCCTGAGCTGCTGCCCTGGGCAGATCTTCAGCTTCCCCCTGATTCAGTGGCCACTGGAGATGGTTCACCCCGCACAGGTGGAAGATAGGGTCGGGGAGGCTCCACTCCCAAAATAGTCCTCGGCACGTACAATGCACATATAGCACATTGTGGTGGCATTGAAGAAGGTGTGCCTTGCATAAGTGTAGGAGATCCAGTTTTATTGTATCCTCCAATGGATCGAGGGTGGACAAATCAAGGCACAAATGTAGAGCAATAGGGGTGATGAGACCCCTAAATAAAATTGGTGCCTTCCTTATCACATTGCATCTCACTGAAATCATATGGAGCAGAAGGAAAGCTCCAAAGTTAACAATCTCCCCTTCTAGTAGCATGTAGATAAAGTAGAGGTCTGCCTTCTAGACCTTCCCTTGAGCTTCACCAGATTGAGCAAAAATAGTATTGGTGCAAAGGCGGTGAAGGATATGAGCAAAAAGATGCTCAATATCAATAACATAACTAATATGCCAATTTATACAAAATCTTGCCAGCACCTTAGTCGACTGCTCCCAGGCCAAGTTGTAGTCAAAATCAGATGGGTCCGAGCATTCTGGGACGTGAGCCCAGTTGAAGATATGGTTGAAGACCCTCAGCGTGATAGAATAGTTGTTGTTGAAGAGGTGAAAGTTGACCTTGCCTTCCCGCCATTCGCCTCCTATCTTCTGCTCGAGAGTGATGAGAAATCAAGCGATGCCAAGAACTCCACGACGAGATTTGGGTAGGTCTGCCAATCACTGAAGAAAGGATTATCTACCTCCATTTCTTGTTTCTGACATACCCATCACATGTTGTCAGTAAAGCCCTCCCTTTCTATCAATGTGTGATCGCCATATCACATTGGTATGATCAACCTTGTCTAAAACTCTTCATATAGCTTCCTTATTTCTGAGGATGGGTACGGAATGCAGGTCGGTTGGGGGACCAACTCGCCCTGCGGGGGAGCAACTCCTCTACTAGGGACCATGTCATTGATGTAAGAAGGAGGTTAAGAGAATAGAACCTCAGGGAGGACCATCAATGCCTGGTGCAACCTTTCTCTAAAATGTAGGAGGAGTGGATATTGAGGGTATGAAGAAAATGGCTCCACCACCCCTCCTTATATAGTTGAATGCGGCTGAGTCGGTACTACTGACTTTCGAGTTAGTGGTACCAAGTTGGCTAGCACAATCTGTGGTCAGTTTCATTGACGACTTGGGGTTGGATGACATTGAAGGTGCGGATCGTCCCGAGTCGATGGTATCGATGACGAGTCAGTACTACCGACCGGCGTCATGGATCAATACCACTGACCGCTCAATGAAGCATGGCATGGCTATTGGATTGCAAACACCCAGATTGCTGACATGGTGAGTCGGTAGTACCGACTTCAGTGTTGGTAGTACTGAATTGTTAAAATTGTTGGTGCTTTCAAATTTGTGGGCTCGGTATACCGAACTTGGGTGCATCTAAAATTTGGTAGTATTGACTGAAAAGTCTGTTGTATCGAGTCCTTATCAGTGAGAGCTTGAAAGATCTTTAGAGACTCGGTGGTACTGACCAGTTGAGTCAGTGGTACCGAGTCTGTCCTGCAGTTGTGGACAAAACACTGACCTCATTTTGGTGCCACTGACTGTTAAACTCAGTGGTTCTGACTTTTAAGCCTTGCACACTCCAAAAATGAGTCAAGGTACCATTTTTATAGACATTTAAGTAAAGTGACAACTAAAAATGGAAATTGAACATAAAAACAATGCAATAAAATTGGGTTGCCTCCCAGCAAGCAACATTTTTTAACGTCCTAGACTAGACGGTCTTTAGAGTAAGAATTTATGGAATGGTGTAAAGTTGCACCTCCTCTATATGTGGCTCTACCTCCCCTCCAAAATAGTGTTTTGATCTCTGGCCATTTACAAGAAACGACCTTTTCCCATATACAATGTTCACAACACCATGGGGAAAGACTTTTTCAATCACAAACGGTCCACTCCACTTGGACCTTAGCTTACACATATGTAGCCTAAGCCTAGAATTGAAAAGGAGGAATTTCTGACCTGGGATAAACACCCTATTTAGACTGTGTCTATCATGAATTTTTTAGTCCTTTCCTTCTATATCCTAGAGCTTGCATAAGCATCCATCCTAAGATCAGCTAATTCATGAAGCTCCAAAAGGCTCATCTGCCTACTTCATCAATGTTGAAATTCAGCTTCTTCATTGCCCATTTAGCTTTATGCACAAGCTCTATGGGTAGATGGCATGCACGCTCATAGACCAGCCTAAAAGGTGTTGTTCCTATTGGGTATTTGTAGGCAGTTCTATAAACCCAAAGAGCATCACTTAGTACATAACTCCAGTTCGTCCTATTGGTTGAGACCGTCCTTTCCAAAATTTGCTTCACCTCTTTATTTGACACATCAACCTGTCCTATATTCTGTAGGTGATATGGAGTACCCACTTGGTGCTTCACCCCATATTTTCTTAGTAAAGCTCCAAACTACTTGTTAGTGAAGTGGGATCCACCATCACTAATAATTAGGTGGGGAATGCCAAACCTGTAGAAAATATATTCCTTCACAAACTTAAACACTACATGTGCATTATTGGTGCCAGTTGGAATTGCTTC
The DNA here is from genome assembly GCA_963693085.1 of Alisma plantago-aquatica. NCBI lineage: Eukaryota > Viridiplantae > Streptophyta > Magnoliopsida > Alismatales > Alismataceae > Alisma > Alisma plantago-aquatica. Next base: position 662,498,480 of record OY856411.1, on the reverse strand, counting down.
CACCCACTTAGACACATAATCATCTGCAAGTAATATATAAATATTGGAATTAAACAACACAAATGGACCCATAAAATCTATACCCCAAAGATAAAAAACCTCAACCTCCAGAAACACATTTAAGGGCATCTCATGTCACTTAGAGATATTACATGCACGTTGACATGCGTCACAATGACAAACAAAGTTGTGAGCATCTTTAAATAAGGTAGGCCAATAAAACCCACTCTCTAAGACTTTAGCCATAGTCTTAGAGATAGCATTATGTCCACCCGTGGGTAGAGAATGATAGTGTGACAAGATACTCTCTACCTCACATTTGGGTACACATCTTTTTAAAAGCCCATCCCTACATTTCTTAAGAAGAATCGGGTCATCCCAAATATAAAACTTCAATGAGTGGAAAAATCATTTTTTTCTTGGTACCCCCAATCTATAGGCAATTCCTTACAAGCTATGTAATTAACAATATATACAAACCAATAATCTTCAGTTTTAATTACAAACAATTTCTCATCCAAGAAGTCCTCAATAATGGGGATGGCTATATCTTTTTCATCCATCCTTTCTAACCTAGACAAATGATCGGCTACAACATTCTCTACCCCTGCCTTGTCTCTAATTTCAATGTCAAATTCATGAAGCAAAAGAATCCACCTAATCAATATCAGTTTGGCATCTTTCTTTTGTAACAAGTATTTGATGGCAGCATGGTCAGTCCAAACTATCGCTTTAGCCCCAACTAGGTATTGGCAGAATTTTTCAAAAGCAAACACTATCGCTAGTCGTTCTTTTTCAGTATTAGTGTAATTCATATGTGCATCATTCAAAGTCTTTGACGCACACTATATGACAGTTGGAGTCTTGCCTCTGCATTAACCCATCACAACTCCTATTGCATAATCTGATGTGTCACACATCAGCTGAAAGGGAAGGTTCCAATATGGAGCCTGCACAATAGGTGCAGAGATCAATTTTTCTTTTAGGATTTCAAAAGCTTTTAAACAGTGCTCATCAAAGGAAAACTCGACGTATTTCTCTAAAAGTTCAAAAATGGTTTCACAATTTTCAAGAAATCCTTGATGAAACAGCGGTGAAACCTAGGGTGTCTTAAAAAGCTCCTTATTCCTTTCACCGATGTCGGTGGAGGTAGTGTGGAGTTGACTTCAATCTTTACTGGATCCACTTCCATGACTTTACGAGACACCTTGTGTCCAAGAACAATCCCTTCACTTACCATCATGTGACACTTCTCCCAGTTTAGAACTAGGTGAGTGTCCTCACATCTCTGTAGTACCCTATCAAGGTTATATAGGCAATCATTGAAAGATTCCCCATACACAGAAAAATCATCCATAAAAACCTCCAAGCACCGCTCTACCATGTCAGAAAAAATGGTGAGCATACAACGTTGAAGCGTAGCAGGGCCGTTACAAAGACCAAAATGCATCCATTGGTGTGCGAACATACCATAAGGGTAGGTGAAAATGGATTTCTCTTGGTCCTTAGGCTTTGTGGAAATTCAATTATACCTAGAATACTCGTCAAGAAAACAAAAGGGCCAGATAATCATTCCAAGATCTAATCAATAAAAGGTAAAGGGAAATAATATTTAAGAGTGGTTGTATTTAACCAGCGATAGTCTATGCACACTCGCCATCCCATCACTAGCCTAGTTGAAATTAATTCATTAGCCACATTAGTAGTGACTGTGACCCCTCCTTTATTAGGAACTACCTGGGTAGGCCTAACCCACATTGAATCAAAAATTGCATAGATTATACCTGCCAACAGCAGCTTGATGACTTCCTTCTTCACCACCTCAGTCATAATCGGATTGAGATGCCTCTGAGGTTAGACAATTGCCTTAGCTCCTTCTTTGACCCGAATATTGTGTTGGTACAAGGCTGGAGAGATCCCTTTTTATGTTAGCTATGGACTACTCGAATGCAGCTCGGTGGTTTTTCAGCACAATGAGTAACTTTCCTTCCCCTTCACCACTCAAAGAAGATGATATGATCACTGGGAGATTTTCCTCTATAGCTAAGAAGACATACTTCAGGTGCGGTGTTAATGGCTTCAGTTCTAGGTCCAGCAAGCTCAATAGAGATAGGACCAATGTTGGGGGCGGTGGTCCAAGGTCTTCAAAGCATCTTACATAGTAGCAAGGTACTTCCTTTAGCATCAAAACACACTCCTTTAGATCATTGTTTCTGATGTTATCCTCCATTATCTTCATCAAGCATGCTTCTAAGGGTAGCTTGGGTGATGATTGTATCATAGAATCAGTTATGGCTTATTCTTTGGAAGTAGGGTCCTAGTCCTCTCCCTCATCATCTGGGTAGTGCATTTCTTGATTCATCAAGATCACCTTTGTATTTTCTAGGATGTTCACCACTAGAGTTCCTCTTTCTACTTTAGTCATATCATAGGCCATATCTAGGAATGGCTTCCCTAAAAATAGAGAAATCTTGTTATCCACGTGCTGAAGCATGTTGCATAGCACCTTATCTCCCGTGGCTTGAGAGTGCTTTGGCATCTTGATCTCGAAACTATCATCTTGGATTCCCATTGTCAGTTGTCCTCTTCCCGTCTCAAGTATCATGTCTGTAGTGGCTTGAAACGGTCTTCCAAGTAGAAGCTCATTATCATGGTCGTCCTGCATTTCCATCACTATAAAATCTACATGAAAGAAAAACCTATCCACTTTTACCAGGACATCTCACATATACCATATGGCTTAACTATTGATTTGTCTGCCAACTGGATTGTCTTGCTTCTCTTCCTAGATTCCTTAATTTCGAGCTTCTTGAAGGTAGATAGGGGCATCAGATTTATACTCGCCCCTGAATCACATAAAGCCTCTCCAAATTTTGTCTTGCCTATGAAGCATGTGATATTGAAGCATCTAAGATTCTGTGTTTTAGGATGAAGTGTCCCCAAGATGAAAGCATTAACCTTTTCTTTCAGAACCATGGCATTAAATCTAGTATCTTTATCTTCTTTGTAAATATATCCTTCAAAAACTTCCCATAAGATGGTATCTGCTCAATAGAGTCTATCAAGGGAATGTTCACAGATAACTTCCAAAAGTTATCTAGAAGTTTCTTGAACTGTCGTTCCATCTTAATCGCCTTGAAACTATTTGAAAAGGGCACATGAACTACATGTTCTTTTATACTATTCTGGTTGATATTGTGCTTGGCCACCATACTATTGTGGATTTGGATGTTGTTGTTGTAACTATGATGGATCATGTTGGAAGTTGTTAGGATCCTTCCAAGAGAATTTGGGGTCCTTCCTCCAAGAATAGTCATTGTTCATTTATTTCTCCTGGCATGCATACTTGCACTCTTCTTCTTTTTCCTCGGTAGGAAATATGTCTGTAGCACATAGCTTCTTAGCAATCAGATCTAACTTCTCATTTAGAGAATATATCACCTTGGACTCCCCGACACTTTTAATGGTTTCCAATGGCTCTTTTCTTCTCCCCATGATTGGTTTTTAGACATGTTCTTGAGGATCTCATGGCAGCGATCGGGCTTGTTGTTGAGGAAGAAGCCTGGTCCTATACTGTCAAGAATTATTCTCTCCCCTTTATGTACGTCGTAATAGAGGATCTTGGCCTATCCTAGTAGATCAATGACATGATGAGGCACTTTCCTCAGCATATTCTAAAACCTCTCCCATGCCTCTGAATATGACTCATTAGCTTGTTGTTTGAAGTTGTAAATCTTCTTCACTAGGTCATTCGTCTTTTTTGGAGGGAAGTAGTGCTTGAAGAATGCATCTATCATCTGATCACATGTCTTGATGATCTCATCATCAAGGTTGTTGAACCATGACTTTGCACTAATTACCAGTGAAGATGAAAACATCTTAAGATATATTGTAGTAGTTGGGACCCTATCTATCTTGACCATATCATAGTTTTCTATGAAATTGCTAATATGTGTCATTGGATCTTCAGAAGGATGGCCATGGAATGCTTGAGATTTGACTAAGGAAATAAGTCTGGGATCTATCTTGTAGCTACCCACATTGATGGATTGCCTTTTGATGGGCCCTTTCTGGGACATAGATGACGAAGCCTTTATCCTTTCCCATATTGTCAGTTCTTCTTCTCCCTCCATTTCTGTTGTTTTTGGTTCTTCTGGTGTAACATGTCTCTCAGGTGGATGTGTCATTGGAGGGGTTTGGTTGAACCTATCCACAGATCTCCTGGACTCCCTATCTCCTTGTAAGAGCCATGCCTATCCAAAGCTTGGTGAGGATGGTTCTCCATATTCTATGGCTCTGGTACGCACCATGCACTAGATTCCCAGAAACAGTAAAAAGTAGGTATTACCATAAAAAATTTATGATGTATCAAAAAGATCTTATGATTCAGCTTGAAGAAATAAAAAAAATTATCTTAGAGTGGCCGACCACATCACTCATAGTCGTGGATGTTACCGCTTCCCCGACAACGGTGCCTAAAACTTGATACAAGTTTACTGTGTGTATGCGCAAGTGAATGTATCGAAGTAATAAGGCCTTATGAGGCCCGAGTCGAACACGGGGAATCATTCCTATAGTATACTACTACTAACTACAGTCAAATTGGGTAAGCCAGTTGTAAAAGGTTGAATTGGTTTGAGTTAAAGAACAAATACAAAAATAAAACAAATTTAAAGATTGAATTAATCAGAGATGGAATGAATTCCTTAGGACAGTGATTTCACCATGGATAACACTAATAATTGACCTCGTACACACTAACATCTATTATCTCAATCCCTGGATAAGGAGACTGTAGCCAGAATTACCTACTCCTACAATGTAATTCACTACCTAATCTAATGCCAATCCCATTTCCGCAGTTATTGGTTGATTAGTTAAAAGCTTTATGATTATTCTCTAGGTTTCTCCTCCCATTTACACTCCAATTTTCCCAAAGGGCACAATACATAGGTAAATATATGCTTTCTGACCCTCAACCTCTCTCCCAAGATGACTAAGCGTCTATCAATCCACTCATGGTGATCAAGCACAAGTAGAACACAAAGATTTCATAGATTTATATCCAATAAAAAGAGATAAAATTTATATTAATGCATAGAAATCAATCAAAGTCTATATCCAAGCTACTCCCGGATCCTAAGGAATAAAGGGTTTTAGCCTTGCATGGTTTTCATCAATGAATACATGGAAAGGAAGAAGAAAAATGTAGGAAACATTAGGAAACTAAGATAACCCCTGAATCTCTACCCGTCCATAAGATCCACTCCATCGTACGTGTGTTCCTATCTTCTGGTTGGAGAATCGTCCTCCGGAGGTGCTCAGATCTCCTTGTTTGAAGCTTTTGGTCCTTGATTCTTCTCTTCTCTCTCTTCGATTCTTGTGCAATGAAAATGGTAGCCTCCTTTTATCTGGTCATCACTCCCCTAAGTTATAGAAGGCACTTAGGGTACAAAATAACATCCACCATTAGATTATAGTGAAATATGTGGATGGCCTGATCGGGAAGACATGGTAGTACTGAATAAATGAGTCAGTAGTAATGAGTCACTTAGGTTTACTTGTGCGATCTCGATCATGTCCCTACTATCGACTAGACTCAATAGCACTGAGTTTTGTGATTTTCAAACTGCCTCCCTGATGTCAACTCAGTAGCACTGAGTTGGCAACTCAGTAGCACCGAGTTGTCTCAATTCATGTTGGGGCTTACTGATGATGATTCAGTACCACCAACTTCAGTCATAGATAGCAGTGACTATGGGTGAGTTTTTGGGTCCATCACTGACATCAAGTCAGTACCACCGACTATTACCATGTCAGTTGCACCGAGTCTATGGATCTTCCTTGCACCTGAAAACACAAAAATACATCATAAGTACTTAGGATGCGTAAAATATTACATAAAATAGTAAAAATCATATAATTTGATGCATTCAATAGAAACAAGCCATCTATGACAATTTCATGCACAAATCAAATAAATGACTAATCTACACATGAAATTAAGGAAAAATGTGCCTATAATGATGATTGAAAACACATGCATCAATAATTCTAGCCCACCAGGGCACTTCGTAGTCCTTCATGGATTCCTCCTTTTCTTAGCATAAGTGATTACTCCTTCTTGCACATATGGACATCTTTCTCATAGACATGTAAAGCAAATGGGAAATACCAACAAGTGTCACTAAGTATTGATATATATAGATAATTTGAAAAGGACTTGTAATGAAAATACCCTAAAGCTTATCATATTCCTTATCTTTAACTTTAACTTAATCTTTCCTTATAACTTTTATTATATGGGTTTATATGGTTTTAGTTCATCTATAAGTGCTTCTAGGAGCCAGTGATCCATGAATATATGGATTTGGATGCAATCTAATCAGTGAAAATGATGGTTTTGAATCTTCATTACGGTATGCAAACTCTATGTATGTGGAATATATGAATGTGAAATCTATGTGGAAATAATCCTATTCTTCAGTTGGGCTTTCACCGAAACCCTATTTTCCTAATGAGGCAATTACTAGCCTTGGAGTCTCTCTTTATTGCCTTATTTGTCTCTTTATTTATTTGAATCTTCTATTTCCTAGGTTGGCTCATTTATTGAGACTATTTCACAGATTTTATTCCCCACTTTCTATGATGCAATGCTATTTATGTTTTCACTACTTCCAAGTGAACTATTAAGCATGATGTATTTTTGGACAAATGACAATGTAGTGTACATGAGTACAAATCACCCATAGGGCAGTGAGGTTTTAGTCCTCCTGTCAGGCACTGGGGTTTTAGTGCCCCTGCCACATTATATAGGCATTGGGATTTTAGTCCCCCTGCCAGTTTATATATATTTGAGGTCTGGGATGCCCTCTCCTCTTGGTGTAGGTTAGGTAGGTGCCTCACCCTGCATTGGTATGATTTTGTGTCAAAATATCATTCATGCTATGTTGATAATTGTTGTTATTTGGACTATGGAAGATTTCTAAATTCTTATTTGATTATTTACCTCATACTTTTAAAACATCTTAGTATAGTGAAATCTTTTATTATGTAATATTGTGCTTTATTATTTGTCCTTATCCTTTTGATTAACACATACTTTCAACTCTCTCTTGCTGGGTGATCCCAACCACCCAGGTATAGGATCAGAGTGTGCAATTGAAGCTTGGTGAACCTACTTAAGGCTAAGGAAAAAGGAGTTCAACCTTCTAGCTTGGACTTAGCTGCCAATATATTAAGTTGTTTTCCTTGGAGACAATATTCATTTGGTTTTAGTCTTCCTCTACCTAGATCCTTGTTTTGTATAAATTTGTACACCCATTTGGGAAATTTTGTAAAGTACTATTTATACAAATGAATATAGTAAAAGTTTTAAAATTCCGCTGCTATTCATTGGTGTTTTTGTTTACCATTATTAGTAGAGGGTGTTCTCACTCTTTACAACATGGTATCAGAGCATCAAGGTAGTAAGAGTCTTGACTAATTCAATTTGTCTCCAAGATAGAAACCCTTCCCTTATATAGTTTCCCTTTAGTAAGTTTTCACCTTGGAGTTGACCTATAATGAAAGATTGATAATTTCATATTAGTAATATAATTTGTCAACTTTTTGGTGATTAGTCTATTAGGTTGCTACTAGGGCATAAATTAAAAGCAAAGGTGTCTAGAATGAGTCAGGGTCTGAGGGCTGGAAATATTTTCCTCCGCACCACTAGCTTGGCTTACGAGGACTCTTGGATCCATAAGTGTGATGGAGTGGACTTTTGGAGTCTACATCTAACGACATAAGTGAAATCATAAGGTTGAATAATATTAAGAGGTCCAAGTGTTTATCGTGACATTACATTTGATGCTCTTAAATATATGCACCTTTTTCAAGGAATTAATCGATTAATTGATGTATTATGTAAGTTGGACCAAGGTGCAAGATTATCTTTGACCTAGTAGTTGTGATATCTATTTGTAAAGCTTCCTTGAGAAAGGATAGTCCACGGATGGGGAATCATGGAGTCTTAGTATCCTTGGATAGGTTTTCGGAGAAGGAACTAGGACCGTAGGATTACATGATCTAGAGACACTGATAACATATTTAATCTACGCTTAACTAGAGCAGTGACGTGAGTGTTTCTCCAACCACGATCAACGTTCATGGGGTGAGTGGAGAGCGAGACCACTTGCCTTGTCAAGAACTGTAGTTCAAGGTCTCAAGAGACAACTACATCATACCTCTAGCCAACCTCTCCATCGGCAGCTGCAGGGAGAGGATGAGAGCAGCGATGAGCATCGTCCTCACTGGAGGAGAGCTGTGCAGCTGCAGCTCCATGATGTAGAGAAGCCATGGAGGAACCAAAGGAAGGAGAAGATGAGCGTATCGTGTTAGTTCCCTCGGCCGGGCCTGACCCAACAACAACGCCAGAACAGACCTGGCCACCTCACGCATGTTGGGGTCAAGGAGCAAACGGATGGAGATCAACCATGGGCGGCAGGCTCCTAGCAGGCGAAGTCTTAAAGCCGTGTCTTTGTGTCTGATAAACCAAGAGGGATCGTAAGGGTCTAGCAAACCCCTGGGCATATCAATCAATGGGTGATGAAGACTTGGAGATTGAACAACTCCTCGTCAGAGTCGTTCCCATGGCAGCGGCGCTCTCACCTTGACCTAGAGATCTGGACGGCGTCACATGTTTTAAAGAGGCCAGAACCGCAGGGATTGAATCTGTGAGGGTTTGGGCACCGTCAGGTGTGCGCCAGGATCTAGGAAGTGGCTGCCATGCCTCGCCAAAGCTGGGCCAGGCGACGGCGCACGCAGCGGAGCAGATCCATAGCCGTCCGCTTTACATGAGAGAGGAGAACAGGCGGCAGTGGTTTTGTGCTGGGAAGACTGATTTTAGGAGACAAAGACATTGAGCGGAGAGTTGACGTCCGTAGCAAGCAGCTGTAGCGGCACTCTGTAGACACAAGTAGAGCGCAGCGGACGGCTCTCACGGGCACCAGATCGCGAGGAGATATCGCGAAGAAGGAAGGAGGAGGGAGCAGACCGGGCGGGGCCAAACCTAGGTGGCCCAGGTCAGACCGGTCGGCTCAGCACCAAGCTCATGAGATGAGCCGCGCCTCTCACATGACACGTGGCGACGCCTGATTGGCTTGAAAAGGTAAAATCCCAAAATATGTTAGGATCTTGTATAAATCGTATAAAATAGCTCCGATGTCCGAAAAATAAGTATAATATACCAAACTTCTCAGAAACATGAGTAGAACACAGTGGAAGCATAATACTAGGATTTTAATGCACTAATATTAGTGATATCATATAAGTTGTGAAATGCTCATTTTATGCATAATAAATATCAAAGGATGATATAAAATTATGGGAAAATGTCAGTAACTCCATAATTATGTTTGTAATGCATATGATATCAGTTATGGTCAGGTTGATGTACGAAATCATGTATTTTGCTCCATATGTCTAATTAGGCTAATTATCCTAAATAAAATGGAATAAATACATTGGCGATCAATAAATGACAAAATTTACAGAATAAGTTCATATAAGTAATTGGAAGATAATATATAGATCTGAGATTAGTTTTGTACACGGAATTCATGTTATATGAAGAGGACCCTTAATACAAGTGATGTAACCCTAAGATGGTTAATGAAAGTGACATGATGTTAAATATGTTCACATAATAATGTGACACAGGAGTATATCCAGTTAATGAACTATAATCTGGAAAAGGACATCAGTAAGATAAATATAAGACAAGAATACAAGTAATGGTGCACATATCCAAATGAGTAAGCAAACCCTAAAATGGATATCGACTAGGGTTAAGAAGATATGCAAGATGATGAGAACCTGATGATGATACATGATCTTGTCTTAATCAGGTTTAGAAAAGATATAGATGACGTGAGGAATATGTGATTAGGATGTCTCTTTGGAAAGTACGCCATTACCTCTTACTTGGCTTATTATACAATATGCTTGTGCTATATGGTAGTATATACTTGGCATATGGTATTGATTGAAATGATTGTTCTTGTATGATATGTTGCACGATTCTCCATACTTATTGCTATGAACACATCAAACATAATATATTTGTTCCATTATATGAAAGCACTAATTCTCTTTGGTAGCATAGTGCTTGAAAGTGATCATTCTCTTTGGTAGCAGATCACATTGTACAATGATCTAACTCTTTGGTAGTAGATCATAAGGCCTTACATCTCATTCTCTTTGGTAGCAGAGATGATGCATTATTCCCTCAGGTGGCAAATGCATGGATATATAATGGAAAATGTGCTTAAAATATGTGTTCTCTTTTGTTAATGAATATCTTTGTGCAAGTATATGCTTTTCTTATATTCTTCTATTACTGCCAAGTATTAGTTTTATCTTATTGCCAAGATATGATAAGAGGTATATAAAAGACACGTAGGCGTACTCAATACAATTTTCTTGAATATTGTGCTGACGTGTACCACATGTAATCTTTTGTTTAGGTTTTGGTTATGCTCTTGAAGATTCAGGATAGTGAGAGTTGTATGGCGAGCTGATGTACAGGTGGACCTGTTGTCTTAAGATCATGTAGTTTAGTTGTAGTACATGTATATGTTAGAATTTTGCTATTCAATATTTAATATCAAATGTTGTAACAATTCATGTTGTAATTATATGTTGAATGGTGAACATATGTTGTATGGTTTTATTATTGCTCATGTACATGTGCTACTGATTGTTTCCTTCTGACTCCCTTGATTTTCTTCTTCTTATCCTAGTGTGTGGTGTTTAAATTGGGATTCTCTCTAAGGTGAGGGTTTCAATTTGGACATCACACATCAGATTAAGTTTTAGAAAATTCGGGGACGTCACAGGTGGTATCAGAGCATGAACAATAGCAATGCTTGACATTTGCTCATTATGAAACTCAAAACTAAAGAACCTTGAACCATAATAATCTTTAGGGTTAGATTAGTCATCTTTTAGAGACTAGATATGACCTAGCCTCTAGGTTAGCGCCTAGATGTCCGAGAACTAGGTCTAGACTTGTGCTTGTTGAGTAGCAAGTCCTTAGATGTCGTTCTTTCCTTGTAGTGCAGTGGTATGGGACGTTTCACTATTTGGAAATGATGTGCATCAAGGGAAGAGAAATCCTAGACATATAGCGCTCGTTGTCTAGGATAGCTACATGAGTCTACACCATGTTCTCACCCTTTTCACTAGTTTTCATGACATTGAACTCTCTACTATGTGTGGGATACTCGTTTCTGGATTTGGTTTTTGATTCCAAACAAATCGAACCTCGATAGTTTTTTCTGACGCTTGTTTTATCGGAGAAAAACTATATAATATTTTATTATGTATATGTATTACAAAATGTTTCCCCACACATGTACGAGTAGGAGGTGATCATGCAACCTAAGTGAAAGAGAATGACATCAGTCTAGAAGAGAGAGTAGTTCTAGATTAGATGTCTAGAGCCTTGTTGGAATATATATGATAGATGGAATAGATAGAATAAGTTTGATGATATGATCTAAGTCTTATATAGATGATATAAGATAGTTTGTGATGATCTATGTTTGTCTTTGAGGATGAAAGTTCATTTTTGAGGATTTGAGATGAGTTTTGATGATACAAGTAACTAGGCTTTTGTGAGATAAGATATGTTAAGCTAAGACTAGGGTGTGAGTCAGCACGAGCCTGAATCTCTTCTACGAAGGAGGACCTCTAGTGTTAGGACCAATTTCAGGGTTAGCTCCAAAGGGAGTGAGACCCATTGGGAGAAGGTTAGAGAACCTAAGCTCCAAGATATGAGGATTCTGAGATATGTGATATGATATGTCCTAAACTAGACTACTCCTGAGTGAATGAGTTGTGTTGCTTAATGCATGATTCCTATAGTATTGTTGAACCCTAGATGTCCTTGGGAGGACCAAAGCCTAGAGATAGAGAGAGGCTGGTTATATATGTGCATATGTGAACAGGAAATATGAGAACCTGTCATCTGGGTGAGGGAGAGAGCCCAAGACCCTGGAGGAGGTAGCTATGTTAGTTTCTGTGAAGCCTCATGCTCGGGTTGGTGGTTACCATATAGGAATCTAGTGGTGTGTATATAAAAGAAAGAGAGTTGAGAAATAGTGTTTCATGGGTAGAAGACCTATGAATAGTATGTTGTAGCCTGTTTTGTTTTGTGCTATGTGGCTAGATCTTATGAAGCTTTTACCTAGTGTCAATGAGGTACATCTAAGAACCCTATACCGAGAGGGAAGATAAATTATATGCATATAAGATACTCATAGAGTTGAGTTAGCTCAGAGAGGATGAGCATGGCTTTACCCCCATGTTATGGGTCAAGGAGAACCTCAATTGGACTATATAAAGTTTTGATACATGTTTCATGAGCCACTTGTATAAGTCTGTTTAGAACAACCACGATATAATATATATAAGGATGTAATCTGATCTTGAGATATGGTACATGGATATGATACGATGGAAACCTAAGATGGTTTAATAGATATCAATGCATAAATGGTTAACCATATACAAAATAATGATGATAATGTGATACTGTTGGTTAATCTTGTGATAATATCACTAGTAAATGTTGTAATTTATTATGAGAAATGAAATAAGATCATATGCATGAAACATGTTACATGAGGTGTTAATATTAGTGGCTAATAAAGAAAAAAAATAGTTTGACAATTAGCACACATAATGATTATGACACCTTGATAGGATCTATATGGATAAAGTAGGTTAACTATAGTTAACTCCCTCCTATAAGAAATATGTTAATGTTGAATATGTTCTAACAATTAGCTCAATAGAATGTTGATGACACCTTGATGTATGAGTTAATATTAGCTAACTCCTTTAGAACATGGTAATATGTTGTGGGAACTCTAATGTGTGGCTAAAGATAAGGAAGAAAATCTAAAATATGATATATGTAATGACATAACCTAAGCTTCTAAACCCTTGTTTGAGCCTTTTATGGAGTGAGGTTTCACCCTTGATGCTTTTGAAACCTCCTAATAGTGCTTGGATACATGGTACTAGGTAACCTTTGAGAATATGTTACACATAGAATGGTGCCTACATGTGGATGAGGGTAAGATAAGGCTTGACAAAGTGGTTTCTGGCTTAATTCCGAGGATGGAATTTCTTTTAAGGTGTGTAGGATGTGATGGAGTGGTCTTTTGGATTCTACATCTAATGACATAAGTGAAATCATAAGGTTGAATAATATTAAGAGGTCCAAATGTTTATCGTGACATTACATTTGATGCTCTTAAATATATGCACCTTTTTCAAGGAATTAATCGATTAATTGATGTATTATGTAAGTTGGACCAAGGTGCAAGATTATCTTTGACCTAGTAGTTGTGATATCTATTTGTAAAGCTTCCTTGAGAAAGGAGAGTCCACGGATGGGGAATCATGGAGTCTTAGTATCCTTGGAGAGGTCTTTGGAGAAGGAACTAGGACCGTAGGATTACATGATCTAGAGACACCGATAACATCTTTAATCTACGCTTAACTAGAGCAGCGACGTGAGTGTTTCTCCAGCCACGATCAGTGTAGGTGGGGTGAGTGGAGAGTGAGACCACTTGCCTCATCAAGAACTGCAGTTCAAGGTCTCACGAGACAATTGCATCATACCTCTAGCCAACCTCTCCATCGGCAGTTGTAGGGAGAGGATGAGAGCAGCGATGAGTATCGTCCTCACTGGATGAGAGTTGTGCAGCTGCAGCTCCATGACGTAGAGAAGCCATGGAGGAACCAAAGGAAGGAGAAGATGAGCGTATCGTGTTGGTTCCCTCGGCCGGGCCTGACCCAACAACAATGACGGAACAGACCTGGCCACCTCACGCATGTTGGGGTCAAGGAGCAAATGGATGGAGATCAACCATGGGCGGCAGGCTCCTAGCAGGCAAAGTCTTGAAGCCGTGTCTTTGTGTCTGACAAGCCAAGAGGGATCGCAAGGGTCCAGAGAACCCCTAGGCATATCAATCAGTGGGCGATGAAGACTTGGAGATTGAACAACTCCTCATCGGAGTCGTTCCCATGGCAGCAACGCTCTCACCTCAACCCAGAGATCTGGACGGCGTCACATGTTTTAAAGAGGCCGGAACCGCAGGGATTGAATCCATGAGGGTTTGGGCACCGTCAGGTGTGTGCCAGGAGCTAGGAAGTGGCTGCCATGCCTCGCCAAAGCTGGGCCAGGCGACGGCGCATGCAGCGGAGCAGAGCAGTAGCCGTCCACTTTACGCGAGAGAGGAGAACATGCGGTAGTGGTTTTGTGCTGGGAGGACCGATTTTGGGAGACGAAGACATTGAGCAGAGAGTTGACGGCCGTAGCAAGCAGCTGTGGCGGCGCTCTGTAGACACGAGAGGCAGAGCGCAGCAGACGACTCTCACGGGTGCCAGATCACGAGGAGATATCGCGAAGAAGGAAGGAGGAGGGAGCAGACCGGGCGGGGCCAAACCTAGGTGGCCCAGGTCAGACCGTCCGGCTCAACACCAAGCTCATGAGATGAGCCGTGCCTCTCACAGGACACGTGGCGACGCCTGATTGGCTTGAAAAGGTAAAATCCCAAAATATGTTAGGATCTTGTATAAATCGTATAAAATAGCTCCAATGTCCGAAAAATAAGTATAATATACCAAACTTCTCAGAAAAATGAGTAGAACACAGTGGAAGCATAATATAATGATTTTAATGCACTAACATTAGTGATATCATATAAGTTGTGAAATTCTCATTTTATGGATAATAAATATTAAAGGATGATATAAAATTATGGGAAAATGTCAGTAACTCCATAATTATGTTTGTAATGCATATGATATCAGTTATGGTCAGGTTGATGTATGAAATCATGTATTTTGCTCCATATGTCTAATTAGGGCTAATTATCCTAAATAAAATGCAATAAATACATTGGTGATCAATAAATGACAAAATTTACAGAATAAGTTCATATCAGTAATTGGAAGATAATATGTAGATTTGAGATCAGTTTTGTACACGGAATTCATGTTATATGAAGAGGACCCTTAATACAAGTGATGTAACCCTAAGATGGTTAATAAAAGTGACATGATGTTAAATATGTTCACATAATAATGTGACACAGGAGTATATCCAGTTAATGAACTATAATCTGGAAAAGGACATCAGTAAGATAAATATAAGACAAGAATACAAGTAATGGTGCACATATCCAAATGAGTAAGCAAACCCTAAAATGGATATCGACTAGGGTTAAGATGATATGTAAGATGATGAGAACCTGATGATGATACATGATCTTGTCTTAATCAGGTTTAGAAAAGATATAGATGACGTGAGGAATATGTGATTAGGATGTCTCTTTGGAAGGTACACCATTACCTCTTACTTGGCTTATTATACAATATGCTTGTGCTATATGGTAGTATATACTTGGCATATGGTATTGATTGAAATGATTGTTCTTGTATGATATGTTGCACGATTATCATACTTATTGCTATGAATACATCTAACATAATATATATGTTCCATTATATGAAAGCACTAATTCTCTTTGGTAGCATAGTGCTTGAAAGTGATCATTCTCTTTGGTAGCAGATCACATTGTACAATGATCTAACTCTTTGGTAGTAGATCATAAGGCCTTACATCTCATTCTCTTTGGTAGCAGAGATGATGCATTATTCCCTCAGGTGGAAAATGCATGGATATATAATGGAAAATGTGCTTAAAATATGTGTTCTCTTTTGTTAATGAATATCTTTGTGCAAGTATACGCTTTTCTTATATTCTTATGTTACTGCCAAGTATTAGTTTTATCTTATTGCCAAGATATGATAAGAGGTATATAAAAGACACGTAGCCGTACTCAATACAATATTCTTGAATATTGTGCTGACGTGTACCGCATGTAATCTTTTGTTTAGGTTTTGGTTATGCTCTTGAAGATCCAGGATAGTGAGAGTTGTATGGCGAGCTGATGTACAGGTGGACTTGTTGTCTTAAGATCATGTAGTTTAGTTGTAGTACATGTATATGTTAGAAGTTTGTTGTTCAATATTTAATATCAAATGTTGTAACAATTCATGTTGTAATTATATGTTGAATGGTGAACATATGTTGTATGGTTTTATTATTGCTCATGTACATGTGCTACTGATTGTTTCCTTCTGACTCCCTCGATTTTCTTCTTCTTAGCCTAGTGTGTGGTGTTTAAATTGGGATTCTCGCTAAGGTGAGGGTTTCAATTTGGACATCACACATCAGATTAAGTTTTAGAAAATCCGGGGACGTCATAGGTGGTATCAGAGCATGAACAATAGCAATGCCTGACATTTGCTCATTATGAAACTCAAAACTAAAGAACCTTGAACCATAATAATATTTAGGGTTAGATTAGTCATCTTTTAGAGACTAGATCTGACCTAGCCTCTAGGTTAGCACCTAGATGTCCGAGAACTAGGTCTAGACTGGTGCTTGTTGAGTAGCAAGTCCTTAGATGTTGTTCTTTCCTTGTAGTGCAGCGGTATGGGATGTTGCACTATTTGGAAATGATGTGCATCAAGGGAAGATAAATCCTAGACATATAGCGCTCGTTGTCTAGGATAGCTACATGAGTCTACACCATGTTCTCACCCTTTTCACTAGTTTTCATGACACTGAACTCTCTACTATGTGTGGGACACTCGTTTCTGGATTTGGTTTTTGATTCCAAACGAATCGAACCTCGATAGTTTTCTCTGACGCTTGTTTTATCGGAGAAAAACTATATAATATTTTATTATGTATATGTATTACAAAAATGTGTCCCCACACATGTACGAGTAGGAGGTGATCATGCAACCTAAGTGAAAGAGAATGACATCAGTATAGAATTGAGAGTAGTTCTAGATTAGATGTCTAGAGCCTTGTTGGAATATATATGATAGATGGAATAGATAGAATAAGTTTGATGATACGATCTAAGTCTTATATAGATGATATAAGATAGTTTGTGATGATCTATGTTTGTATTTGAGGATGCAAGTTCATTTTTGAGGATTTGAGATGAGTTTTGATGATACAAGTAACTAGGCTTTTGTGAGATAAGATATGTTAAGCTAAGACTAGGGTGTGAGTTAGCACGAGCCTCAATCTCTTATATGAAGGAGGACCTCTAGTGTTAGGACCAATTTCAAGGTTAGCTCCAGAAGGAGTGAGACCCATTGGGAGAAGGTTAGAGAACCTAAGCTCCAAGATATGAGAATTATGAGATATGTGATATGATATGTCCTAAACTAGACTACTCCTGAGTGAAAGAGTTGTGTTGCTTAATGCATGATTCCTATAGTATTGTTTAACCCTAGATGTCCTTGGGAGGACCAAACCCTAGAGATAGAGAGAGGTTGGTTATATATGTGCATATGTGAACAGGAAATATGAGAACTTGCCATCTGGGTGAGGGAGAGAGCCCAAGACCCTGGAGGAGGTAGCTATGTTAGTTTCTGTGAAGCCTCATTCTCGGGTTGGTGGTTCCCATATAGGAATCTAGTGGTGTGTATATAAAAGAAAGAGAGTTGAGAAATAGTGTTTCATGGGTAGAAGACCTATGAATAGTATGTTGTAGCATGTTTTAGTTTGTGCTATGTGGCTAGATCTTATGAAGCTTTTAGCTAGTATCAATGAGGTACATCTAAGAACCCTAGACCGAGAGGGAAGATAAAGTATATGCATATAAGATACTCATAGAGTTGAGTTAGCTCAGAGAGGATGAGCATGGCTTTACCCCCATGTTATGGGTCAAGGAGAACCTCAATTGGACTATATAAAGTTTTGATACATGTTTCATGAGGCACTTGTATAAGTTTGTTTAGCACAACCACGATATAATATATATAAGGATGTAATCTGATCTTGAGATATGGTACATGGATATGATACGATGGAAACCTAAGATGGTTTAATAGATATCAATGCATAAATGGTTAACCATATACAAAATAATGATGATAATGTGATACTGTTGGTTAATCTTGTGATAATATCACTAGTAAATGTTGTAATTTATTATGAGAAATGAAATAAGATCATATGCATGAAACATGTTACATGAGGTGTTAATATTAGTGGCTAATAAAGAAAAAAAATAGTTTGACAATTAGCACACATAATGATTATGACACCTTGATAGGATCTATATGGATAAAGTAGGTTAACTATAGTTAACTCCCTCCTAAAAGAAATATGTTAATGTTGAATATGTTCTAACAATTAGCCCAATAGAATGTGGATGACACCTTGATGTATGAGTTAATATTAGCTAACTCCTTTAGAACATGGTAATATGTTGTGGGAACTCTAATGCGTGGCTAAAGATAAGGAAGCAAATCTAACATATGATATATGTAATGACATAACCTAAGCTTCTAAACCCTTGTTTGAGCCTTTTATGGAGTGAGGTTTCACCCTTGATGCTTTTGAAACCTCCTAATAATGCTTGGATACATGGTACTAGGTAACCTTTGCGGATATTTTACACATAGAATGGTGCCTACATGTGGATGAGGGTAAGATAAGGCTTGACAAAGTGGTTTCTGGCTTAATTCCGAGGACGGAATTTCTTTTAAGGTGTGTAGGATGTGATGGAGTGGACTTTTGGAGTCTACATCTAACGACATAAGTGAAATCATAAGCTTGAATAATATTAAGAGGTCCAAATGTTTATCGTGACATTACATTTGATGCTCTTAAATATATGCACCTTTTTCAAGGAATTAATCGATTAATTGATGTATTATGTAAGTTGGACCAAGGTGCAAGATTATCTTTGACCTAGTAGTTGTGATATCTATTTGTAAAGCTTCCTTGAGAAAGGAGAGTCCACGGATGGGGAATCATGGAGTCTTAGTATCCTTGGATAGGTCTTTGGAGAAGGAACTAGGACCGTAGGATTACATGATCTAGAGACACCGATAACATCTTTAATCTACGCTTAACTAGAGCAGCGACGTGAGTCTTTCTCCAGCCACGATCAGCGTTCGTGGGGTGAGTGGAGAGCGAGACCACTTGCCTCGTCAAGAACTCTAGTTCAAGGTATCATGAGACAACTGCATCATACCTCTAGCCAACCTCTCCGTCGGCAGTTGTAGGGAGAGGATGAGAGCAGCGATGAGTATCGTCCTCACTGGAGGAGAGTTGTGCAGATGCATCTCCACGACGTAGAGAAGCCATGGAGGAACCAAAGGAAGGAGAAGATGAGCATATCGTGTTGGTTCCCTCGTCCGGGCCTGACCCAACAACAACACCGGAACAGACCTGGCCACGTCACGCATGTTGGGGTCAAGGAGCAAACGGCTGGAGATCAACCATGGGCGGCAGGCTCCTAGCAGGAGAAGTCTTGAAGCTGTGTCTTTGTGTCTGACAAGCCAAGAGGGATCGCAAGGGTCTAGCGAACCCCTAGGCATATCAATCAGTGGGCGATGAAGACTTGGAGATTGAACAACTCCTCGTCGGAGTCGTTCCCATGGCAGCAACGCTCTCACCTCGACCCAGAGATCTGGACGGCGTCACATGTTTTAAAGAGGCCGGAACCGCAGGGATTGAATCCGTGAGGGTTTGGGCACTGTCAGATGTGCGCCAGGAGCTAGGAAGTGGCTGCCATGCCTCGCCAAAGCTGGGCCAGGCGACGGCGCACGCAGCGGAGCAAAGTCGTAGTCGTCCGCTTTACGCGAGAGAGGAGAACACGCGGCAGTGGTTTTGTGTTGGGAGGACCGATTTTGGGAGATGGAGACATTGAACGGAGAGTTGACGGCCGTAGCAAGCAGCTGTGGCGGTGCTCTGTAGACACGAGAGGCAGAGCACATCAGACGACTCTCACGGGCGCCAGATCGCGAGGAGATATCGCGAAGAAAGAAGGAGGAGGGAGCAGACCGGGCGGGGCCAAACCTAGGTGGCCCAAGTCAGACCGGACGGCTCAGCACCAAGCTCATGAGATGAGCCGCGCCTCTCACAGGACACGTGGCGATGCCTGATTGGCTTGAAAAGGTAAAATCCCAAAATATGTTAGGATCTTGTATAAATCGTATAAAATAGCTCCGATGTCCAAAAAATAAGTATAATATACCAAACTTCTCAGAAAAATGAGTAGAACACAGTGGAAGCATAATATCAGGATTTTAATGCACTAATATTAGTGATATCATATAAGTTGTGAAATGCTCATTTTATGGATAATAAATATCAAAGGATGATATAAAATTATGGGAAAATGTCAGTAACTCCATAATTATGTTTGTAATGCATATGATATCAGTTATGGTCAGGTTGATGTACGAAATCATGTATTTTGCTCCATATGTCTAATTAGGGCTAATTATCCTAAATAAAATGCAATAAATACATTGGCGATCAATAAATGAAAAAATTTACAGAATAAGTTCATATCAGTAACTGGAAGATAATATGTAGATCTGAGATCAGTTTTGTACATGAAATTCATGTTATATGAAGAGGACCCTTAATACAAGTGATGTAACCCTAAGATGGTTAATAAAAGTGACATGATGTTAAATATGTTCACATAATAATGTGACACAGGAGTATATCCAGTTAATGAACTATAATCTGGAAAAGGACATCAGTAAGATAAATATAAGACAAGAATACAAGTAATGGTGCACATATCCAAATGAGTAAGCAAACCCTAAAATGGATATGGACTAGGGTTAAGATGATATGCAAGATGATGAGAACCTGATGATGATACATGATCTTGTCTTAATCAGGTTTAGCAAAGATATAGATGACGTGAGGAATATGTTATTAGGATGTCTCTTTGGAAGGTACGCCATTACCTCTTACTTGGCTTATTATACAATATGCTTGTGCTATATGGTAGTATATACTTGGCATATGGTATTGATTGAAATGATTGTTCTTGTATGATATGTTGCACGATTCTCCATACTTATTGCTATGAACACATCAAACATAATATATATGTTCCATTATATGAAAGCACTAATTCTCTTTGGTAGCATAGTGCTTGAAAGTGATCATTCTCTTTGGTAGCAGATCACATTGTACAATGATCTAACTCTTTGGTAGTAGATCATAAGGCCTTACATCTCATTCTCTTTGGTAGCAGAGATGATGCATTATTCCCTCAGGTGGAAAATGCATGGATATATAATGGAAAATGTGCTTAAAATATGTGTTCTCTTTTGTTAATGAATATCTTTGTGCAAGTATACGCTTTTCTTATATTCTTCTATTACTGCCAAGTATTAGTTTTATCTTATTGCCAAGATATGATAAGAGGTATATAAAAGACACGTAGGCGTACTCAATACAATATTCTTGAATATTGTGCTGACGTGTACCGCATGTAATCTTTTATTTAGGTTTTGGTTATGCTCTTGAAGATCCAGGATAGTGAGAGTTGTATGGCGAGCTGATGTACAGGTGGACCTATTGTCTTAAGATCATGTAGTTTAGTTGTAGTACATGTATATGTTAGAAGTTTGCTATTCAATATTTAATATCAAATGTTGTAACAATTCATGTTGTAATTATATGTTGAATGGTGAACATATGTTGTATGGTTTTATTATTGCTCATGTACATGTGCTGCTGATTGTTTCCTTCTGACTCCTTTGATTTTCTTCTTCTTAGCCTAGTGTGTGGTGTTTAAATTGGGATTCTCGCTAAGGTGAGGATTTCAATTTGGACATCACACATCAGATTAAGTTTTAGAAAATTCAATTTGGTTATACACAAATGAATATATATATATATATATGTATATATATATATATATGTATATATATATATATAAAAAAGTCATCTAAGGGATAGTTCATATGCTTGAACCTTAAAATATTCTTAATGCACATAATAGTGAGTTACTCATCACTAATTGTGAATACACTTAATATTGACAATGTCACCCTAATAGTATGGTTAGTAAGATAATGGAGCTAATGCATGCTAAGGAGATATAACATGTAATGGTCATGTTGACCTAAACCCTAATATGTAATCATCTAGCCTTAACGATATATATATATATATATATATATATATATATATATATATATATATATATCCATTAATGCCTTCATGATACCTTAGTGAGATTAGGTGTCATCATCACATAATACACCTTGGTACATATAAATGGATTATAATCACCTAATTATATTTGAGACCATGTTATCAATATATGTAAGGCATATCACCTTGTTCCCTACTATACATCTCATTAATCACCTTATCATGATTTGGTATGTAAATCAATTCATTAATGTTTAATGTGTTTCATATTGTCCACTAAAATGAATATAATGACACAAATATGATTATGAGTAATTGGAATCACATGAGTATGCATTAATGCATAATGTGATGTTAAATATGTATAATTCATATTATGGAGTGTAATAGGAGAAAATGGTTAATGGTGATATTAATATGAGTATGAACGATAATGTGACAATGTGTAATTTATATATAAGAAATTAATGTGGCATTATTTGGAATTATTGTAGACTTAGTAACTTGTTGGATAATATTATCTTTTCTTACAAAATGATCTGTTATAATTCTACAGGATGGTAATATGAGGATAATGGAGAATGAATTCATATTATTAAGGTTGTGACGTAATACATTAATGAATGATTTAGTAAATGCTAATTTAACCCTTATTGGCATAAATAAGGGTAATACCTATGAATTGTGCACAATATTGATATGTAATCTTTGTTACAACAATGTGAGTGCAACATGACACAAGTGATAGAATAATAATGATGATGCAATTTCATGATGGAGATAATGTTAGTAAGCCAAAAGAGTTAATTGTTTTATGTGTGAGGAAAGGTTATATGTATGGTGGGAATCTTAGTAAGACTTGACTTATGAGCTTGTGTAGTACCATAGATTTGAAATACTCACCTAGTTGTTAAGGTTGGGATGTTAAGTACTCACCCTTCTGTCTTGTTGTGATTTTGGGGATGAAATCCTCTTCAAGGGGTGGAGTGTTGTAACAGACTAAATTTTAGGGTCTTTCTTGCAATTTACCCACTTTTAAGCTTTTATTTGCTTTCTAGTCAGTTGGACCTATTTCATAATTTCCCACCTTTTCTATCTTCTTTTGCCTCAATATTGAATTTGAGCCTTACTTAAGGGTGTAATTCACAATTACCCACATTCATGGCAACAAATGGGTTTTTGCACAAATATCCCAATTGATGAGATAATTGGGTACTAATTATGTAGTATATCCATTAATGAGAGATAATTAGTGGATAATGTTAATTTATAGGGGTTATGGCTTTTTGGATAAAGATATGACTAATAATGTGTATTTGAGTTAATGTATAGGAGTAATTAACCCTTTTCTTTCTCTCTCCTCAAATATGATATTAATGCATGAAAAGATGGTATTATGGTGAGATATGACTCTTAATATTGATATATATCTAATATATCGAATTTCACTCACTTATGTCATTAAAAGAGTCTCTTCATATTAACTCTCTCATTTTAATGGATAAATATATGCATTAATAGCCATATAGTAATTAAGTGCCAAAGTTTGTGATTTATGAGAAACTAATTGTATGGATTTCTTCTAGACATTTATATGAACCTATGGTTAAAATTTGGTGTCTTTTGGACTTGATTTGACCCTTCAAATTGATTTTATAAGCCTTGAATATAGTGCAACCATAGTAGTTGAATCGTTATCATTTATATCATTAATATCATGTGTCACATTAAGGTCTTCTCAATTTCTCTATCATGCACACTTGGCCCACAATGTCCCCCATCTAATGGATCTTGTCATTTTGGATCTGATCCAATGGCTGCTGCTTCTCCTTCAACCTCCAGCCCAATCAGTTGTTCTAACGCCTCAGCCCCTGACTTCGCTCTCTCTCGCCTCTCAACCATTTCTCAAGATTTCACCTTCTTGAGTTCGTCTCCTCGAGTTGCATCATTTGAGCAATGAATCATCCACTCCCATGCACCATATCTGAAATGCCGAATGGCACTGATTGTGTCTTCTCACCTCCACCATCGTCCCAACGCTTCACACTTCCTCATATATATATATCACCTCCCTTACCTTCGTAGGCCCAATGCGAACATTTTCCCCAAGTCTATTTGTTTGGAGCACCCAATGTTAGCCACTGACACCCCAACCTTCTCCCAACCTTTTCAGTGAGTTTTCTTGGGTCCCAGAGACACCCACAGTTCAATAGCCTAGTTCGGTGAGTTCAGTTTCCTCTCCTCATCATTTTGAGCAGTTGAAGTCGTGTTTTGGTTCTGTATAGAAGAAATGCCCAATTAGGCAAGCACCTACATTATGGCCATGGATGGCTCACGAGGAGAAAGATGACTTGTAGTAGAATTACATGTTTGCTCCCCCGCATACCTTCTCTCATCGTTTTATCACTGGGGCTACTTTGGCCTTTTTGCTCCTTGCCCGCTCGCCTTTGACCAAAGCCACGGAGAGCAGACCTACTGACTGGGCCACACGCTATTAGCCCAGGTCAGTGCAGGTCCAGCCTACATGGCCTGCTCCCTCACTGGCTTTTAGGCCTATGTGGCATTTTCTCATTTTCTGATTGGTCCAAATCGTTTAATTCATAGAAAATCGATGCTTTATATAAAAATACAAATAAATAGTCATTGGAAAGGATTTTTTGAGTAGAATCCAAATTCATGGTTTTTGAGGCTTGATTCTAATTCCTTTTTCAAAGTTTTCTTTGGACACCAATGTGAATATATAAAATGTTCTAAAATATGTAATTTATCCAATTTAACTTCAAATTGGGAAATAAGTCATGTTTTCTTAATCAGTGAAGTCTAACTAAGCTTTTGGTCTTAGTTTTGAGTCCTAAATAAACGGTTGTTGAATAAGGTCTAAATGGGTATCATTATATATACTTTATGCCTTAATACATGCTAATACATGTGTATATTTGTAACTAGGATAATATGGATGCGGATGCAATCTAATCAGTGAAAATGATGGTTTTGAATCTTCAATAAGGTATGTGAACACTATGTATGTGGAATGTATGAATGTGAAATCTATGTGCACATAATCCTATTCTTTAGTTGGGCTTTCACCCAAACCCTAATTTCCTAATGAGGCAATTTCTAGCCTTGGAGTCTCTCTCTATTGCCTTATTTTTTCTTTATTTATTTGAATCTTCTATTTCCTAGGTTGGCTCATTTATTGAGATTGTTTCATGGGTTTAATTCCACAGTTGCTATGATGCAATGTTATTTATATTTTCACTATTGACAAGTGAACTATTAAGCATGATGTATTTTTGGCCAAATGACAATCTAGTGTACATGAGTACAAACCACCCATAGGGCACTAAGGTTTTAGTCCTTTTACCAGGCACTGGGGTTTTAGCCCCCCTACCACATTATATAGGCATTGGAGTTTTAGTCCCCCTACCACTTTATATATATTTGAGGTTTAGGATGTACATTTTCCCCTCTCCTTTTACTATAGGTCCAATAGGTGCCTCACTCTGCATTGGTATGATTTTGTATCATAATATCATTCATGCTATGTTGATAATTGTTGTTGTTTGAACTATGGAAAATTTCCAAATTCCTATTTGATTATTTACCTCATACTTTTGAAATCTTTTAGTATAGTGAAATATTTTATTATGAAATATTGTGCTTTATTATTTGTCCTTATCCTTTTGATTAACACATACTTTCATCTCTCTCTAGTTGGGTGATACCAACAACCCATGTATAGGATCAGAGTGCGCAGTTGAAGCTTGGTGAACCTACCTAAGGCTAAGGAAAAAGGAGTTCAACCTTCTAGCTTGGACTTAGCTTCCTATACATTAATTTTTTTTCCTTGGAGACAATATTGATTTGGTTTTAGTCTTCGTCTACCTAGATCCTTGTTTTGTATAAAGTTGTACACCCATTTTGGAAATTTTGTAATGTACTCTTTATACAAATGAATATAGTTAAAGTTTTAAAATTCCGATGCTAGTCATTGGTATTTTTGTTTACCACTATTAGTAGAGGGTGTTCTCACTCTTTACATCTTCGATATCTAGACCTCATTGGCCTATATTATTCTAATAACATATACTTGCATTTTAAGCATATAGAATATACCTATCAGTCCCTCAAAAAAATAAGTGATTGCATGTAGATAGGCATTCTCTGTCACAGTTGGTCTAGATGAGATTGTTGATAGGTTGAAAGATAGGCTTTTAGAAAAAGGATACACACAAGTGTAAAGAGAGGTTTACCTAGAAACCTTCTTTGTGGTAGAAACCAAAATCTCGGTCAGATTGTTCATTTCATTTTTCACTCACTTCTCTTGGCCCTTGCATCAACTCGACATCCAGAACACATTTCTCCATGCAGACCTATCTAAGGAGATTCATATGGAACAAACACATGGGTTTGCTTCTCAGGAGGAGTCTCATCTAGTTGTCAGGTTCAATATATCTATATGTCTTGAAGAAATTGTCCCAATCATAATTTTAGAAGTTCAACAGTCTATCCAGGAGTGTGGCCTAAAATGATCAATCATGGACCATTTTGTATTCTACTGGCATGGATCTTCTGGATGTATTTTTGTTTTTGTTTACATAGATGATATTGTATTAAGGTGATGATCAACAAGTCAATATGTGTCTCAAAAAGTTATTTCAAAGATTTCAAAATGAAGATTTATGCCTTCTGAAATAATTTTGGGTATTGAAGTGGTGAGGTCCAAGGATGGAAATGTTATTTGTTACTAAAAGTATGTTCATGATATTATTTAATAAATTAGTATGTTAGGATCAAAATATGTATATTTTCCCAAGGATTCCAAGTCCAAAGTATAAAAATCAAGGAGATCTTCTTATATATCTGTTACAATAAAAGATACAAGCTGATATACTTAATTATCTCATAGGTACTTGACCAAGTATTGCATTTTCTACTAGTATGGTTAGTGCATTCATTGAGAAACTATATTTAGGTCACTGGGATGTAATCATTCAAGTTCCATTATATCTCAAAATAACCCATAGAAAGGACATTCTCTGCTCTTGTCACAAGCACCTGATGGTACATATATTCTTAGATGTAGTCTAGGAAATCTCTTCAAGGATTAGGGATCCATGGCTGTATATTATGTTTTTGTAGAAGGAAACATGGCCCATTTTATAACAAGAAATAATCTATCATTACCTCTCTAACATTGAATCTGAATGTCATATTTTCATAGAAGGTAATGTGTCTTATTAAGGAAACAAGAAATAAACTATCATTGTTCTCTATAGCACTAAATATGAATATTCAACTATGTCCCATGTCACTAGTGAACTACTATGAGTGAAGAACTTCATGGAAGAACTCAGATTCTGCTTAGATAGAAGCAATGAATCTTCAATGTGATGATCAATACATAGTTCATATCTCATCCAACCCTATCTTTCACGAGGGAATTAAGAACAGCTACCACTTTTTTCAAGAAAAGGTTCAAGACAAGTTGATAAAACATACTTAGATGATCATACAAAAATTTTGTTCATTAAGTCCTTAAATGGATGTCGACACAGGTTCTCATATAAAAAACTTGGTACCTATGATATATGCACGCTCTTTGAGGGAGAGAGTTACATAATTGTGTCCACATAGTTTATATTTTTTTGTATACTAGGACTAGTCTTGCATTGTATCTTGATTACTATAATCCTCCTTACCCTATATGAAGTATAGACCTATCCATAGTAAAACACATAGTACTAGTTCACCATTCTCTCGATTACAAATGTCTTTTTAAGATTTTTCCCACTCAACTCCACCTTTTGTTTTGGCCATTTTGGTCATGTGCTCATGAGTTTAATATTTCAAGAGAAGTATTTCAAGAAGCATATTATATGAAAGTTTGTTGTTATGTTCTTCCTTCTAAGATATATTAGCCATTGGGCTACATTATCCCTTGGGAGCATATTTGTAAAAGTTGGGTGCATATGATTTCTTGGAAGTAATGTTATGAACACTTACTTGGGAACATTTATCCTTTTTGGATTATGAGTTCTTGAGATAATATTTATGAGCACTTTGGTGCATATGATCTCTTGGGAGTAATGTTATGAACACTTAGGTGCATACAACCACTTGGAAGCATTAACCTTCGTGACACATGAGCTCTAGGTAGAATTCTAGTTACAAATATACACATGTATTAGCATGTATTAAGGCATAATGTATATAAAATGATACCCATTTAGACTTATTCGAAAACCATTGATTTAGGACTCAAAACTAGGAACAAAAGCTTAGTTAGACTTCACTGATTAAGAGAACATGTCTTATTTCTGAATTTGAAGTGAAATTGGAATAATATGGAATGCATGTACTCTACATGTAATTGCTTATGCAACTAATGATATGCACAAAAATTGTTGATGCATATTAATACATTTTTTTCTTTGTTTTCTAATAATGCAATCAAAGAAAACTAATTCTTATATAACCTATCATGCCATGAAATGCAAACAAGATGAAATAATTCAGACTTACTTGATCATCTTAAAGTGGTGAGTCAATAATGAGTGGAGGATGGCTGGAATCACATAATTAAGAGACAATGCATTTCATTAAATTATGATACGTCCCTCTCAAATGACCTGTGAATAGGGTAACCTTAGGGTTTTGTTCTTAAAATTTAAATTAAGGTCCCCTTTACAGTTTGATTAGTTTATGCTCAAATCCCATCTTCATCCACATTTCATGAATAATTAAAATATCCATTCATATTAAATGTCCTTAAGCTGACTTGCCCATACACTTCCTCTAAGTGGTGCAACTCAAGAAATTTTGCAACTAAGCCAACTAATTTTTAAGTTTTTAATTTAATTTTCTTCATTTGATTTCACACAATGAGAGCAAGAGACATTGACATTAACCATGAATTAAACTCCACTTTTACACTAGATAAATTGTGGATCCTACAAATTTAAAAGATAAACAAAAAAGTAAATAAAACAACTAAAAACTAGAGAAAATGAACTAAGTATAGAAACTATTCCAGTTACCCCCCCAAGCTTGAACTTGACTATGACCACATAGTCAAAATCCTAACTTAAGAGGTGAAACAGTGGTAGTGGATCACATGGGTGATAATGGAGGATGTGGCATGGTGGAATAAAAGGGGTAGAATGTCTCCTCAAAATTTGGTGGTTGTTGTGGCGGTGAGGGTTGTAGATAGCCACCAAAGTACCCTTGGTTCCAATAGTGATCAAAGAATGGTTGATGGTATCCCTCCATCCTTTGCAAGCACAGATGCATGTTTTTTGGCCAAGAGAAGTTGCTCATTCTCAAATATTGCCGGTTGGTTTTGGTAAAGTTGTCCCTACACGTCATGGATGTCCGCCAAGGTCGTTGACTGCTACTGCTGACCTTGTTGTATTTCCTACAACATCTTGTACATCCCTGCCATAGATTATTGTTTATCCTCTTGTAATGGAGGTAGTGTAGAAGAAGTGTAGGATGCATAGTGTCATTGACACTTGCATGGAACCGGTCTCTGTGTGACTGGATGGTTGGTTCTGAATCCTCATCTTCCTATTCATTTTTCTCCTATTGTTGGTCTTCTGCTACAACTACTTTTTCTTCCTCCTCATCTAACAAACTATACACAGGCCACCTCATGAGGTGGACTCCCTACAGGTCGAAGACAACATCTAGCAGTGCCCTTTCCTTGTACTGGGCACCTATTATACAACATGCATATATAGTATTCAAGAGTGTATTGATGAGGTTGGCCTTCTTGAAGTTCTTGAGATCAAAGTTTGGGTGGCCTTCAGTCGTGTGACAGTGGAGAGGTTGATATTAAGATGGAGGGCTATTTGTGTGATCAATCCTCCAAAATGAATTGGAGGTTTCCTTTGAACCTGGTGCTTGACTCCCATCACGTGCTGATGAAAGAAGATGCCAAAGTTCAAGCTCTTATTTCCCAGCTCCAACATCTTGTAAAGAAAGTATAGTTCCACCCATTGGGTTTTCCCCTGCCCTTGATTGGATTTGACAAGAAGGGTGTTGGTGATGAGGTGATGGAGTATGCAAGCAAATGGATGCTTGATGTCCTTGACGGAGTTGGTATGCCAACTGATATGTTGGCCCTATGGTAGCTTTGACAATAACTCCCATTCTGCCTTGATGTCAAAGTTGTCAGGGTAGTATTGGTCTTCTTAGTTGGCCATCCATATATGGCATTAAATTGCTGCAGTGTCAAAGTGTAGTCAGTGTTGTTGAGGCAGAAGTTGATGCGGAAACTTCTCCATTCATCCCCATGCTCAAGATGGTGCAAACCTCCATTGATGCTAGGAACTTGCATACGAGATCTGGATATGTAAGCCAGTCACTAAAGAAGGGATGGTCTCCTACTAGCCCTTAACACTCACAAAACGTGTGCATGTTGTCAATGAAGACAATGGAGGTGATGAACTCACCATCGATGTTCTGTGTTGCATAGATATCCCTCCTTTGTATCTCTTCATAGATCTTCTTGATGTCAGCATTGGGATGGGATATACGGCCAGTTTTAGGAACCAAGTTTGGATCCCCTACCAATAAAGAAGCCTCACGCCTCAGTACCATCTCCTGAACAAGAAAGAGGTTAAGAAAAGAGAGCTCAGTGTAAAGTTTGAATGCCTAGAGATTCTTTTACACACTTGCTTGACAGAGGAGTGAAGGTGTGAAGAGAAATGAATCACACCCTTTCCTTTTATAGAGGTGATTGCCTCTTTGTTGTCACGTCAGTACTATTGATGAAGTGTTGGTAGTACCGACAAAGTGTCAGTAGCATCAACTTTTTATTGTGAATCCATGTGATCGGTGGTACCGACGGTCCCAATTTGCAGAATTTGTCGATGTGGATCGTCTGGTGTCATTAGTATTGACCTATCATGGGTAGTACCAACATGGCCACGGATCGATATTACCTATCATTAGATGTGGATGATCTCGATCTCTTGCTGGCACTCTCACAGTTTGCTGATGTTAGGTGTCGGTAGTGTCGACTGGCTATCGATAGTGCCGACTGGCTTTCGATAGTACTGACTTGTTCAAATTTCATCAGTGATTCTGAGTGGGAACTTGGTGTCTCAAACTTGGGGTGATCTTTTAGTCAGTACTACCAATGAGTTGTTGGTAGTACTGAGTCCTTATCAGTTACTTGGCCCTTTTATCTGTAGAAAGTCGGTGCTATCGACTTTGCATTCAGTAGTGCTGAGTTATTTTGCTCAAATTGCACGAATTCCCTATGATTTCATTGATATTATAGAGGTGGCAGTTGGTAGTACTGACTCGTGTAGTTGACTCAATCTTCTTCCCTGTAGCCTTGTCAGTAGTACCGACTTTGCGTGGATAGTACTAACAGGTTTTCAGCCCGCACATCACACAAAATGGATCAAGGTACCTTTTTGTATCAAAACTAAATAAAATGTAAATTGAAGCTATGAAACTACAAATCGGAATGTAAAGAACAAAAATGATGGTTGGGTTGCCTACCAACAAGCACCCTTATTTTACGTCATAGGTTGGACGATCCTATGTTCATGATATCAGTGAAGCTCATGAGATTCAACTCATCCAACGTCCTAATCACATCTCCCCCAAAGTAAGGCTTAATACATTGGCCATTTAGAAGGAATGGCTCAGCCCCACTGCTAGTCTCCACTGCTCCATGGGGAAATGCCTTAATCACCTCAAAGGGTTCACTCCATCTAAACCTCAACTTACCAGGATGTAATTTCAACCTAGCATTAAATAGGATGACCTTCTATCTTGGGGTGAAAACCCTATGCAATATGTGTCTATCATGAATATGCTTAGTCCTCTCTTAAAAATTCTTGAGAACTCATAGGCATCTAACCTAAGCTCATTTAACTCATTCAGCTCTACCAATCTCTTCTTTCCTACATTATCCAAGTTGTAGTTTGATTTCCTCAGGGCCCACTTAGCCTTATGCTCTATCTCTACAAGTAGGTGACAATCCCTCCCATAAACCAACCTAAAGGGGGTGGTACTATAGGTTTTTTATAGGCAGTCCTATACACCCAAAAAGAGTCATTGAGAAACATGCTCTAGTTAGTCCTATTGGTTGAAACTGTCTTCTCCAAAAATTTCTTGATCTCCCTGTTAGACACTTCAACCTACCCTTGGGTTTGGGGGTGATAGGGAGTACCTACCCTATGTTTCACTCCATATTTGCTCAAAAGTGCCCCAAATTTTCTATTGGTGAAATATGAACCACCATCACTAATCATCAACTTGGGCACCCCAAACCTGTAAAAGATGTGCTCCTTTACAAATCTAAATACCACTTGGGCATCATTGATGCAGGCTGGAATCGCTTCCACCCACTTATATACATAATCCACAACAAGTAGTATATAAAGATTCAAATTTCAAGACAAAAAATGGCCCATGAAATCTATACCCCATAATTCAAACACCTCAATTTCCTAAAAAACATTTAGAGGCATTTCATGTCTTTTTGAAATATTACTTGCACGTTGACAAGTATCACAATGACGAACATAATTGTATGTGTCTTTAAAAAATAATCGACCAATGAAAACCACATTCTAAAACTTTATCTGTAGTCCTAGAACTAGCATGATGGCCTCTTGTAGGTAAAGAATGACAATGTGCCAAAATACTCTAAAATTCACAATCCGGCACACATTTTCTCAAAATACCATCTCTACACTGCTTGATCAAAATGTGGCCATCCCATATATAATACCTTAAGGTGTAGAAGAGTATTTTCTTCTCATGGTATCCCCAATCTCCTGGAAACTCTCCACATGCCAAATAGTTCACAATGTTCACGAACAATGGGTCCTTGCTTTTCATAGCAAAGAGTTGCTCATCAGGGAAATCTTCCACAATAGGTATGTCAACATCATTTTCATCCACCCATTCAAGTCTACAAAGATGATCTGCCACCGCAATCTCGGTCCCAGATTTGTCCTTAAATTAAATATAAAATTCCTACAATAATAAGATCCACATAATCAACCTAGCATCTTTTTTCTGCATCATGAATTTGATAGAAGCATGATCGTTCAATACTATAACCTTGGCCTCTATCAAGTATTGATGGAATTTCTCAAAAGTGAAAACAACTGCCAACAATTCCTTTGCAGTTGTTGATAATTCAGTTGGGCATCATTTAAAGTTGTAGACACATAATAGATAACAACAGGGACTTTATCTTGGTGTTGGCCTAGAACAGACCCTACTACGTAATCTGATGTATCACACATCAGCTCAAAATGTTGACTCCAATCTGGATCCTAGATAACAGGAGTGGAGACGATCTTCTCCTTCAACACCTCAAAAGTTTTCAAACATCTCTCATGGAACTTAAATTCAGCATTCTTTTCCAATAACTCAGAGAGCGATTTAGCAATCTTAGAAAAATATTTGATAAATCAATGGTAAAATCTGGCATGTGCTAAGAATATCTACACTCCCTTCACTGATGATGGTGGCGGTAGTTTGGAGATCACCTCTATTTTGACCGGATCTAACTCCATTCCTTTATTGGACACCTTGAGTCCCAAGACAATTCCTTCACTCACCATCATGTGACACTTTTCCCAATTCAAAACAAGGTGAGTGTCCTCACATCTTTTCAATACCTTGTCTAAATTTTCAAGGCAATCATCAAAGGACTTCCCGTACACCAAAAAATGATCCATAAACACTTCTAGATCTCTATACCATATCGGAAAAAATGCCAAGCATACATCGATGGAAAGTGGTTGGTTGTAATATCCTCAATTTTTGTAAAATTGAATTATATAATATAATGCATGGTATTATCGATGGAATGATAATATGGTTAATCACCTTTTTGACATGAGTTCTTATGGTACAAGATAAATAAATAAATATAGATTCCTCTAAAATAATCCATTAATAATGTTGAACAAAATAAAGAAAATAAAAGAGATGTTTTGGATCTGTGTATATATGATAGAGAAATACAGAGGGAATATGTTTAATCATTTTCTAAATAAGATGCCTTGCCTTTCTCGTAATATCACTTGGTTCTACATTATTGAAAAGGAAGGTATCTTTGTAAGATAAGTTTTAGGTGAAGACAAAAGAAAAGCATTGATTGAGTTCCTTAGTGGGAACAATCCTTCCCAAATCAAACTCTTATGGAAAGTTGGGGATTCCCATCTCAGAACAACAAGATTAACATAGTAAAAGTTTAATAGTCTTTATATATAAGGGAATATAAAAATAATGTAATTAATTACTTCCTAGATGTGTGAATTACCACTTTGAGAAGAGGGTCCTCCCCTTCCTCGTTCCAGACACCTCAGTTTGCAAGGGTTGTAGAACCACATCCTTCACATATAAAAGCTATATATCAGGATCGGATCACATTAACAATCTTTTTGCACGTAGACCAAACCTTCCTCACAACTGAGAAGCACAACCTTGATGCCTAAGTACTGTGAACGGTAGAAGCCAAAGCCCAAACCCCAAGCACATGACGAGACCTCTAATCCTTGCCCCGATGAAACGAACGACAGTCTGTGTCGTTGCCTTCCTGGTAGGTCAGGTCGGTGGTTCTTGAAGATCTTGAGAAGGCACAAGCCCTATCCTTGTCCAAGTAACCATCATCATTGGCGACCAGGAGGATTCTAATCTTTGTACACTCCACTGATGACCCTGACTGTCGAGCTAGTGAGGGGCCTGCCTGCTATGGTCCTGCTTATGGCTGTAGCAGTGTGCCATACAGAACACAGGAGACACCCTCGTGTTTGGCCTAAGGATGAACCTAGCACGGCGGAGAGGAGTTGGGGACCTGAGCGATGGAGGTTGGTCAGCAGTCATGGCTTCATGGAGGCTCTAACCTATTCACAGTGGTGGTTGTATCCCTGGAGTCAGGGCGGGGCCTCTAAACCAGGAGGAGGATGGGCACCCTTAGTCGTTATCTTCCCAATTGAGAGCTTGGTGGCGATCCCATCGGTGTTCTGCATCGTGCGACAGTCCGCGTACAGATTTGGGTTGCAAGAGAGGAGATGAGGAGCTGATGTGGAAGGGGGGCTTTAGAATTGCAGCCACGAAGTAAAAGCTCCAGTGTCTGACGATCGGTGACCAGAGGATCAGCGGTCCTGCCTGCGAGCGGTGGCGTGAGCAGGATATCTGTACGGACGGCGTTGTGATGTTTGCGCGAAGGAGACAAACACACGAAGACAGAGAGGTTTCGTAAGGGTTTAGATTGGGGTTGGACCGTCCAGTCCAGGCATAGATTGGGACCTGAGCCGTGCCCCTGGCACTGGTTATGACCAATAGCATGATGCCACATCAACCAAATCTTAGATTAAGATGATTACTTGAATTGCTTGGATTTCTTGTTGATTGGATAAAATGCTTGAAGTACAGCATCATGAATTTTGCACGACAAAGGTATGTGTCTACGCTTATGGTTAAATTGCTTTAGTTTCACGACGATTGCTGAGGTATTATTGGTTGCTTGGAAATAATTGTTTGATTGTCTTTTATTTCATGCAACTATAAAGTGACTATGATTATCACCATAAATATATGTGCATGTCTAACTCAGATCCTGGTCCTCCTCTGTAGCTCTGATGATGATGAGATAGATGACCTAGTACATGGTCTACCCACAAGGTAGGATCATCATGTTATCATGAGTTGATGTGTTGGTCTACCCTTGGGTAGGACCATATGACTCTGCGACCCTATGTATTGATCTACCTGTAAGGTAGGATCATGGGGGTTAGTTGAGATCTACCATATGAGAGGTAGTATACATGTCCACTGTAGGGACAACACAGAGGCTAGGGTATGTAAGTATTGAGTAGTCATGTTTAAAATGTAAAGTTTGCTTTGTTAAATCATAATTGCTTGCGATATGTTGTTAAAATTATATGTGAGATTATTGGTTCCCCCACATACCAGTATAATTAGTTATACTGACCGTCGTTTTATTTGTTGGCATTTTAGGTATATGTTATGAAGATATCCAAATGTGTTAAACCTGATAGAAAGTACTTGAAAATATTTAAAGATAATTCAAGGAGGATTTGATAGCTAGTTATTTCTTCTCAGAAGATATTACAAGAAATGTCATTATATAATTGGTAAGCAATATTTGATATTTGATTGAAATTGTTTTCTATTATTTGTTATTTGACTAATATGGATCCTTGGGAAATTAGGTAATGTCTCTAAACATGAAGGTCTTTCCTTAATTGGGGGACACAGATAGTGAGATCGTTACATTTGATATCAGAGCCCCAGATTTTTCAAATAATATTTAATACTCTATAATTTCAAGTAATCTGTAGAACTATGAGGGAGTTATTAGGGCATTTTCTAAAGACTGAAGTGTCTAGAAGGGACCACAACTGGGGGCTGGCAAGATTTTCCTCCGCACTGCTAGTCGGATTATGAGGACTCTCGGACCCGTGCATCCTGCCTGGCCAAAGATAGATGATTGTACCTGAAATAAAATACCTTTAGGTTCCTTCTCATCTTGATTCATCCACTTCTCATCTTCTTTCTTAA
Organism: Alisma plantago-aquatica; assembly: GCA_963693085.1. Classification (NCBI taxonomy): domain Eukaryota; kingdom Viridiplantae; phylum Streptophyta; class Magnoliopsida; order Alismatales; family Alismataceae; genus Alisma; species Alisma plantago-aquatica. The sequence continues at coordinate 662,461,846 of OY856411.1, read as the reverse complement.
TAAACCCTAAAAGGAATTTCCTTCCTCATCTCAAGTTAGGGTTGTTGAGAATAAGTAGGTATAAGGCATCCTCCTCCAATTAATGTGCATATAAGGATGAGGGAATAATTATGTACATGTAATGTGGAAAATAATAATGTAATATGAAAATGATGATGATTTTAATGGGTTAAAAAGGTGAACTCTAGATGGAGCAAGGGTTGAGTTAAGAGAACTCTAGAAGGTCAAGGTACATGAAAACCCAAAGAGGTAGGGTATAGTCTCTAACCCTAACCCTAAAATCCTAATTATAAATAATGAGAATGGTGAGTTGATATAAAACTCTACCCCTATGAATTTGCATAAGGAATGAAAAAAATAGGTGGCGAAGTCTCCCATGCATGGTGTAGGAGGAGCATGACATTCATGTAAAAGGTTTTGAGAAATATAAGAACCCAATGGTCATATATATGAAAATGAAAATTTGAATATAACTTGCTCAAACCCCTCATGCTATCTCTGGAAGTTTGGTTATGGAAATAAAGTCATTGAGATGACTATGGTCAAGCCCCTAGAAGGGAAGGGCAACATTGGCACCAAGCCCCTGGAGGGGAAGGAGGCCCAAGTCCATTGTATGGACAAACCCCGTGAGAGGGAATCCCCGAGATTGAGAAAAGAAGGGTTGAGAAGTTATAACGATAAAAAGTATTGCATAATGATGACAATATGAAACCTTTAGGGCTTGTGTGCCAACCTGGGGTGGGTCAACCCAAGAGGGGTAAGATGACCTATGGGAGAGGCAAAATCATAGACCTTGGGGTCAGGTTGTGTCTAGTGAGCCTAATTTTCCTCCCATGATCCATATAGGCACCCAAGGTTAGGACCTTCCCTAGAAAGGTAAGTTGACCAAATCAATTAAAGATTGAGGTAACCATTAACGTCACCTAATATAAAAGATGAAAGCACATGTATTGAGTATGATTCTTTGAACCCAAATATGACATCTCTAAGGGATATGAGTAAAAGTCACTATGGAAGTGGTTGATCGCATGAGGCCGAGCTCGAAAAAGAAATGTTGCCTTGAAATGTTACCATCAGTCCATGAGGGACATAAAATGAATAATGAGCACTATAAGAGATGGAGGAATCTGGTTTAAAGAATTGCATATGAAAATAAGGTGCTAGCGATGAACCCTTAACGAGGGTAGAGCCCTAAGTCAATACTAAGGTCGAGTAGGGAGTATTAGAGATACATGACTGATGGGATTAGGAGTTGATTGTTCCCTAATGCACAAGACCGTCTGGTTAGGTGGTAATAGCTACATTACCCGAGGCCCATGGCTCAGTAGATTGGCCACCTGCATGAGTTCAAAAGGCGAATGGGTGAATGTGAGAGGCACTCCCTAGATGTATAAGGATGAGATCACTCCAAAAAGGTACCTATACCCCTAGAGACCTCAAGAAATTGGCTAAGGCTCAGAGTACCCATGAGGTGTAAATATAAAAGTTACAAGGAGTCATGTAATAATGAAAGGAGTTGTGTACAAATTCCAGGATGTAAAGGGCATTTGACTTCATGAAATATAAGAACCTTGTGGAATTAAAAAGGTAATTTATAACATGGTTTAGGGTTGGAGGTGTCACTTCAGCCTTAAGTGAGAATAAATAAATAGTAGGTTGGAAACCTAGGTGAAACGATAATCACCAAGTGAAATTGAAATCATAAATGGAAAATGTAATCATCAAATGATGATATCATGTAAATGCTAAGGATGTGAATATACCTTGAATTGAATTCAAGTACCAAGCCTAGTAATAATGTGAGAAATTTGCATCTCAATAAAGGATGTTAATGACATCTAAGTAGGGTTGCTAAGCCTAAGGTTTGGATCTAAATTGGGCTATCATTCACCTTAAAACTTAATGGGTGTGAATTTTGGGGACAAAATTCCTTTAAAGGAGGGATGAATGAATATCCTCAATTTTTGTAAAATTGAATTATATAATATAATACATGGTTCATTGATGGAATAATAATAAGGTTAATCACCTTTTTGACATGAGTTCTTGTGGCACAAGATAAATATATAAAATGGATTCCTATGCAATAATCCATTAATAATGTTGAACAAAATAAAGAGAATAAAAGAGATGCTTTGGATCTATGTATATATGACAAAGAAATACAGAGGGAATATGTTTAATCATTTTTTAAACAAGATGCCTTACCTTTCTCGTAATATCACTTGGTTCTAGATTATTGAAAAGGAAGGTATCTTTGTAAGATAATTTTTAGGTGCAGATAAAATAAAAACATTGATTGAGTTCCTTAGTGGAAACAAACCTTGCCAAATCAAATTCTTATGGAAAACTGGGGATTCTTGTCTCAAAACAACGAGATTAACATAGTAAAAAATTAATGGTCTTTATATATAAGGGAATATAAAAATAATGTAATTAATTCCTTCCTAGATGTGTGACTTGCCACTTTGAGCAGATGGTCCTCCCCTTCCTCATTCCAGACACCTCGGTTTGCAAGGGTTGTGGAATCACACCCTTCACCTATAAAAGCTAGTATATCATGATCAGATCACGTTAATGATCTTTTTGCACGTAGACCAAACCTTCCTCACAACCGAGAAGAATAGCCTTGATGCCTAAGTACTGTGAATGACAAAAACCAAAGCCCAGACCCCAAGAACATGACTGAGACCTCTAATCCTTGCCCCGATGAAACAAACGGCAGTTTGTGTCATTACCTCCCTAGCAGGTTGGGTCAGTGGGTCTTGAAGATTATGAGAAGGCACAAGCCCTCTCCTTGTCCGAGTAGCCATCATTTTTGGCAACCAGGAGGATTCTAACCTCCGTACACTCAATCAATGACCCTAACCATCGAGCTAGTGAGGGGCCTCCCTACTATGGTCCCGCCTGTGGCTGTTGAAGTGTGCCATATAGAACACATGAGACACCCTCGTGTTTGGCCCAAGGATGAACCTAGCACGACGGGGAGGAGGAGGGGACCTAAGTGATGGAGGTTGGCCAGCAGTCATGACTTCACGGAGGCTCTAGCCTGCTAGTGGCAGTGGCTGCATCCCTAGAGTCGGGGTGAGGCCTCTAAACCAGGAGGAGGATGGGCACCCTTGGTCATTATCTTCCCAATGGAGAGCTTGGTGGTGATACCATCGGTGTTCTGTGTCATGCGGAAGTCCACGTATGGAGTTGAGTTGTAGGAGAGGAGACGAGGAGGTGATGTGGAAGGGGCTTTAGAGTAGCAGCCATGAAGGAAAAGCACCAGTGTCTGATGGTCAGTGACCATATGCTTAGCGGCCCTACCTGCGATTAGTGGAACGAGTAGCATAACCGTGCGGACAGCATTGCGACCTTTAAATGAAGGAGACAAACACACAAAGACATAGAGGTTCCTTAGGGGCTTCGATTGGGTCTGGACCAGCCGGTCCAGGCATAGGTCGGGACCTAAACTGCACCCTTGGCATTGGTTATGACCAATAGCACGATACCACATCAACAAAACCTAAGATTAAGATTATTACTTGAATTGCTTGGATTTCTTGTTGATTGGATAAAATGCTTGAAGTACATCTTACATGAATTTTGCACGAAAAAGGTATGTGCTTACGTTTATGGTTAAATCGCTTTACTTTCACGGCGATAGCTGAGGTTTTATTAGTTTCTTGGAAATAATTTCTTGATTGTCTTTTATTTCATACAACTATAAAGTGACTATGATTATCACCATAAATATATGTGCATGTCTAGCTCAGATCATAGTCCTCCTTTGTAGATCTGATTATTATGACATAGATGACCTAGTACATGGTCTACCCACAAGGTAGGATCATCAGGTTATCATGAGTCAATGTGTTGGTTTACCCTTGGGTAGGACCATACGAATCCACGACCCTATGTATTGATCTACCTGTAAGGTAGGATCATGGGGGTTAGTTGAGATCTACCATATGAGAGGTAGTATCCATGTCCACTGCTGGGATAGCACAGAGGCTAGGGTATGTAAGGATTGAGTAGTCATGTTTAAAACATAAAGTTTGCTTTGTTAAATCATAATTTCCTGCAATATGTTGTTACAATTAAATGTGAGATTATTAGTTCCCCCACATACCAGTATAATTCGTTATACTGATTGTTGTTTTGTTTGTCGGCATTTTAGGTATATGTTATGAAGATATCTAGATGTGTTAAACCTGATGGAAAGTACTTGAGAATACTTAAAGATAATTCGAGGAGGATTTGATATAGTTATTTCTTCTCAGAAGGTATTATAAGAAATATCATTGTATAATTAGTAAGAAATACTTGATATTTAATTGAAATTGTTTTCTATTATTTGTTATTTGACTAATTTGGATCCTTGGGAAATTAGGTAATGGCTCTCAACTTGAAGGTCTTTCCTTAATTGGAGAAGCGGAAATTGAGGTCGTTACATTGGTGCATTGCAAAGACCGAATGACATACAACAATACACACAAGTGAAGGTCAACTTATCTTGATCCTGTGACTTGATGGAAATCTGATTGTATCCCAAATAACCATCAAGTAAACAAAAAATGATAGCGACGACGAGCCTCTCTAAAATTTGGCCGATATAAGGGAGTGGGAAATGATCTTTTAGCGTGGCGGCGTTCAAACGTCTATAGTTTATGCAAACACACCACCCAGTCACTATTATGGTGGAAATCAGCTCATCATTAAGTTCAGTAGTGACTGATATACCCTTCTTTTTAGGAACCACCTGGGTTGGACTAACCCAGTTCGAATCCGAGATAGCATATATAATACATGCAGATGAAAGTTTCACTACCTCAGTCATAATGGGGTTGAGTCCACGTTGAGGTTGCACTATAGATTTGGCTCCTTCCTCAAGTCTGATCTTGTGTTGATGGAAACTAGGGGAGATCCACTTTATGTTTGCCATAGACCAGTCGAATGTTGCATGATGGTTCTTCAAAACCCAAAGTAGTTGCTCCTCTTCTCGAACACTTAGTGACATCGAGATTATGACTAGAAGTTTCTCCTCCATTTCCATGAAAATGTACTTCAAGTGAGGTGGCAATGGCTTCAACTCCAAATCTAGGGGCTCAGCAAAGAAGGGACCAATGGTGTGGAGGTGGTCCTAAATCCTCAAAATTCTGGTGTAGTAGCATGGTAAGGTCTAGATAAGTAAGATACACTTCTATAAAGAACAGTGTATGGTATAGTCATCTACTTGATTCATGAGACATGCCTCTAAAGGAAGCTATGGATATGCTTCAATAAGAGTGGTAGAGGCTGCCTCCTCAATTGTTGTTGGGAAATAGTCCTCTTCTTTATCATCAAGATGTTGAAAGACCTTTATTATAGATATCTCCTTTGTGTTGTCCAACATGTCCACCGCCAGTGTGCCTTTGTGGATTTGTGCATCACATGATCCATCTCAAGAAACTGCTTCCCCATAAATAATGACACATTTTCTTGGACCTATTGCAACATGTGACATTGTGCTTTTGCTTTGGCAGTCTGTGTAGGTTTGGGCATGAATATTTCAAATTGCTCTTCTCTATTACCAAACATCAGTCTTCCTCTGCCCATTTCCAGAATCATATCCATTGTGGTTTGGAATGGCCTCCCCTGTAATAGGTTGTTGACTTGACCATCTTGTTTCTCGATGACAACAAAGTCTGCTGGAAATACAAACATGTCTACTTTAATAAGAACATCCTCACAAATACCGTGAGGCCTCACCATTGAGTTGTCCACCAGCTGAATAGTCATATTGCTCTTTCTAGACTTCTATAGACCTATCTTATTGAAAGTGGTCAAGGGCATAAGATTGATACTAGCCCCTAAGTCGCATAAGGCCTCCCCAAATCTCACCCTCCCAATAAAATAGGATATGTTAAAACAGCTCAGATCCTGTCTTTTTGGTGGCAATGTACCCTGAATAAAGGCACTGACTTGCTCCTTCAGGACTACCATCTCAAAATCATCTATCCTCCTCTTCTTGTTGATTAGATCCATTAGAAATTTCCATATGAGGGAATCTTCTCAATTTCATCAATTAAGGGGATAATGACCTGCAACTTTCTAAAGTTGTCTAAAAATTTCTGAAATTGTTGATCTATCTTTGTTGCGTTTAGGCTATTTGGGAAGGGCACCGGCTTCACCACTTTCCTTTGATGAGGTGGGGCGTATGTCTTTTCCCTTGTATACTCTATCTCATCAACCTATTCCTCAATGGTATTTTCCTCTATTGTAGTTTTTGGTTCAACTGTATCAACTGTCACTACCTTGTCTTTATCACTTTTTGCCTCCTCAGCATCTGAACTAATCAGATTGTCATTTAGAAATTTTATGCCACTTTGGAATAATACAACCTTGACCTTTTGATTTCCATAAGGTACATTGGTGTTTCCTAGAAATATCTACTGCCCTAGCTTCTTCAAGGAAGACAATTCCGTTGTAATTTGAGAAATATGTGTTTCTATATTGTGGATATGTGCTCCTTGATTCTTTAGTTCTCTCTAATTAAGTCTAATAAGCACTTCATTTTGGTTTACTAGCTTCCCAAGAATCTCCTCAATGCGATCAATTTTACTGGGACCATTGCCTTGTTGATATTTTTGTTGGCCACCAACCTGATGTGGCTTAGCATGTTGTGCCTGGGACAGGTCTTGTGAGAAATTATTAGGATCATTGTAGGAGAACTTAGGATCCTTCCTCCAAGAGTAGTTGTTATTTTTTTACTGTTGTTGTTGTCATAATTTCTCCAAGAGTAGTTGTTATTTTGTACTATTGTTGTTGTCGTGAAAACGTGCATTCCTCGTCCTCCTCTCCTGAAGAATTTCCATCCTTAGCACACAATCTCTAAGCAATTAAGTCCAACTTCTCATTCAGTGCCAAAATAACCTTGGATTCCCCAACACTTTTAAGGGTTGTTGGGTGCTCTCTCTCTTCCCCCCAGTTCTTATTCTTGGCCATATTCCTTACAATTTTGTGACACCAGGTTGGCTTATTATTGAGGAAGAAGCCTGCTCATGCACTATCAAGTGTGGTACTTTGTCCCTTATGCAGACCATAATAGAAAATCTTCTCCTACCCTAACAAGTTGATGCCATGGTGAGGGACCTTCCGCAGCATGTTCTGAAACCTATCCCATGCCTCAGAATAAGAATCCTATGCTTGTTGTTTGAAGTTGTGAATTTTTTTGACCAGGTCATTTGTCTTTTGGGTTGGAAAGTACCGCTCAGAGAAGACATCTATCATTTGTTCCCAATTTTCAATGCATTCATCATCAAGCTTATGAAACCAAAACTTGGCACCACCCTCCAATGACGATGGAAAGAACTTCAAATATATGATAGTCTATTTCACCCTATCTATCTTAATCATATCGCAACTTTCTACAAAATTAATGATATGCATCATCAGATCTTCAAAGTTGTGTCCATAAAAGGCTTGTGACTTGACTAATGACACCAATCCTGGATCAATCTTGTACTTGTCGACATTTATGGATTGTCTCTTAACTATCCCTTTTTGAGCCATCAAAGAAGAGATCCTTTCCTAGATCGCTTGTTCTTCTTCTTGGTCACCCAATTCTGTTGCCTCAGGTTCTTCTACTGGCTTAGGTTCATCTATTAGAGGTATATGTGGTGGATTTTGATTAAATTTGTCCACTAATCCACCGTACTCATATCCTCTACATAGGAGCTATGTTGACCAAAGCTCGGTGGAGTTGACTCTTCGTAATTGTGGGCTCGGATATGCACCATGCATTGGTACCTAAAAATAGCAAAAATCACTGTGAGACCATGATACAATTGGTAAAAACAAAAAGGATATTTGAAATTCAGCTTGAAATGGATAAAAGAAAAATAAAAGGGTTGCCCTAAAATGGCCGACTACAGCACTCATAGTGTTGAAGTTACCATTTTCCTGACAACGGTGCCAAAAACTTGATAGGTATTTTCTATACCTTAAAATGCAAGTGTATGCTATTAGAGTAATATAGGCCAACGAGGACCGAGTATTGAACACAGGGAAATGTAGCTTTAGAGACTATTACTAATTGTAATACGATCAACTTATGTCGAAGATACTTGATTGATTGGTTAATTATCTAAAATAGAAAATAAATCTAAATTATTGATTATTGTTCTGAGTCTTAACGAATTCCTTAGGATAGTGATTTCACCATGGTTAACATTGCAGTTTAGTATCAATACATTAATAAAAATCTCCCCTAACCCTAGATTAAGAGCATGTAGATATAATTACCCGTTCTCACATCATAATTCACTACCTAGTGTAATACAAACCACACTCCCATATTGATTGTGTTATTAGATATGTGTTTTATAGATTTCTCTAGGTAATCTCCTCACGTATGTAAGCCACCTTTCTTAAAGTTCTTAATATAATGTGTATTTCTATGAAGTTTTGACCATTAATTTTCCTTTTTCAAAGAAATTAACGGTTCAATTACTACCAATGGTGATCAAGCATGGATAGTTCATTCATTCACATAGAAATAATCCAGAAGTTAAGAGAAACTAATGAATTAATGCATAACAATCAATTACAATGCATAATTGCTCTACCCTCAGGTCCTAAGGAACATGGGGATTAGCCCCTCATGGTTTCCATAGTCAAAAATATTGAAGAGAAAGGAAAAAAACGTGGAGAAAATGAGGAACCCCTGAAGTAGATGGTTCAAACGATCCCTTATCACGCACATACCGATTTGCAACCTTTCAGATGCAAATCCATCTGCTGGAAGTGACTAGGTCATCTAGAATGTGGCCTTCTTCTTTGTTATCTCATCCTCATACTCTCATCCTTTTTACAATGGAAAAAGACAAGATGATTAGGTCTGGTCGCACTTCCCCTAAGTCATAGGCTTGACTTAGGGTGAGTTAAAACCTCACCCGTTGGATTAAACAAAGTTTCCATATCTGCCTAATCCTGACATGTTGTTACTACTGGAAGGGTGGTGGTACTACCAAATCCTCTAATTATGATGCCACCTGTCAATTTTTCGATACCACTGACATATCTATTGATAATACTGAGTTGCTTTGATTATTCTTGCACAAAACATTGTGATGTTGTCAGTAGTATCAACTTTCATGTCGGTACTACCGAGTCTTCTCGATCCCTTTAGGTTCCAAACTGAGCATGTGTTGATACCATCGACTCCAAAGTCGATGAGACCGAGTTGTGTAGATTCTTGTACATTAACCTAAAATGCATAAAATCTAAACATAAGCTCTGGAAATATACTAAATCATTCGGAAACATTGAAATTATTCTTATTTGATGCAAATAAGTACTAATAAAAGTAAATCATACACAATTAATATGAGATTTAACCAAAAAGTACACAACAATCAATATAAAGTATCCTGTGAAAATGAAAAATAAACAGTACATCAGGGTCCAGCACAAGACTCTATGTATCATTTTCACAAAGAGTAGACATATCATCTTCCATAGTGTGTCCCTAACCTAGGTGACTTAGAGAAACATAGATAATGTGATAGATTATAGATTGGACATAAAGTCAACATTAGAAGGTGATAAGTTACCATAAGAAACAAACTTATAGATAGGATATAAAGTAGATGACTGCTTTTCCTTAAAGCATGGGTCTATCTTCTTGATCATGTGGTACATTGGCATTGCCACAGGTCAAGTGATTGGAGGAAGTTGAGTTGTGTCACGTCATCTTATACATGTGACACATTATCTTGAAGACTTACAAGGTCGTGGTGATGATGAGTAGGAGTGAGTTTAGGAGGAATAGTGGATGGATTGGGCATATAAGTCAGATATACAATCACATGAAAATGAAGGGGTGCCTCACCTTCTTGAGAATCCTGAGAAGCATCTAAATATTTTCCAAAGTATTGAGAATCTTCACAAAACTTGGCATCCAAATGATGTGTATAATGGTTATAGCAATGATAATCTTTCATTCACACAGAATACCCAAGTAACAAATTTATTCACTCAAGGTATAGCTTGTCATTACAGACACTAATCTCATGAACAAAACTAAAATAACCCAAATAATTTTCCAAAAAACAATGTATCATGGGTGGTTAGAATAAAAAAATTTCTAAATCAGGATTTGATTAATCAAAATAGATGAAGGTATATGATTGAATATTTTTTTGTGAGGATAACATCCCCTAAACTTTTTGGGAACATGTGTATGGTGAAGAAGATGTATGGTTGTCTCAATGGTATGCCTAATTTTTGTTCAACAACACATTTCGTTGGAGTGTATCTAGGATACAACTGATGAATGAACCCTTTATTTGATAGAAATGAAGTAAGTGTGTAATTAAACTACTTCTTAGGATTCTCAATACAAAAATTATGGAAGATCTTGTGAAATACATTTCAAATTCCAAAAAAAATTGACAACAAGATTTTAGAACAATCTTCATTAACTATAACCAAGTTATTCTTGAAATTAATTAATATAAATCACTAAATAATGATATCCAAGTTTTCAAGAGACATGAATAAATTTCACACATTAGGTTGAACAATATAAAATTAGAATCAACATGCATATGATATTGTGAATGGAAACAATCTCTGAAGATTTTATAACTGGGATGCAAAATATATAATTTCTAAGAGATAAATGACCTACACAAGTAGGAATACATTGTTTTGAAGCAACTAGGAAAGATTTTGGATTCCTACCTACATAGTAAATACCATCTTCCCGATACCCAACACCAGTCATTGCTTGTGTCTAGAAATCCTATATAACACAATGATCAGGGTCAAAAGTTATAAATGCTAGAAGTGAGAAAGTTAATTTACTAATTCATAGAAAATTAAATGGAAATATGTAACCAATAGATTTGATGTTAGGGTGATATTTTGAAGAGGTGACATAGACCCACTATTTTAAAAAACAACTAAAGAACCATTAGTAATAGTAACTTAGGATGTATTGTCCATGGTGGTGCATAGATTGAAGATAAGGCTGGGGATACATGTAATGTGATCTGTTGAAATTGAGTCAAGACCAAATATAATGAACTGTTATGGGTTTATTGAGAACTAGAGGATATTGAATAATTTGATGTTATTGGTTTCTAAACATAAGAGGAGATAGAGGAACAAATAGAAAAGTTGGTTGTACTCCTCATCTATCTCTTGATATCACAAGTGGGCTGGTAATAAGATTATTCACTATAGATGAGTCTTGCAAAATAGGACATAGGAAAGTATCCATGTAGCGTGTATCAAGTCTCTTTGTAGTGGGACTTCTTACCATAGTGGGTACACTCAAGTTGGTCTATTCCCTAGATGAATATTGTTCCCCCTACCACCATAACCACCTCCCTTGTAGAGTACATGTTGGTGGTGTTGTGGGAGACAAGTGTGGACAGATCTAACACTGTAGATATTAGAGAATCCTACTTGAGAAATGTGCATGATGTTGGTAATGTATGCCTGTTGAGCCAATCATATGATGATTGAAATGACACAATTACCTATAAGGATTTGATAATAATAACATAAATAAAGGCAAGTTTCCAATTCATATGTTTCCATTGGTTATTAGATAATGAGGATACAAAGTGAATGTGCAGATAATTATATTACTCAATGATGTATGTTGTCAATTTACTATCCTTGTGGATGAGATCATACGGATTTTAAGAGTACATATACATATTCTCATTATGTCCATAATCGGTTGTTATTTTGGAAGTTTGATAGACAATAATAATGCATAAGATCAGACTGTGAATTGGTTGATGACTAAATATCATTAGTCATGATATGGCAATATCAAACCAAGCACATAGATACATGTTAGGGAACAATGTATGGGATACACCCACCTTGAGGGTGACACATATATTTTTGGTCATAGTCATCTCTCATAGAGAAGGTGGTGATTGGGATTCCTAGACCTGAAATCACTGCACCGGTCACATCTCGTTGGGGTACTGGGAGCTTCCTAAGATACAACATAGACAATTGAGAATTAGGTCCTCTGAAAATGGTTGTCCTCTCTAGTTGTGGCAACCAAGAGTGCCCATGCAAGTCCTACCCGACAGGGAGGGATAGCCAATTGGAGAAAACAACTAAGCAGCTATCATTCTGGGAGAGAAGGTTGGTGACTAGTACACCAATGGGAGGGACAACTCCTTCCTATATGTTCTTGGTGAATGATAGGAGTTATGGTTTGTCCTTGTGGACTACCTTAGAGGCAGGAGTCCTTTGTCTACTGCTCGGAGAGCAAAGCCAACTTGAAGTCTGTGGCAAGACCACTGGAGTCACTATAGAAGTTGCGTAGATAGTTGTTTGTGGTGAAGACCAGGAGTTGCACATCCACCATCTAAGAGCAACTTGTTAGAAGTTGCAAAGAAGTGAGTTTTGTCACTGGACTTGCTCGAGGACCAGGTATAACTCACCAAAACTATCATTCCTACTTCATAGTAGTTGACACAATCTTGCCATTATTGGATACGGATAGATAAAATTTTTGTTTCCGCTACTATACTTTGTTCTCATATTTCACTACACATGAGACATGTTGATATGCCTTAGCTAGAGTGAGAAGTTCCATTCTTGAAAGAATCAGACTTATGACTCCTCCATACTCCTTTGAAAGACCAAAAACAAATTTGATGTTTGCTATTTGTTATATTTATTTCTAAAGTTTGAGTAGATCACTGGAGATTGGAAGAACTTTATCTAGTAATACATGATGTGAGTACCTATTTGAAATATTATTGTAGGTTTCCTCTAATATTGGTTAAGACTATACATATCCATAGGCATACCATATATACTCAAGATGTTATTGGACTAGTAAGTTGTAGATGACCCCAAATAGTCTTGCAACTAGTTATAAGATTAGAGATGTTTTCTACTCAGGGATCCATGGAGATCCATAAAGTAGAGAGGAGGTTGGAACCATGTTTCTTCCATTGGGAAAGAGAGTCAGAGGTCCCTTACTAAGGCACTAGCTCTTAAATTAAGCCTTGAACTAAATGATGATTTTTGTGACTTCATTGATTGTAGTTTCACGTATGTAGTTTAATAAAAGTGATGATGAATTTCTATATTAAAATGAGGAGAGAGTTTAGTCTACTTATCTTTGTCTCACATTAAAAAATACTATAGGAAGAACCAGACAACACAAGTCGAATGAAATGTTGGTGATGCACCCTGAGCGCCAATCATATGATTATCATATTAACACATCTTATAATTGATTTGATTATTAATAAAGGCAATTACGTTTATTATGTTTTCTTCAATATGATATAATGAATAAATATAACAATGTCCTAAGAATGTATGACTCAATGACATGTGATTTTAGGTTGAGGATATGAACATGAGTGCATGTGTATGTTAAGAGTGTCCATTCTTATCTAAGTCCTTGGTCAAATATTATTATGGAAATTAGGAGAAAAATAATACATTAAGACCCATATGTGTTTGATTGATGACTATATCTCATCAATAATGATATAAATATCAAATAAAATACATACATAGGTAATTGTTATGAACAAGTGTAGTGGATAGACTCACTTTGACTGTGATACATGGAAGCCAATAATGGAAGTCAAAATCACATCTCAATGTGATAATGGTGATTGTTGTCCTTAGACTTGAAGTTACTATAGTGATCACATGTTGTTCAATGTGCTTTAACATTACTCAACATGACCTTGAATAGGGTTGATATACAAGTACTGCTTATGTGCATTGTGGCAAATTTGGATTATAGTGAGTGATGTAGATGAAATTTAGCCTTCCCATTGGAAAAATATCATGGACATTTGATGAGTGAGACTATGAAATGCATGGCCATGCTCATGTGAGTCAATATATGATATTGATATCATGTGTATCTCAAATAGTATACTCTAAATCAATATTAAAAAATTGGACATTAAGAGGATGACGTTTCCATACCTCAGATATAATCTGGATATCAGTGACAAAAAGATTATACAATCATTGTAACATTGGTCACAATACTAGGTTAAAGTTGTTCTTCAACTTCTCCAATTACTTGTATATAAATGAAGTATTTCTATATACCAATCATTACTTGTGATGTCATAATTTGATTATGAACATCACTACCAACGTAATTTGGAATCTATAGGGTCACACACATAGGATGCATCAAAATAGGAGTATAGTTGGATATAATTGGAAATTTTCCAAGTGAAATTTATTACTAAAATGTTTACATAATCAAATAGGACAATATTGTAATATAATCCAAGATAATTGCTTAAAATGTATAATCCAACTGGTTGGATCTAAATTATTGATTGTACGATAACTCGACTAGCTAACCTCAAGGGATCAGTTATAGTTTACAGTTGGGTGAAAACAATCAGTTAAATGACTAGTGTGATTTATTTATTGGTTAATTAATGATGTGATTATAAAATGCTCTAAGTGTATGTTTCTATATCTACAAGAGGCTCTCTTTAAATAGAGCAAAAACCTTTCATTTTGTAGGGTTTTGGAAACCCTGCTTCATTTCCTATCCTGTTTAAAAGGGCATCATGGACGGATCACACATACACACTATTATATGTGAACCCTAGTTCTCATTGTCCTAGAGAGAGAGAGAGGGAGAGGGAGAAGAGAATGATTGTGATGCTAACACGTCATCAAGTGAGAGATTTATCCATCTCGCCAACTCATCCAGCACGACGAGGAGTTCCAATCCATCTGTGTGGACTTTGTCAAGATGCAAGCGACGAGCAATTGCTCTAGGAGGACGTCAACGAGGACCGTCCATGCATGCAAGGAGAAACACACCACCATGTGAGGAGGACGTCATTGGACTTGCTCCACAAAAGGTATGCCTCACACACCCTCCTTTTAATTACATTATTGTTGATGAGATCTGCTCATAGGGTACATAGAGAATTCTTTTTATTGTTTTTGATGTGTTTTTCACCTCCACGATTCCTAACATGATAGAATTGTCACATTCGAATGACATACATGCCATGGTGTCCTTCACCAATGATAAATGTGGATTTCTCTATACTGGCATGACTTGTTGAATCACATACATGATGTGTAGATGATGACATATCATGCTTAAATGGAGGCATGGCATGTTTCCTTTCAGACTTTATGATGAATGTATATAGCCTTGATCATGGCATGTCAGGATATGACACGTCGTGTATCTTTCGATGGGGTTTAAAATCCCTAGGTGTAGTAACATGCCATGTTGGGTGGTGGACGCATCATTTTCTCCTCTGTCAAAAACTCTAACCCTAGTTATTGACATATCCTATTAGAACATGGACACATTGTTCGTCATTGCCAAAGGCTAGAATTTTATAAATGATGACACTTCATGCATGCGGAAAGACATGTTGTATCTGACATTTCCTGGTGCTTTTTTTGTCCACTAGTGGTGCATAAGGTAAGGATATAGCTGGAGAATCGCACCAGAGATGGTGTGATGGTTTTTGAAATTATGTAATATTTCTAGGAAAGATCTATCTTTGTCAAGATCATTTCATTCAGTTATGTGGTGCTTCTACTTGGAGGAGATCACTTCCTTCATGATGTTGTCAAAGTATAGTGACATAGGATGACATTGGGAAAGAGGGGCACCATTTATTTTAGCATTCTTGGGAGAGAAAAACTCCCCCTAGGCTTGGTGATATATGTGTTGTAGTATGTTGCCTTTATCCTCTAGAAATATTCTTCATTCTCTGATAGCATGTGACCTTCAAAAGGATGGAATACTAATGTGTGTTGTATTGTGAACATGCCTAGATTTTAAATAGGAATATTGGTGTTTTTCAATAACCTAGATACATGGTATGGGACTAGTGCTAGTACACAAAGAATATAAATAACATGGGAAGAGTTATCATATAGAATGCTTGCCCTAGATATTGTGTGACAAGAGAAACGAAACCATGGGAAAAATAGATAACCTCATTATGTCATGCTCAATCAATGCATAAAAGAATAGACCTATATCTCAACCTAGTGAGAAAACACTCAAACCATACCATAATAATATCGATCTTTATAAATTGAAAACATCTTCATCATCTCTATCACCATCTACTAGTCATAATGACCATTGGTGGGGTTCTAGGTAGTCTAGCAACTCTAATGTGATACTCCTCATGGATGCCTCAATAGATAGGACCGGGCACCATACAAGATGTCATCATAGACAAAACTAGAATGAGCTTGATATATTTTGATCCAAATAAAAAAGATATAGACTTATAGACATAGGATAAAAGAAGAACCACAAAAGGATATCAAATATTGATGAGCTTACATG
The DNA here is from genome assembly GCA_963693085.1 of Alisma plantago-aquatica. Lineage (NCBI taxonomy): Eukaryota > Viridiplantae > Streptophyta > Magnoliopsida > Alismatales > Alismataceae > Alisma > Alisma plantago-aquatica. The sequence continues at coordinate 662,445,507 of OY856411.1, read as the reverse complement.
AATTCATCAAGATTGGAGGGATGAAACCGTAGAAATCTCTAAAGTTAAAATCCATAAATTTCAAGTGTAAAATTGATAGTCAACATCTGTAAAAGCATCAAACATTCATACACTTTTATGCACTTTCTAACACTAAAACATTTTACTTCCCTCATAAACTTTGATTAGGTTTAGGCTTTCATATTCATTCCAATTCATTCAAATGGCCATATTCAATATGCCCAAATCCCTACTTTGATTTGACTAGAGTTCTCAATTTCTAAACCCTAAATATTTGCAACCAAATCATGTTTAGCATACATCAACAAGTTCAACGCATCATAATTAAACAAATGTTCACTAATCAATATTTAATAAAGATTATACAAGCAAATCATATAAGTAATCAAATAAACCCCAGTTACTTAGCTAAGCTGAAAATGTGTCATTACACCCACATAGTCAAAGCAATAAGGGATCAAAACCTATAAAGGTTAGGAAGATCTCCATTGATGTTTCTCTCAAGGTGCCAGTGGTGCATAATTTCTATTAACATGGGCTCTTTCACCTCTGGAGTTGTGGTCATATATATTAATTTTCAAGGTGGATGGTGGTTGTATGTATGCCCAAAGAGACAATCATGTGATGATTATAATGTGGCATGATGTAATTGCTTTGATAATAATAAAAGGCAATTCCATTTATTCTGATTTATTTAGTTATGATATGATGATATAACATAATAGCTGTCTAAAGAATGATATTACTCAATGACATATGTCTTTAGGTTTAGGACTTGAACAATGAGACCATATGTAAGAAAAGAGTATGCAAATTTTTGTTATGTCCCTATTCAGATGTTACTCTGGAAGCAACATAAACAACAGTAATACATAAAGATGGAATGTGTGTTGACTGGTGACAAAATCTCATAGTCATTATATGGGATATCAAGTCAAACACATAGGTACTTGTTAGAGAACAGTGTACTGAACAGACCCACCTTGCGAGTGATACATGAAACCATTGAATGATAGTTAAAATCACCTCTCAAAGTGATGGTGGTAATTGTTATTTGTAGACATGAAGTCACTACGCTCATCACAACTACCCTGCTATCCAACATGAACTTGAATAAGGATTGTCATAAATATGGTGCTTGGGTACATTGTGACACATGGGGTTTGAGTATGAGTAATGTAGATGGGATTTTTCCTATCCAAGCTGCTTGATAAGCAAGATTGAGAATACATGGTCATGCTCATGTGAGTCAATATGTGATATTGAGCTTATGTGTATCACAACATTTTACTCTAGTTCAAGAAACATGGATTGAATATTGAAAGGATGATGATTACATGCCTTGAGTTCTATCTAGAATTAGAGACAAAGGAACTATACGATCACTATAACATTGATCGTAGATTGTAGGTTGAAGTTTTTCTCCAACTTTCCAATTACTTGGGTAGCAATGATGTGTTGCTAGATACAACTCATTGCTTGTGATGTCATAAATTGGTTATGGGCATTCACTGTCAATGTAACTTTGGACCTATAGGGTCACATGCATAGGATGCACATGGAATAGTAGTTTACTCATAAATAAGGTTTAGCTTGAATACTAAAGTGTTTAGGTATTCAATATAAACAACATTAGCTAAAAATTGGCTGACTATGAATGTGAGTCGACTGACTCAAGTGTTGAGTCAACAATTGAGTCAAAATGTGAACCAATCGATTCATAATGTGAATCGACCGATTGAGAAAATAGTAAGACTAAACTAAGGGTTGATGTCAAATTCATGTTGTGCATTAATCATCATAATAAAATCAAATATGTTTGTGAATAGTAAATATAGTGAATTGATTGACTCCAATGTTGAGTTGAATGATTCACATGAAAATAGACCAATTCAAATGTAAAGCAACCAATTCATGATTCACAACAAATCGAAATTCATGAAAATTTATCTCTTCGACTCCTAATTAATCTAAAAACCCCAACCATGTCACTCCTAAAAATAGAGGGGTAACCAAGGATTTTAGAATATACAACTAACACTATCAAATGTTGTCCTCTCATAGCTGTGGTAACATGAGAGTCCAAAGCAAGTCTTACCCATAAAAGGGAGAGACATCTATTGTAACACCCAGATTTTCATAACACATGAGCGGAAGCTATAATTTTTTTTTATCTGGGAGTGTCACAAACATGATAATCATTGCAATTAAAGAAAATGAAACACTTTGCATAACTTTAAAACTGATTCATACATAGCTTTTATCAATAGAAAACTACATCAAGTTAAACCATAAAATCTAATCTAATTAACAACACTACTAGACATAATAAAAAAATGTCAAAACTCTGGATCGTCTAGGTAAATGGCACCCCACTAGGAAAGCTTGACAATCTCCTCAACCTTTACTTGTACCTTTGATCCTCAGCTGCTTTGAATCTTGCAGACATCACGTCCCCAGCCATGCATTGGGAAAAACAGTCATTAGAGTAAGTGGCATGAGTATTCAAAAATATACATTGCTAAAGAATTGAAATATTACAAAATATTCTTGAAATTGTAAATATAAAATGAACATTAAACTCTGATTAAATCTAGAAACATATTATCTCTCATTTCTTAAACTCTTATTTTCTACTCTATCTTTTCTGGAGACCTATACTCTAGGTCTCATGGCCTACACCAAAGTCTCTGGATCATAAATATCTTATCTGAATTCCTCTCATCACACTCGTGTATGAGATTATAGACATGCTCTAATCTTAAGTATCTTTTACTTATGATTTTTATCTGTTTGTGGCCACCATTATACAATAAGTCCTCCTCTATTGACACCGAAGTGTCCTCTATGGTGCAACACACCCTCTGTTGGCACAACGTGCCCTCTGTTGACACTGAAGTATCCTCTATGGTGCAACGCACCCTCTGTTGGCATAACATGCCCTCTGTGACACCCGCAGTGTCTGGCACAATGCGTCCTTTGAATCGTCCCAGGACTCTCTGGTGAGGACTTATTATATAATGCATTATGTGAATGTTTCAAATTAATTATCTTAAGTCTATCTTTACTAAACTTTGAATATGAAATCTAAATCTGAATCTATATCTGAATTTGAATATGAAACTATATCTGAATGTAAACATGTATCTCAATTACTACATAATTGGGATTGGGTCTATAACTCATATCATGCACCTTTATTCTATATCTGTCTACCCATGCAATGAGTAGTCCAAGTCTGACTCTAAATCTCTTATTCTTAAGTTCTAAACTAAATTCATTGCTGGATTTGAACATTTATCTCATTATCTGGATAAACTTTATTCTAAAAATCTGATTTGGTAAACTTACTTCATTTATACCAATTATATAGTAAATGAGTCTAATGTCTTATGAGAAAGGATCTGACATGAATATAGAAATACTAAGTATACAAAGTATCATAAGTCAAGCTTATGAAAGTATCATAAGTACAACATATCTAAAAATATCAATTCTGACAAGATGGTTCAATCCTTCTTATAAAATATGATGTTACCCTGAAACTTTACATATGAACTTACATATTAAACCTTAAATATCAAAATAGAAATCTTATAAAATATTGTACTACAACCTAATCATAACTTAATGTGTCATTATCTCATAATGCCATCATGAACTCATTTTTACAACACATTGTGATCCTAAAAGTACCTTTATCTCTAAAAGTAGACCATGTCTTAATATTCTGAAATTCATATTCTTATATTGTAATTAAATTCTATATATTATTCATTCTATGGAATCTAGTTGTTATATCTATACATATGTATGCAATCTTAATGGCATGTTTCTACTTGAAATCGTAATACATAATTATGCCTATAAATATGAAAAATCCTGATAACATATGTGCACTTAAATTCTCAATACAAAACTATCCTAAATCACCAACTAAGTATGGATACATTACTTGCATATCTTATCTTACTATCTTATTCATTAATTTCAAACATTTCTAAGAAATCCTGTAGGAACATGATTAATTAAATTTTCTTATGGACTTGGTCCATGAGTCACAACTATTTTGATCAACATGTCTCTAATTGAGATTTTGGATATCTAAACTTACATAATGATAGAGATATGAGAATATTATTGTTTGCATTAAAATATTAGAACATTGAACCATATAAATTATAAAAGTCTTATCAGGAGACATGTAAACATATTGAACTTAAAAAATGAGTATTCATGGGCATGGACCACTTACCTCTTGTACAGATGGCATCGATAAGGAAGCCTTGATTCTAAGTTCCATAACTTTAATAACCTGGATATCATCATAGTTTTATCAGTCCAAGCCTATATTCCCTCTTTCTATTTCTAAATCTCAAAACCCCATCTTCCTAACTACATATACCAACTTAGGGTTCTTATTTAGACTAAACATAACTTTAATCTAAAATCACCATAAAATCTTAGTGTTGAAATAAAATAAAACTCATACTATATAATTAGTATTATCTTTATACTCAAATAAGACATAAATCGTCTTATGCACTAATATGAACATATACTTCATATAATGAGAATGATTCTAAAAAAATAGTCACATATTGTAAACTTACTGACTCAATTAGGAAATCAAAGTAGAATATCATCATGTTACTAATATCAGACCTAATTAGACATACATATATCACTTATTGTGTCAGGAAAATCATTTATTATTCTTTCATAATGGCTACTCATCTAAAACTAACTACTAATATAATAGCACAAGAAACTTCACCAAAACTCCAGAAAAGTATTCATATAATGTAGGAATGATCATGTATTAAAATATCAGGTCATTTAAAAATCATATCATGGGTTAAATACCCATAATACCCTTATTAGGTTTTATATTAAAAACCTTAATAAAACTTCATATAATAGAAATCAGGCTTTGAAATCATGTTAAGAATATCATAATACACATTCAGTAAATTTTACATGAATTTATAAATTTGTTTGCTATTTTTAATTGACCAAACATCAAAATTATATAGTTTTGAATATACTATTTTTAATAAATAACATATTTCAAATCCATAATTTGGAAGTATTTTTACGTGATAGTACTCTTCATGAGCTTTCTACAGGTATCTTATTTGTTAAAAACCGAGCTTCAAGTGCAAAGATATGAATTTTGAAAGTTACCTTCTTTTGGATCAATCTCAACTGTTGGTTTGGAATCCAAAGGACCTAGAGGGTGTCGCCCCTTCTCCTATGTTTCTCTCTTACTCGCGGATCCTTACCCAGTATCTTCTTGACCTGTTTAGCTGGGGAGCATCTCCATATTTTGTCTGTGCTACGTGCGATCGCCGCAACTCTGTTCTAGGCCAACTCCATGGCTCGATTCCGACGGTGTGGAGTTGCCTCCCTGGCCAAGATAACACGACGAAAGTGCTGGTTCGAGATTTTCCATGTCCCGCCCATCATTGGAGGTGCTATAGCGTCTCGGTCAAGGCCGTGAGTTGAAGTCCCAATCAGGAATACTCCAAGCTGCCGCCCAACCCTCTTCCTTATTTATTTCCTCTCTTTCTCATCATTTTGAGTCAAAACCCTAGATCTGGGTCGTCTAACACTAGACTTCAAATATAGAAGTCTTTTATAGGATCAAATCCTCAGATCTCGTGCACGAGGAGATCTGTTCTCCCGCGGACTCTGTTCGGGTCCCTGTTTCAGATGAACAGGGATCACGAACCAGCTTTATATTTTTTTCTTTCTTTGGCATAAAAGTCCAGTTTCTAGAAATATTTCTACAAATCACCACATGACCCCATTTGAACTCAAATTTTGGGATAACTAATATATTATCATTATCTTATTATGGAAAAGATATCAGGTCCAAACTAATTATAAAGACACTTCAAAAATATATTTTAATTAATTGTTGAATAATTACAAATTTAATTACCTAGGCCTCCAAATAAATAAAAATCATCTAAAATTTCTCCCACCATATTATATTCTAATTAGCCATCTACTAAAGTTATTATCAACACTTATTATGAGGGCTACATACTATATTCCCAATTTTGTACTTCAGGGACCCATATGTGAATCTTAATTGGCTCAATCATGATTGAATAAGGTTCTAGGGCCCCCAGACCAATCCCTGGTCTTTCAAAAGGTCCATTATCTATTCTCGATTATAGAACTAAGACATGAATCAATATTCACTCAACGAAAGCTTTTATATGATACATTAGGTCACATTACTTTACTTCCTTAATAATGAGACCTAAGTTGGTCTAAAGCTCAAACTAGTAACTGAAGTCATCATATTATGTATTTGTCACATTACCATTTACCTAAATTAGTCATCCATATTCATCTACACCTGACTAAAATCATACACATTTAATCCATTATGTGTGTATTTGTTGATCAGATGACTTGTATTACAAATTGTGTGAACTTAATACACTTACAAGAAAACCCCACATTAAAGGCTTACATTAGCTATGAAATGGAGGATGTTACATCTAGGGAGAACAAGTCATCCCTAGCACATTGACATTGAAGGGATAGACTCTTTCTTGTTGGCTTTAATAAAGCATAATGAGGAATTCCTAGTGGTATGCATGGACTACATAGAGGATTAGAGGTCGTCTCCATCACAGTATCAGAAAATTGTTAATCATTGTCTATAGTTTTTGAACCAACATGTTGTTGTTGGTGATTGTTCAAGTGTTGCTTGAAGATGAAGCATGATGTTGCAAGGATTTTCATTGGACTTTCCCCAAGATCAGGCATATACCTCAGAAACCCTCTTTCCTAAATACATCATTGTTGACACGACCTATTGGTTTGGGATTTAGGCATAAATTTTTTGTTTCTGTTGCTTTATATGTTTCCCAATTTCCTAACAAATGGATGTTTCCCTAATTATAAGTATTATCCATTACATATCTTGATTTCATCATTACAAAAATGCATTCAATATTAACATTGTGTTTCATTTAACATTAAGGATTCTACTATACCTAAGTGAAACATTCACAATGTATCAATGATTTTGAGGTCGATTCTCCTTGATTTAAATGAGGAAATCATAAGGTTTGAAAATAATATACTGATTTAAGAACAAAAATTCATGGTAAGTCATTTCATGCAATTTTATGTCACCTAGTCTGAATAGTGCATGTGAGTGATCAAATATAGATTTGTTATCACAAATTATTAGACGTTATTGATTTCAAGATAGGGCAGAGTTTTGATGCAATGTTAATAATGTTTGATTATAATAAGGTATTTCATATATTAAAGTATTTAGATGTATGTATTTCTACATGTTAGTATTCCATAGTTATTTAGGGTCTAGAACCATTTTTATGTGATAGATCATAATTTTTAACAAAATTGTATATAACCGATATATTTGGAGCAAGTGTTTATCTTCTATGATTTTGTAAGAACATGCCATTTTTCAAGATTTTGAGTGAAATAGAGGGAAATATAGAGAAAAGGAAGAAGAATGTCACCTCTGGTCAAGAATCCATAGTGTTGGAGTCTCCCCAGCATGCATGAGAGAGAGAAAATAAGGGATGGATTGTGACACTCAGGGATTGGTTTTTTGTTGGTCAGTGTTGATCGCAATTATTGGGGCTGTGGTCAGTTCACGCATGTAGTCAAAGGGCAGGCCAGATGACGTGGGACACACATTGCGAATTATAGTCAGATGGAAAGAAAGTGGTCGGGATGGTGAGCCATGAGGGGAATTTTGGTTTTTTTGAGGGAAATGTGAGTGGGTAGGGACACCCAGACCGTTCGATCTCAGTCGAGGGTTGACTGAGGGAAGATTGAAGCCTTTATGTCATCTCCTTTCTTATTTAGGGTTTGAAACTGGTAACTGGAACTTCAAAGCTAGAGAAAGATGGAGATACAAGGTTGTTTGAGATTGGGAAATATGGGGAAATAAGAAAAGAACCTTGTGAGGTTGTGCAACCATTTTATAGGATGAAAGCAGGCAGGAGTGAGGAGATTATTTCTTTGTGGGTGGCGGTGGCTATGATGAGAAGTTCAAGAACACCACCCCTCCCCCCACCCATACCTTGAACCTAGGGGTACGAGGAGAGAGATCAAGGAAGAACCTAGGTATGAGGAGGTGGATTCAAGGAGATTGGGGAGGAGGATGTGCGGCTTAATTGCTAACCTTATGTGCAAAGTTGGTTATGTCTCCCCAACCATCCCATCAGACTTGGTGCCTTAGCGCTGTGATCACAAGGTTGGTGGTGGTCCTACCCTCGAGAAAGGATTGCGGCTCAGATAGTGTGTCAAAAAAGTATCAGTACTGAGAAAAAAGGTTGAGGGCCTAGGTAGTCTAGGATGGGGGAAAAGGGGTAAAGGAAGAGAAAATTTAGTGTAAAAGGTTTAGAAATAGGGTAAAATTACAAAATCATAACTTTAAACCATAGCTTTGATTTAGATGAAATTTAACATTAAAAGTTCCTTTACACATAAGAGAAGTTTAGTAACATAGGATATTATTGAGTGAGGTCAAAAATAAAAGATGTTAAGGGTACATATATGCAGTCGGCATAGATCAATTGAAATAAAATGTGACATTAGAAAATGTAGGATGTTAAGTTTCAAAATAACTCAAAGTGTGAAGAGAGATGTGAACTCAATGAAAGAGAAACATTAGAGTAAGAGAGTCATACATGTAAGTGGGAGAAAACCACGTCACAACTTCCTCCCCTCCTTAAAGGAATTTTGCCCTAAAAATCAAGCATCCTTGAAAAGATTAGGAAATTGTGATTACATATCAAACCTGAGATCCTGCGTGCATCATCATTGTTGTGGTGCTTCCATAGAACCACAACATCATCAATCTTGTTGTTTCTAATATACTCGGTGTGGTTGTTGAGGATTTTGATGGGAACTTCTTGATAGATCAATGTGTCCTTCGGCTTGATAGGTTCATGCTTCAGAACATGACTGCAGTCTTTGACATAGTGCTTGAGATTGAATATGTGAAATACATTGTGCATTAGACTATAGTAAGTAAAGCCAATATGATCCAGAATCTTGAAAGGGTTCACATATCTAGACTAAACTTTCCCTTTCTTTTGAATGGCCATGTTTGACATGATCTTTAGGAACACACATTCACCTTTTGCAAAGAGCATATTGATCTTGTGAGCATATGCACAAGACTTGTATCTATCGTGTACTCTTTTCAACCTCTACTTGATAAACTTCACACTATCAGAGTAGAATTGTATCTCTTCATATTTCATAATTTGTCTCTCTCCAACCTCAAATTAGTAGAATGGTGATATACATGGTCTCTCATACAAGGATTCATATTGAGACATGATGGCATTGGATTAATAATTGTTGGTGTAGGAAAACTTTACTAGAGTAAGATAACGGCCCCATGATCCTCCCCAACCTAGGGCACATGATCAAACAAATATTTTGAGATTTGGATCATTCTCTAAAATTGTCTATCTATCTACAAGAGTTAATATGTGTTGACATTCAATTTTGAATCTAACTTGTATTATACCTACTTTCATAGGTCAGAAGTACGCTTTGCATCCCTATCATAAACTATAGACATTGGAATCCCATGTGGTTACACTGTCTCCTTGATATATAGTTCATCTAACTCAGGTAGTTTCATAGTCATCTTGATTTGGATAAAGTGATATGACTTGGTGATGCGGTCTACTATAACCCATATAGAATCACTCCCTTTCTGGGTCCTAGCTTAACCCATTAAAAAGTCCATGGTTATGTTTTTAGATTTCCAATCGAAGATAGGTAAGAATTGCAGTAGATCTATTTTTTTATGTTGCTTAACCTTGATCTATTGACACGTCAAACATCTACATATAAAAGCCACAATGTCATTCTTCATGCTTCTAGACTAGAAGTTCATTTGCATATATTTGTACATCTAAGTAGACCCTAAGTGCATACTATACTTGGACCCATGAACTTCATGTAGTATATTGTCTCGCAGCAAAACCCATAGGAACCCACATATGTTTTTTATACCATAGGTTTCCATCCAGGCCAACAAAGAGGTGAGTCTAGGTAGTCTCTGAGAATTTCATCATGTATTCTAGAATGGAGCTACCATGTTGTGCTGAGAGTGTTGGCATGTATGCTCAGAGAGCCAATCATATGATGATTGGGATGAGGCATTAGATGCATGATTTGATAATTAATAATAAAAGGCAATCTTCCAAATTATGATGTTTCATTCAGTTATGAGATAATGATGGAATATTATAAATGTCTAGATAATCATATTACTCAATGACGTATGTATTTAAGTTACTAACCTTGTGGATGAGATCTTACAGATGTTAAGAGTACATATACATATTATCATTATGTCCTTGATCGGTTTTCATTGTGGAAGGTTGATAGACAACAATGACACATAAGATCAGAGTATCATTTGGTTGATGAATAAATCACAATAGTCATCATATGGAAATATCAAACAAAGCACACACATACATGTTAGAGAACAATGTATCAGATAGACCCACCATGAGAGTGACACATGGAAGCCATGTGAATGAAAGTCATAGTCAGCTCTAACAGTGATGGTGGTGGTTGTGGTTCTTAGACCCGAAATCACTGCACTCATCACATGTCCTTGGGTACACTTTGACATCATCAAACGTAGTCCTGAAACATGGGTTATTATAACGGTGATGATTGGGTGACTTTGACACATGGGGATCAACTGTGTGTGATAGATATGGAATTTGTCCCTATGATAGGAGTATAATATCCAAGGCCTCTTTATTAGCGATACTGAGAAGAGTATGCAATACACATGTGAGTTAATATATGATATTGAGCTTACATATATATCATGCAGTCTTCTCTAGTTCAAGGAACACGATTGAATAATAATGAGGATGATTGCTTCATGTCTCTAGTTCAATCTGGATATCAGTGACAAAGGAACTATACAAACACTATAACACCGTACATAGATTGTAGTTTGAACCTTCTCCCAAACTTTCCATTCAATTGGGTAGATATGATGTGTGACTAGGCACCACTCGTTGCTTGTGATGTCATAAGCTAGTTGTGGACATTCAGTGCCAGTGTGAAATGGGACCTATAGTGCCACACATAGGAACTCATCTAGAAGATGAGTTTGAGCTTGAATGATGATTGGATTTATTACTAAAGTATTTAGGTATTTCAATTCACACAACGGGTCCGCTGACTAGAGTGCCAAACAACCAGTTCAAGTATTGAAACTATCATTTGGAGTGTTAGGTTGATTATATTGTACACAGGTTGGAATTTTTCCTGACCTGGGCTGTGAGACGCCTGCTTCACCTATGTGATATGGCCATCTAGGATGGTTTGCGATGCCCATCTTGTTTACACTAGAGGCCCATTTCGGGAGTGCAATTTGATTGCGTAAAGGATTGGTGTTGACGTCTAGTTGAATTGCCGACATATGTGTAGAACTGGAAGGTGTGAAACAAATGTTTTGCTTTGGAAAATGACCATCTCACTGGGTGATATGACCATTTTGGCGCACGTAGGTTGTGAAACTTCCAGAATTGTTGTGAAAATTCAAGATCTTTCGATCATTTCCACTCCCTCTTTAGTCTCACATTGGTTGTGGACTGGGAACCATTACCCTAAACCCTCCTATAGATAGAGGGGTACTGGGGGCTTCCTAGAACACAACTACTACATGGACAATTGAGAATCAATTCCTATGAAAAATTTGTCCTCTCTGGTTGTTGTAACCATGACATCCCAGGCAAGTCCTACCCAACTAGGGAGGGATAGTCACAGGAGAGAAACAACTAAGGATCATTATTTTGGGAGAGCATATTGGTGACTAGTACACCAATGACAGGGACAACTCCTTCATATCTCTTCCTATAGGAAGATAGGAGTTCTAGTTGGTCTGTGTGGACTACTCTTGAGGCATGAGTCCTTTTGTTACTGCTAGCATGGCAACGTCAACTCACAGTCTGTGACGAGATCTGAGAAGTCACTGCAGTAGGTATCTGAGTCTGTTGTCCATGGAGGAACAGTCAGATGAGTTCGAGTGTGGATAATAGCTCCACAGACATTGTCTAAGATAGAGTATGCTTCTACATCAATGAGGATTGTCACTGGACCTGCTCCAGGACCATGTATATCTTTGTGAAACCATCCTTCCCATTGCATAGTTGTTGACTCAGTCTGCTAATTAATGGGAAATATGTTTGTAAAATTTTTGTTTCTGCGACCTACCTGATGCCTTATTTCCCTATCCTGGTATCAGATCCACGTCAATTAATTATGTTTTGGGCTAATATATATGATTAGATTTTGGTTTTACCATATTTATTATTACATGTGATGTGAATATTTAAATTAGTTGATGTGCATGTCCGTCTAAGTCACCACATAAGGAACCCTAAACGTGTATATATATTTATATATATGCAATTTACATGCGTCGCCATAGAATTGTTTTGATGGTGGATGTGAAGCATGGTTATGGCCAAAACCCCATATCTGTGTGTTCATTGGTGTGGTTATTTATTCATATTTTTAATCTGTCTATTTACTGAGCCTCTCTCTTCCTTCCAAATGTAAATTAATGCTCTTCTTACTTTTTCCCCTCAAGTGTAACTCAAGTCTTTCCCATATACAATGTAATAAGTAATAGATAGTTTTAATTTATGGGATTCAGAGAGAAAGATTTCTCCCCCCCCTCTCCCATGCCCGTGGCGGAGGCCGAACGCCTGGGAGGGTGGTAAATCAAGGCGGCAACTGGGATTCGAACCCGGGTCCCTTCATGAGGAGACACCGTGCTTGACCACTTGAGCCACTCCTTGTCGGTAATAGATAGTTTTAATTTATGTTTAGATGTGAGATGATGATCTGCAAAAGATGAAATGATCGACATGTGAGATGACCCGATCGACTAAAGGACTGATGATGCCAGATAATAAGAGGATGAATGAACTGACTGGTGGCCCAACCGACTGACTGGAGGTGTCCAGGCACTGCTTGGACTAGAGAACCACACGACTGCTTCAGAAGAGCCCAACCGAGCGACCAGGAGGTGAGCCGACCGATTCAAGAGTTTAATTGATCAACCCGAATTGGTTCGAGCACATATCTTCACCAACAACAGGTTGCATATGATGTGGACCATAGATGGTAGTAATTCCTTGTAGCTCTAAGGAATTACATTAGAATGGCCATAACCATCACTTGTGTGTTTTAATTATTTCATGTTCTCATTTGTGGTTATAGCATGTATATGATACGTATTATATATATGTGGTGATTGGATAAAGTATATGTATATACTTATACATACAAACTCCCTCAAATAAAATATTAAGTCTTAGATGGTTTCCAGCAAAAACCCACATGAAAAGCTTGATAGACCAAGTGTAGTTTACACCTTCTCATGGTGTGCCGTCTATCTTGTTGAAGTGTGCTGCTAGATATGTAGTTTTGGCCTTTTTAGGGTGCATATCTATTGTGTTGGCTGTCAGGTCAGGCTTGACTGGTGATTCTCATAGTTTCTGGGCCCAGAAGCATGCAGATGATTATGGCAAGGGGTTGTGCATATCATCTATCTAGAATTGCATATTATGCAGTTGGCAGGACTTGCCTACCTTGATGGTTGACTGTGTTTGTGGTGTTGATCGGGCCATAGTTGAATTATCTTGGATCTAGCCCACTAGAATATTGTATGTTGTAATATTCTGAATTGATATGGAGGGCTATTGATTTGAATAAAATAGTGGGAGTTATATTTAATTAAAGACTTGATTAATATCTTCAAATTTATCAAATCAAACCAGATCAAAATGTTTTCAAAAAGGTTTCAATATTTATTTGTAGAATCAAATGTCAAACAAAAACACGATCAAATTGTGATAAGTCCACAAGAAGGACAAAATGGGATAAAGTTCCACAATTGGTTAAGGACTTCAAGAAATGTTCTCATCAATGAAAGATCTATGTCCTTGATAGACCAATGTCAGAGGAACCCGCTCCAAATGCGCTTAAGGCTAAATGGATGCTTATGGAAGCATGCCAATGATACCATAGACATTTGAATACCTAATATTCTGTTGTAGGAACTATGAGTTGCATGAAAAACATGAATACATCAACATTCTTGAGATGGTAACACATCTTAATAATCATGTAAAGCAAAGAAGGCATAATGTCTCCAAGTGCTATTTTGAGTGCAAACTAAAAATGGAGGTCTAGTTGAACCCCATGTGTTCAATATGATTGGACATATGGAATGACTGAGATTTCTCTTAGGTCAAGAGTTGACCATGAATATGATTATGCAAATGTTGCATGAACCATATAGTCAGTATAGCACATGCTTGGTATGTTGATGCCAAATCAAGGAATAAGAAAGAAAAATCTGTGATGGTGATCAACGGAAGTGAGTCCTAGGGAAAAATCAAGGCTAAGAAGTGTTCTGTGGCTAAGCCGAAGTCTAAGTCTCCTGCACTCAATATATGGAGAAGGGTAAGTTTAAAAGGAATATGTCCTTTTCACTTAAAGGATATAGAAAAGAAAATGCCACCATTGTCACTTGTTTGGACATTGGAAAGGAATTATCCTCTTCATAGAGGATCTCGGAAAGAAGATAGAGATTGAGATCTCCACTTCAGAACTAGAGAAGAAGTAAGCTAGAACTATATGGAGCAAGGATTTCTACCTCTATAGTTTGAAGCTATCATTCATGGTCACATAATAGAATTTGTAAATTGCTATTTTGTACGTGCCATGAATGAAGCCAGAATATGTCATGTGTGACATGGACATTATGTTTCATTTTAAAGATATGATCTTTAATGGCAATGCCCTATGTCTTGTAAACTATATTGTATAGTTGTAGAGACAAATGTGTGTGACACATATATTGAATGACCTGATAACTCCAACAATGAATACATATAGCATTGTCATCTAGAATGCAAAAATGAGAAATGCATTTCAAGAATCCATATGATTGTTATCTAGACTCTTTTGGTTATTGAATCAATAGAAACATGTATGTCTTATTTGTTGTGTAATATGACAAGAGCATCTTCACTAGATGTAGTGGGAGATCGACTATTTCATTAGGACTAGTACATACTAATGTACATAGACCTTTTGGATAAATGCTAAAGGTAGTTACAAGTATTTCATTATACTGACTAATACGATAAGTAGATATTGAAATTTGTATATGATGAAATACAAGTTTGGATCTCCTTAAAAGTATTAAGGTACCTTGATATGAACCATGTTGAAATACATAAACCAAGAGTTTGAGGACCTTTGGGGAGATCATGATAGTGTATCATAATGAACTTCACTTGAAACATGTTGATGTTGCAGAAAGAAGGTATCACACCTTGTTACATCATGGTGAGATTATCAATAAAATCTAGCTAATCTTACAATTTCTAAAACAATGTAGCTTCTAAAATGGTTCAAAAGACACCATATGAGATATGTCATGGGAAGTGCCCCGATATGTCTTTTATAGTGATTATGATTGAAAGCTTGTATAAGAAAATAGTTTCTTAAAAGTCTTTATCCACAAATTACATGTCTTGTTGAATACCACTTATATTCCATCCCCATAATAAAGTGTTTGTTGCTAGGATGGATGAATTCCTAAATCAAAATTAGTTCCAAAGGAATCAATGGGAGTAAAAGTAGACCTCGAAATGTTCGAGATAAATGAGAAAACATTGAACCTAAAGAGGCACAATTGGAACAAAGAAAATCACAAGTTGTTGTGGAATCTCAAGCTCCTTATGTAAACACATAATTCATAGTTGTAGTAGAACACGCCTTGAGTTTGATGGATTATGATATCTTATAACTCAAAATGCATGCGAGTTGATCATAGAGATGAATCAACAACTTACCTAGAAACTATTGAGGGATCAAAATCTGAAAAATGGCTCGAGGCCATGAGATCAATGATGGACTCCATCTAAACCAACAAGGTATGACTTTAGTGGATCCACCTGAAGGTTAAAACCCATAAGGTGCATTTGGGTCTTTGTAATAAGACCAACATGGAAGGGTAGATTGATTGCAAAGATTTTCAAACTAGTTCAAATTATTGAACATGATGAACTCTTTTCAACAATTACCATGGTTAAATCCATCTGGATCATGCTTGTTGTTGCATCTTAGTTTCACTGTGAGATTTGGCATATGGATGTTAAAATTGCATTCCTTAATTGGAATAATTAAAGGATGTGTACGTGACACATCCTAATGGTTTTGTAAATCCATTAATGCAAATAAAGTCTATAAGCTACAAAGGTCAATTTGTGGACTGAAGCAAGCATCTTAGAGTTGGAATCTTCTATTTGACAAAAAAGTAAAAGGGTTTGACTTGAGTCAAAATGAAGATGAAATTTATGATTACAAAATAGTTAGTGAGAACATATTTATATTCCACATAGTGATGAGGAATAACATATATATCCTACATATATTAAAACCTAGCAAGGAAAGTACCTTCTCTGTTGGGTTTAGGTGAAGCATCCTATGTGATAGGAATTAAGGTCTATAGAGATAGATCTAGAAAGCTTCTTGACCTAAGTAAGAGCACATACATTGGCAAGATGTTGAAGGGTTCAGCATGCAAGACTCAATGAGAAAAAATGTGTCCATGATTCTTGGAGTTAGTCTCTAAGGAGCCTATTGTCCCAATTCTTGTAAAGAATAGGAACACATGGATAGATTCCATATGCATTCACAATTGGATCTACCTTGAATGAAATGTAATGTGCTTATCATGTTATCTCATATGTATTGGACATGATGAGGGGATATTCAGTCATCTCATATGTATTGACATGATGAGAAGACATATATATACATGCCTAGAAATCTTGTATGTATTGGACATGACAAGAAGGTATATGTCAGATACCAGTGAGAGTCATTAAACTACCATAAATAACATCCTTAAGTTCTTGTGAAGCACTTAAAGGATTGGTTCCTTGGTTATGGTAATAAGGAAGAGTTCGGTGTAAAGAGTTACATTGATGCAAGCTTCCAAACTGACAAAATAACCACAATATATGTTTGACATTAATTGAGAATTGTAAGCTAGAAGGGTTTCTAAGCTAATGATAGTTTTTGAAATCTATAAGAGAAGACAAGTATCTCTGTGTTATGAGAACAGTAGAGGACATGGTATGGATCAAGAAGTTCATATGGGTGAACTTGTGTGAGGTTCCAAACCATTGATGGCATAGTAGAAATATTGGTGACAACAACGGAGCTACTAGTTAGGCTAGGAATCTTGGATAGCATAATACGGCATTTCCATCTCATATGAGTAGTCGTACAACTAAGAGATGTGAAAATTGTAAAATATCAACTTAAAGCAAATGTTGCTAAACCCTCTATAAAAGTGCATGCACAGAAGAAGCATGGTGGTCATGTTGGTTCACTCAAGATGAGATCTGTGGGTGATTGGCTCTAAGTGCAAGTGGAAGTCGTTTGGTATGTATGCATAGAAAGCCAATCATATGATGATTGGGATAAGGCAATAGATTCATGATTTGAGAATTAATAATAAAAGGCAAGTTTCCAATTTATTATGTTTCATTCAGTTATGAGATAATGATGGAACAATATAAATGTATAGAGAATCATATTACTCAGTGATGTATGTATTCAAGTTACTAACCTTGTGGATGAGAACAAGCAGATGTTAAGAGTACATATACATATTCTCATTATCTCCTTGATCAGTTGTCATTGTGGAAGGTTGATAGACAACAATGACACATGAGACAGAGTGTGAGTTGGTTGATGACTAAAACTCATTATACATGATATGGCAATATCAAA
The DNA here is from genome assembly GCA_963693085.1 of Alisma plantago-aquatica. Taxonomy (NCBI): domain Eukaryota; kingdom Viridiplantae; phylum Streptophyta; class Magnoliopsida; order Alismatales; family Alismataceae; genus Alisma; species Alisma plantago-aquatica. The sequence continues at coordinate 662,427,621 of OY856411.1, read as the reverse complement.
CCAAGCACACAGATACATGTTAGAGAATAGTGTATCAGACAGACCCATTGTGAGATTGAGACATAGAAGCCATCTTCATGGAAGTCATAGTCAGCTGTCATAGTGATGGTGGTGGTTGTGGTTCTTAGACCTAAAATCACTACACTCGTCACATGTCATTGGGTTCACTTTGACATCATCAAACACAGTCCTGAAACATGAGTTGTTATAAAAGTGATGATTGGATGACTTTGACACATGGGGATTGATTGTGAGTGATAGATATGGGATTTGTCCCACGGATAGGAGTATGATATCTAAGGCCTCTTGATTAGAGCGACTGAGAAAAGTATGGCCATATGCATGTGAGTCAATATATGATATTGAGCTTACATATATCTCATGTAGACCGCTATGGTTCAATGAATAAGATTGAATAATAATGAGGATGATGTTCCATGCCTCTATTTCAATCTGGATATCAGTGACAAAGGAATGATACAAACACTTTAATACCATACACATATTGTAGGTTGAATTTACTCCCCAACTTTCCATTCACTTGGGTATCAATGATGTGTGACTAGGCACCGCTTGTTGGTTGTGATATCATAAGCTAGTTATGGTCATTCATTGCCAATGTGATATGGGACCTATAGGGTCACACACATAGGAACTCATCTAGAAGCCGAGTTTTATCTTGAATGATGATTGGAATGATTACTAAATTGTTTAGGTATTTCAATTCACATAGCAGTTCAACTGAGTAGAGTGCTAAATAACCAGTTCAAGTGTTGAGAATGTCGTTTGGAGTGTCAAGTTGATTGTATTGTATATCGGTTGGAAGTCTACCTGACCTGGGCTATGAGATGCCCATTTCACCTTTGTGATACGGTCGTATGGGATGGTGTGAGACACCCATTTCGGATGTGTGATTCGATTGCACATAGGATTGGTGCTAACCTCAAGTTGATTACTAATTGGGATTGAATTGACGAGATATGTGCAGAATTGGAAGGTGTGAAACGACCGTCTCACGTGCGAGATGACCATTTTAGTGCATGCAAGTTGTAAAACTTCCAGAATTGTTGTGAAAATTCAAGATCTTTCAGTCCTTTCCACTTCCCTTTAGTCTTGTATTGGCTAGGGATGTGACTCAAGATCTTTGGAGTATATAAGAACATCATCAATGAAGACAACCACAAACTCATCAAGCAAAGGTTGGAAGACTATGTTCATCAAGTTCATTAAGGTAGCAGGGGCATTTTCCAACCCAAAAGGCGTAACTCAGAATTCATAATGCCCACAACATGTTATGAAGGTTGTCTTAGATACATCATCTTATTTAACCTTAAATTGGTGATATCTGGAATGAAGGTCAATCTTATATAATACATGAGCATGATGGAGTTTATCCTAGAGGTCATCAATTCAAGAATGGCAAAATTTATTTTTCATAGTAGCTTCACTGATCATACAATATTCCATGCACATCCTTAAGAATTCATCTTTCTTTGACAAAAAGGACAAGTGTGCACCAAGAGGAAGAGATATGGTTGATAAAGCCTTTGTCAAGCATTTCATGCAATTGTTTCTTGAGCTCTGAAGGTTATGTAGGTGTCTTCCTACATAGAGCTCAAGATATGGGTCAAGTTTCTAGTTCCAACTGGATCAAGAACTCAATATCACGTGTTGGAGGAAGTTGTAGGAGCTCCTTCAAAAAAACACGTGGGTATTCACATACCAATTTAATACTCTCAATAGTTCTAATATTAGGATTGACTAACATAATAGTTACTAGATATGCTCTGGACCCCTTAGCTAACATAGATTGAGCTTTGATGAAAGAGGTCACAAGCTTATGACTCTGGTCTTTTTTTTTGGAATAGTAATTGTAGGAGTATATGTGTAACATCCCAGGATTTGAGGCCTCAGATAACATGATCTTAAAAGGAATGATTGGATTACCCATATCACCAAGGTGCACCTCCTTTTCCGGGAGCCCATCACTAAAGAACTCCATAGTTAAGTGTGCTCGGCTTGGAGTAGTACTAGGATGGGTGACCAGTCAGGAAGTTGATCCTGGCTTGTGCGTCAGTGTGGACAAAGTGTGCAGTTAAGGCTAGCGGTGGTCTGTGGGGCCAATCGTCATTCCTAAAACTCTACTAGAGCCTTGGGCAGTGGGCCCGAGCGTGACAAATGGTATCTGAGTCATAACCCCTCCAGTAGGTGGGGCCCACATGGGCATGTGACATGCTAGTCTTGAGCCGTGAGGTCCAAGCATCACTACTATAGAAACATCATTCAGTGTCGCTTTTTTGGGCGTCGGTTCTTTAGGAAAACCGACGCCTACACTATTAGACGTCGGTTATTTAGGCAAACCGACATCTATATTCGACGACCAGCCAGACACGGGTACCGCTTTGAATACAGCGTCGGTTGTTAATAACAAATCGACGCCTAAAGTCGCACGCGAAATCCAATTTTCGAGCAAAAAAAATAGTGTCACTTTCAGCGTCGGTTATGTAGATAGAAACCGACGCCTATGCGCGATGAAAATTTGCGCGAAAAGTGTCACTTTCAGTGTCGATTAACCTTTTATAACCGACGTTGAAAGTGGTTCCCGCCAAACAATTTCGTGAAAATATCGTCCAATTGGACGTCGATTGTTTGAACCAACTGACGCTAAAGAGGTTTAGGCATCGGTTGTTTGAAACAACCGAAGCTATTTTGGAACATAATATCCCGCGATCGCCCGACTCTTCCCCTTTCTTATGTTTCATTGCGAGCCGATTTCCCTTTTCTTCTCTACTGTCGCCCGACCACGCCGCTGATTTCTCCTCCACGAAAGCTCCTTCTTCCTACACGACAGCGCCGCCACGCCGCCGGTGCACCCCCTTCTCCGCCGCCACTATTGCTGCCTTCTTCCCATTCTCCGCGCCCCTTTCTCCGCCGCGCCCCTTTCTCCACAGCCACTGCTACTCCTTGGTCTGCCTTCCCTGCCGCCTGGAGCTCGCCGCCGCGCCGCCTTCCTCCTTGCCGCCGCCCGCCGACGCCGCTGCTCCTTGGTCTGTCTGCCCTACCGCCTGGAGCTCGCCGACCACCGCTGCACCTGCCTGCCCTGTCGCCTGGAGCTCGCCGGTCACCGCCACCGCTGCTGGGAGGTCATTTGTTGTTGCTCGCCTAATATTGCATCTAAATCTTGGTTTCACCACTTCTTTCACTGAGAACTGAGAAGAATGGCCTACCAAGGTCGTGCTGGGCAGCACGGCCGTTCTGGACAGCACGGTCGTGCTGCCCAGCACGGGCCTTGTAGGCCAACACAGCCACGGCCGTGTTTGATTTGATTTAAACCCTAATTTGATTTAAATCCATTCTAGCATCCTAATTTGATTTGATTAAACCCTAACATTAATGAAACCCTAACATCAATTGTGATGAAACCCTAACATGTACATATCTATTATTGTGTTTGTTGGCCTAGAAACCCGTCCAAGATTGACTCATTAGGAGTAAATCTTGGATAGTCCCAGGTTTGGGACTGTTCTTGAACACCTAATCTCACTTAGGATGTAAGTGTATAATGTGTATTGGGTTTTTGAGAAAATTTCGGCAGCATTTCCCCGTTTGTTCTCTAAGTACATATGTACTTAGAGAACAGCGGGGAAATGCTGCCGAAATTTTCTCGAAAACCCAATACACATTATACACTTACTAGTGAGATTAGGTGTTCAAGGATGGGATAGGTGGTACACATTTATTATATATAAGAATGACATCACATTATACACTTAGGATGTAAGTGTATACCCTAATCTTTTCCTAATATATACTTGTTTCCTAATATATACTTGTTTTCTCTGATCATAGAATGGATAGATCATAGATGTCCATTCGTAATCATTGCACCCCAGAGTTTATATCTGGTCTTGATCAGTTTATTAGATTTGCCGAGGAACATAGGAAAAACCTACAGATAGGTTCTACTGTCCATGTAGGCATTGCGGTAACAACTTGAAAGTCAACACTGGTGAGGAAATCAAAAGTCATGTCATGTGCAACGGGATTATACAAGGCTATACAGAATGGCACTGGCATGGAGAGATTTCAAAATCAAAACCAGTAGATGTCGATAGCACTGCTTGGGTGGAAGAAGAAATTGCCTCCGATGACGTAAATGTGAACGAACCAGTTCCAGCAGACATCGTTGATGCGATGTTGGATAGTTGTAGGGTAGAGCACACCGATCCACCTCCTATTTTTAGAAACATTGTGCATGATGCTGAGATATCGTTATACACAGGCTGTGCTAAGTTTACGAAGCTTAGCGCTATGTTGAGATTGTATAAGTTGAAAGCTAACAATAGATGGAGCGACAAAAGCTTCACTTCATTGTTGACTTTGTTGAAAGAAATGCTTCCTGAAGGAAACGAGCTGCCAATCTCAACATACCAGGTAAAGAAAATGTTGTTCCCAATGGGAATGGAGGCCAAGAAGATACACGCATGCCTGAATGATTGTGTATTATTTCAAAAGGACTATGTAGATTTGAAAGATTGTCCAAAATGTGGTGCGTCAAGGTATAAATTGACGACTTCGGGGGAGTCCAAAACTGGTTCTCCTGCCAAGGTGTTGTGGTATCTACCTATAATATCACGGTTTCAACGCTTGTTTGCAAATCCGAAAGATGTGAAGAATTTGAGGTGGCATGCAGATGTTAAGAAAAATAATGATGGGATCCTACGACATGCGTCTGATTCCCCACAGTGGAAGAAGATTGATCTATTGTACCCCAAATTTGGTGAAGAAGGTAGGAATCTAAGACTTGGCCTTTGTACAGATGGGATGAATCTGTACGGGACATTGAGCAGCCAACATAGCACTTGGCCAGTCATGCTTGTTATATACAATCTTCCTCTCTGGATGTGTATGAAAAATAAGTACATTATGTTGTCGTTGTTGATATCGGGCCCTAAACAACCTGGAAATGATATCGATGTTTATCTTGAACCTTTGATTGATGACTTAAAGAAACTTTGAGCTGAAGGTGTGATGACCTATGATGCTTCAACAAGAGAGACATTTCGTTTGCACGCTATGTTGTTTTGCACTATTAATGACTTTCCAGCATATGGAAATTTGTCTGGATATAGTGTCAAAGGAGCTAAAGTGTGTCCTTTATGTGAAGAAAACACTGATTCAATAAGACTAAAATATGGTGGCAAGACTGTATATCTTGGTCATCGAAGGTTTCTTTCAAAATTCCATCTGTATCGTAGGAAGCGCAAAGCATTCAATGGATGGAATGATGAACGGAGTGCACCTAAACCTATACCAGGGGATGTTGTTTATGCAAGAGTAAAAGACATTGTCAATGAATTTGGTAAGAAATCACAATGTAGTATGGCCACACGGAGTGACAATTCTTCATTCAAGAAGAAGTCAATATTTTGGGATCTTCCTTATTGGAGTTCTTTGACAGTCAGGCATTGTATCGATGTAATTCACGTTGAGAAAAATGTTTGTGATAGCATCATTGGTACTCTGTTAAATATACCACGTAAGACTAAAGATGGGATAAAATCTAGACTGGACCTACGTGAAATGGGAATAAGGACAGAATTACATGAAATGGGTAATAAAAGAACATACTTACCTCCCGCTTGTTACACATTGTCTAGAAAGGAGAAGAAAACTTTTTGTGAATGCTTGGTAAATGTTAAGGTGCCACATGGTTACTCATCCAACATCCGTAGATTGGTATCAATGAAAGATCTGAAGTTGATAGGTCTTAAATCTCATGATTATCACACTCTAATGCAACAAATATTGCCCGTGGCAATTCGATCTATATTGTCGAAGCATGTAAGGTTTGCAATTACCAGACTTTGTTTCTTTTTCAACAGTCTATGCAGCAAAGTTATTGACCCTGATACTCTCGATAATTTGCAAAGAGAAGTGGTTGTTACCCTATGTCAGCTTGAGATGTATTTCCCTCCTTCATTCTTTGATATCATGGTACATCTTGTTGTCCACTTGACTAGGGAAGTGAAAATGTTGGGACCAGTTTTCTTGCATTGAATGTATCCCTTTGAATGATACATGAGCATTTTTAAAGGTGATGTTCGAAACCGTTATCGACCTGAAGGGAGTATTATTGAAGGTTATGTGGCGAGAGAGGTTATGGATTTTTTCAATGACTTTCTCAGTGGTAATGACACTCCTGATAATGACAAGAACATTGAGGAGGGCAAAGGAATTTTGGCATCACGGGTGAAAAACGTATCCTGTATTTCTATAAAATTCATTATCTTCTAGTTATGTCATATATCTTATATTTCTATATTGGGCTAATTCAGTGTGTTTATTTTTGTCAAATTTTAGGTTGATGATGCACATGTACCCACTGAAGCACTGGAGCAACTTGATGCACAACACCAAACACTTAACAAGAAAAGGGGCATCACTCTGTTGAAGAAGTTAATAGCGCTTAGTGGTAGTGGATCCAAATTGGTTGTGGAGTTTGATAATGGAGGAAATGCAATTGGAGTGAACCGCAATAATTTTGTAAACTATCTTGGGTGTACCACTCGGAGCCATTGTGGTGTTAAGTATGATAATTGGCATAAAGTTCCTCAGGGGAAAAAAGACTTGATATGGAAGGATTTATGCGTGATTTATTATTATTTGCAATTCTATTTTGTAGATTACAAATTCTATTATTTGCAATTCTATTTTGGATACTAGTTAATAACATTTCTATTTTACAGAATCTGTTTGCATTGGATGAGAAGTTGCATCGTAAAAGTGTGATGCAACGTGCTGGAAAGATGCTTAGGAATTATAGGACAAATCTGAACAGATAATACATAAAAGAGGGTGATAAGAAAAAGAAGTCAGCCCTTGAACAATGGAACTTCTTGGACAAAGAAGATTGGGATAATTTTGTTGCTTCAAAAAAATCTGAAGAATTCAAGGTATTAGGTGTCACTCCCAATTTAATTAATATACATTGTATTCACCTATTCAAGATTAACATTTAGTGATACTAACCAAATCATTAATGTGCATACTAACTAGGCCCTCAGTGACGCACAAAAAGCAAGGCGTGCACTGAATGTGCATGACCACACTATGGGTCCAAAAGGCTATGCAAGCGTTCGCCAAAGACTACATGTGGAGACTGCGGCTACTCAGGAGTCTGCTCCTACTCAGGAGTCTGCCACACCCATGCCTCGCCATGATATCTGGATAGCTAGGAGGAAAAACAAGAAGGGTGAAATAAAGAAGCCCGTAATTGCTGAGGCGGCTGCGAAAATGGTAAATACAACTTTTAGAGCAATCGTTTGAATATTGATTATTTGTGGTGTTAACTTACCAATTTCTGTTGATGGTGATTAGCGGGAGCTGCACGAGCAGAGGAAACAAGGCACGTTCATCCCTCAAGGCACAAGGGATGAATTGACAGTTGCTCTGGGCAACCCAGAGCATCATGGACGTGTTACGGGTGCAGGCGTTGGTGTGGGCATCAAAGCATTCTTTGGGCCATCCCAGCGCAAACCTAGAGCGGGACTTTCTCAAGAAGAGGTAACCTATTCTTTTTTTAGAATGTTACTACAAAAGGAAATTCAATAATAAGAAGCTAATGTTTCTTTTATCCATGTATAGGAGAATAAGAGAGTCGAGGGTATAGTTGCTAAGAAGGTCAACGATGTAGTTGCTGAGAAGGTCAAGGAAGAATTGCTGTGGTGGCAGGCATCTCAGGCTTCCAATCAGCCTATGGCGACCCACTCTTCTCCTGATGCACAGATTGCGAGTAATCCTAGAGACCCATCGCCTAACACGTCTACTATAACTATTGTTTATGACATTGTAGCTAGTCTTTTCAAGATGATATGTATATATGTATAACATTCTTTACGTAAATTTGTAGGCATTGAAGCCATGCCGCTTAAGAATACAAGACTATGTTGTTGCAGAGGCGCAGGCTTACCCGCCCCTTCCTGGGGAAAGGTTTCACGGGACTCCAATGCCACAGGGCTATGTTCGTGTGGGCCCATTACGTGTGTTACCCGATTGGAGGGAAGCTACATTGCCATATCCCCACCCGGATATTGATACACTTGCTGAGGCAGAAGGTGGGGTCATATTGTGGCCCAAAGCAGATGTCGTCTACACTACTGAAATTGTAAGATAAATTTACATTGATTTAGACTATTAATGTGTATATATGATGTCAACTGATCTAAAATTATATATACAGGTTAACAAGAAGACACCAGGAGCACCTAGGCCTCCACCTCCACTTCCCGCATTACCAACTTGGGTTCCAACTGACCTAACATACCCGTTAGGTCCTGCTTGTAGGGGAATGGCATGTTGGCTACGGGCAAATAATATACATTGCCTGATAATTGTTTCTTTAGATGCGGATTATGCAGGTCAATCATATGATAGATCTTTATTTATACAAGATATTATTGAGCTGTTTATGTATGATTGGCTGAATACATCAATGATAGAGACCTGGATAAGGTGAGATCTTGTTTATACATCCATATACCTTGTGTAAGATCTGCTGATCTAGTTTCTTCTATATTAATGCATACGTAATACATGTTTTGCAGCTACTTAGTCGAAGATCATTGCAAACAATTTGCATTTGATCATGTGGGATTTTTGATTCCATCATTGATTAGTATGGTAGCTAAAGACCCTGATAATGTTCAACAATACTGTATAGATGCTTTTACAATTTTTGGTCAGCAAAAGAAGACGATAATAATAGCTCCATTCAATGTCAAGTAAGTTTACTTTATTTATAATTTGGACTTAAGAAAATTCCATTTTTATTGTGCATTTTGAGTTATTAATTGTTAACTTTTCACCTCTAGCGGTAAACATTGGGAGTTACTAGTTATTGTCCCCGGGACGTTCACTATTTATTATCTAGATCCCGCGGGAAGTACATTAAACACTAAAATTGGACACGTAATGAGAATGCCATTATTCTGGTGAGAAATATTTCATTTTTGTATCTGTTAACATCTGTTATTACATTACTATTTACTTATGTAATTTACTGTGTTATATTAACATGTAGGGGTTTATATGCATTCAAAAAAGTTGGAGGAACAGTCCCAAGGAAAAAGAACCAGCCAATAAATTGGCAGAACGTATAAGTAAGTTCCCGACTCCAATGTATATATTATTGATGTGAATTGTGCTTAGTTGTATTATTTTGTATGTTTCAATTTATAGTGCGCTACACAAGACAATGGTTGGGCATGCGCATACTATGTGATGCAATTTATGCAGATGATTATCAAACATGCCGCATTGGACATCGATACCATACATGAGGTATTATATATAGTCTCATTAGTTAGTATGAAATATATCAATCTTATTTTTATATTATTACTTATATATATATACATCATTCTCTTTGTAGGTGTTTAAAACTGACAACACTATAGGTAAACGCTTAAAAAATATACATGCTCCATATACGATGGAAGCATTAAATGAAATAAGAGAAGAATGGGCAAAAGCCATACAAGCAGTGGCAACTGTAAGATATAATTGGCATGTTGATAGCGATAATGAATGATACTTTGTAAATGAATATTTCTGAATGTTAATACATGTATTTGAATGTTTCTATATGTGTGAATGTGAGAATTGAATTGATGTCTGAATGTATCTACTTGTGTGAAATTTTCCTTGGGACTTTTGTAGGTTTGTGGCTTGTTTGTAGGCTGATATCAATGGATGTCGTAAACCTGCAGTTCAGAAAACTGAACTACAGGTTCTCATCCTGCTGACCAGCCACAGCAGGTCTGCAAACTGATATGAAAAAAAATAGATATAGGCGTCGGTTATTTACAGAAAACCGTCAGCAAAGACCTACAGCGTCGGTTATTGGATAAAAACCGACACCTAATAGTACAAACAACCCGACCGTGCAGGAAAGCACGGCCGTGGTGGAAAAGGCGTCGGTTATTCATATAAAACCGACGCCTATAGTACTAAACACGGCCGTGCAGGGAAGCACGGCCGTGTCGTCTTGAAGTATGGCATCGGTTTTTTATAGAAAACCGACACCAAAAGGGTTCGCACCACAGAAAACAGCGCCATCTAGGACTCTTTCTGCGTCGGTTACCAAGTAAACACCGACACTATAGTCCATATAGGCGTCGGTCTGTTAGTAGATAACCGACACAGAATGTGTCCTAGATGATGCCGTTTTCTATGGCGTGAACCCTTTTGGCATCGGTTATCTACTAAAAGACTGACGCCTATATGTTAAATAGGCGTCAGTTAAAAAACCGACGCCTAAGTGTTCGACCTTTAGCGGCGCCCACATAGGCGTCGCTCAGAAATCGACGCCAAAGGGGGTTAAACAACCGACGCCAAAGGCTGTTTCTGTAGTAGTGCATGTAAGAAAGGGTTATCCATGGTTGACATAGCCACCCTTGTGCTGGTATTCTGTGATCGGGAGCTGGGTGTCTACGGGCCATTGTAGGTCTGCACTGAAATGGAGAAGTGATTATGAGGCCATATAGTTGAGACTTGATGAGGACATCAAGAGTCTAAGTGGGGGAGATTGTAACATCCCAGGATTTGAGGCCTCAGATAACATGTTCTTAAAAGGAATGATTGGATTACCCATATCACCAAGGTGCACCTCCTTTTTTGGGAGCCCATCACTAAAGAACTCCATAGTTAAGCATGCTCGGCTTGGAGTAGTACTAGGATGGGTGACCAGTCGGGAAGTTGATCCTGGCTTGCGCGTCAGTGTGGACAAAGTGCACAATTAAGGCTAGTGGTGGTCTGTGGGACCAGTCGTCATTCCTGAAACTCTACTAGAGCCTTGGGCAGTGGGCCCAAGCGTGACAATATGGCTTTGACATAAAAAATTCTTAGTACGACAATCAATCATAGTATGATTCTTATATAACTAGTCTATCCCAAGAATAAGATTAAAGTCTTCCATACCAAGAAGAATAGAGTAATCTTGAAGTTCATGTTGTTTATAATAGATGGGGCCTTTTCAACCACATGATAAAAAGTATATACCCTCCCACTAGTGTAGTTATCAAGAATTTACCCTAAGTCTCTCAATTTTAAATTGAGCATAATGGCTTGAATTCAAAACATGAAGATATTCGTTGATCTAGAAATAGAATGAGAAAATACCAAATGATCATCGAGGTTTGTAACACCTAGAAAATATATATATGAGGTGTCACATTATTACAAAGATTATTACACATTTTTCAACTATTAATTTGGTGCATATGTAAATGAACCAAAATTGAAGATACCTTCAAAAAAATGATTTCCATTTCCAGTTTCCTCTTCAACATTAAGGGAAAAGACAAGAGCTTGGCAATTATTAGGATGTTTTCCCTTAGTGGCCTATATAAGGGTAGGTTGAGCTCCTTTGAAGTGCCATCTTACTTGTAAAGCACATGAGCTTTAGCAAATGGCACTATCCATGGTGACAGGTGCCACACATTGTGCATCTAGGAGAACCACCTAGTAGATTGTCATTTCCTCTATTCCACCATGTTTGTGGTGTTGGTTGTTGCCCCTACTCTATCCTCTATTCTTGCAACATCGTTCTTGTGTCCATTGTTCCTTTTCTTGTGCTTGTTGTTTTGAGGCTTCCCTTTGTGTTTTGGGAGAGTAGACACCACATCAAAAAAATACAAGTATGCTAGGGTTGGCATCTTCTTGTGTCCAACCCCCCAGGTTCTTTCGATGGAAAGGGATTGGTCATAGCCTTCTTGGAAATTTATAAGTCGGTGTGAAGAAACAAAGGCATGTATACTGATTTGTACCCTATCCAAGAAAATATCAACCTTGTCCACCTCGGTTAAACCCTTGGAATAACACCCTAGGATATGCAAACTTTTACCATCATCAGTCACACAAAGTACCATGGGTGAGGTTATATAACTATTTTTGTATTTTATTCCTCTTAGTCAAAGGCATGAAACATTTTTTGAAGATGGGATGAAAGGATTCCCAATTTTGGGGGTGACATTCTGGGAATTAATGTAATTATCCAACCATAGTTTGGTTGATCCCCTTAATTATTATATGGCATATGTGACTTTATCACCTTACAAGAATCTAAGGACCCTAAAATTTGTTCTCTATGGAAAGTATGCATACATCAACTTTATCCACAACATTACCGTCGTATTCACTAGACAAAATTTTAGGGTTTAACTTAAGAAAGTTATATATGGTTGTATCCCTAGAGAATGAGTTTAGGTTATTTGGGTTAGGAACCCTAGGTAGTAATGATGTGGTATGAATCACAAGGGGATGCATAGATTCCATAAGGTCTCACCTCTACTCATCCCAATTTCAAATGCCACAGACTTATTGGAAGGTATTTCATCAAGCTCCTTGGGTTCCACACTATCTTTTTTCTTTCCATTATCATTGAGCTTGGTACAAGAAGTGTTATATTGTGTTGCATGGGTTGTATGAGGCATCTCCAAGATACTTAAATAAGTGATCCTTATCAACATTTATTTAAATGTTTACATGAGTTAAAGCATCACCATGTTTTATAGTCACTTCTATAAATGAATTCAATTTTAGTTGCATCCCATCCTTAATCTATGCATAATAGAAAGATCATTTTGAGTAATAATCTTTGAATATAAGGAGATAATAAGACTAACTAATCATAATCACTATCATTTTACAATCACTTTTACAAATTAATTCATATTTTAGTTGCATCCCATTCTTTACCTACCCATAATAGAGAGATCATTTTGAGTACTAGTCATGGAGGAGAGGGAGATAAGAAGACTAACTAATCATAATTGTATAGGTGGCCTGAGTTAATCTTTATATAAGATACGAGATGCTAGAAGACTATCTAAGATTTTAAAAAAAATCCTTATGCATTCTCAGATCAACTTCCAGTAGGTAAGTGTGCAGAGGAACCTCATCCACTAAATACAAAGATTGGAGGTGATTACTAGACAGAACCTCCATGTTTAAGGCCAAAACTAGTACCTTGTCTTCACCTTTATGGATTTCAATTTTCCCTAGGTTCACATGAAGAAATTTTCATTGAACATAAGTAGAGGATTATGTGATTTCTTTTGATATCATTTGTCACATATCCATTTTAGCCAAATCCCACCTCCCCTGACTAAAGAAACAGTAGTGATAGGACTAGGGAGATTGCCCTTAGAATGGCACAATCCACACACACTCATATCTATGAAATATTACATCAGCACTCCATTCCTCATTAATGAACCAAAGGCTTATACATCATGATCGCGGCTAATAGAAGAAGAAGATATGTTTTCAAAAGAAATTTCAAGGATATATCATGGCAATAAGAGTTATATATCCATAACTATTACAAAAACCTCGTCGATGTTACATTGGCATAGTAAGAGAATCTAGAAGATATACCTTAAAAGCATCTAAAAAATATTGAAAATCATGATATATCTATGTGAATGCATAGATACACTATGCAAAGGTATAGAAATGTGTCTTAGATAACATAGGAAAATTTACTTGGATAGAAACATTATATAAATAGAAATAAAGTGAGAAAAGTTAAGCGATGTTATTTTTAGACAAAGCATATTTTAGGTGTATTTTTTCATTATACCAACATTATCATTATTAATTTTTTGACCATATTCCAAGGGAAAGGTACATGAGGGGCCTCAAGGCACAATCTAGGAAACTCAAGGCTACAATCCAAGAGTTAACTTGGGTTCTAGTTTCATGAGGGACCTCAAGGTTATCTACCAATATCTAACCATTTTTTGTATTTTTCCCTTGCTTGACTGAGACAAGAAGGTACATCGAATAGTGTACCCTTACCCCAAGAAAAGTGCACAAGGGTTATATAATGAACTTGTACAATATTTTGCAGTTATTCAGCATAGATGAGCAACACAAAAGTAGTATTCATAGGAAAAAGTATCTCAAACAAGTAATTATGTATCCAAGCATTTATTTGGATTCATACATACAAACAATTTAATATCATAGTAGTGTCAAGGAGGTAAAGCATACCATGAACAAGTGATCTAGTTTAGACTTGGTTAGATCTTTCAAATGTGTCCCTAAAAAGGGACTTGAAGAAAAGCTATGATTGATTTAGATAAATAAGGTGTGATCCTATAAAGTGATTTTCAAGGTGGGTGGATGTTTCCTAAGCCTAGCTATTATCCATCACATATCTTTATTTCATCATTACAAAAATGCATGCAAGGTTACCATCATATTTCATATACCATTATGGATTGTAGTAGACCTAGGTGAAACATCAACAATATATTAGGGATTCGAGGTTGGTTATCCTTGGTTTTACTATGGAAATCATAATAATTAAAAATAATATAATGACTGAAACACAAAAGTATATAGTAAAATCATATTATTGATGCTTGATGTCACTTAGTCTAAATTAGTGCATGTGAGGGATCAAGTATATATTTAGTGTCACAAATTATCAAAAGTTATGGATTTTAAGATTGGGTAGGGTTTTGATGCAACATTAAACACTTCTGGTATAGTAAGGCATTTAATATCTTAAAAGAGCATGCATCCCTAAATTTGATAACATATCAGAGTAATAAAGGGTCTTTGGGTCAAGAATCCATAGTGCAAGAGTCTCTCCCTCACATGTGTGAGAGAGTAGACAAGGGAGGGATCATGGCACTTAGGGATTGATTGCATGTTGTTTAGTGTTGAATGCAAAGTTTGAAGGTGTGCTAGTTCATGCACATGGTTGAGGGGAGGGTGGTTGACTGGGACAGGTGGTGCCCAATTGTAGCTAATTGGAAAGTGAGCGATCAAGTTGGAGAGCCGCAGGGGGCATTTTGGTTCGGCCAAAGGAAATATGAGAGATGGAGGAAGATATGAATCGATTGATCTCAATCGTGGGTTAAGTGAGAAGAGATAACCACATCTCGTTTATCTCATTCGTTAGTTAGGGTTTTAAACCTACGACTCGAGCTTTGATGGTGAGAGAAATAGGGAGATATTATGGTGTTGGAGCATGGTGAAGATGAGGAAAAGCAAGAAAGGGACCCCACAAGGTCATATCATCATATTGTAGGGTGAAAGGCGGAAAGAGTGAGGAGAATTGGGATTCATGAGCGGAGGTAGTTGTGGCACCTCATATACGTCAAGCCATTGGGTATGCAATCACACAGAAGGCATGGAAGAGATATTTCAGAAAGAACCTAGAAATAAGGAGGTGGATTTAAGGAGAATGCGGAAGAGGTTGTGCAGCATGGTCGTGTGTCCTAGTTGTTGACCTTGTGTGTGGGGTTGCAGATGACTCCCCAGTCTATCGATCGGGCTCGGGTCTGCGGCTTCAACATCGGATGGTTGGGAGTGGTCCTAGCCTTGAGCATTGATTGTAGTTATAAGTGAGGGGTGAGAAATAGTTTGGGCCTGGGGAAAAGGTTGAGGGCCTAGCTAGGCCAATCTGGGAAAATGAAGGGGGAAAGGAATCAGAAAAAGGTGTAGAAGGTTTAGAAATTGGGTAAAATTACAAACAAAAAACATTACTTTTAAATCATTGCTTTGATTAAAATGAAATCTTCACCATTGGTTTTACAAAAATATCATCCATATAAAATAAAAGGTTGAGTACAAGAGGATAAAGATAAGTTAGGTTTGAAACAATAATTCATTAGGGGTACATATGTACATTCAACATAGATAAAATGAAACTACAAAGTCACATTAGAAAACATAGGATGATATTTGAGAAATATAAGTTTCAAAATAACTCAAAACATGAAGCAAGATACAATTTTAGTAAATTTGAGAAAGACTAAAGTAAAAAAAAAAATACATACATGGAAGTGAGAGAAAAAAACACTTCATTAAGGTAACCTCGTTAAGTTACACAAATAATCTCATTCTGAAGGGTGATCTAGTGAATCACTATTTTATCTTATCTCTTGACCAAATAAGTTCAAGATACTTTGTATGATCATAATATACTTCAAAATTTAATCAAAATATCCTCATAAGTTCCCAATGATTAGAAAATTGATCAATCACCTAAATATATACACATGATCTGAGTTGAATTATCCAACTTCAACTCGTATATACAATCATCTTTCATATGAATTGAACTCAAGGTTGATTCATCAACAAGTCAAATTATGGTTAATCAATTTTTGAACATCCACACATATAAGAATCATGTTAGATTTTAAAGAAACCCCAAAACTGAGTTAACATAAGCACTACATGTAGCAATGAAAACCTTATCATCAAAACTAGCATCAACTTAACAATCAACATTGCAGACACCACAAGACATCCACCTTTACAATCCAACCAAGGTGAACTCCTTGTGCAACCAAAACCAAGAAAATGATATAGTGGAAACCCATATCACAGTCAACTAACCATGGGAAACAAGAAAGTAGCAAGTATCCACTAAATGAGAGGCAAAAAAAATCAAACAAGGAGGTATATCAACATCAAATTATGGTCAGGAAATTGTAAATTACTATTAGAAACCTAAACAAAACTAAAACAAAGCCTTTAAACTAGTATAGACACCCTCACATTGTGCATTATATTGTCATTCTCAGGTGATATTCCTTAGCATACAAAACATCCATCTTAGCATACACATTTCAGAGGCATTCATAATGTTGAGATCCTATTTTTTCACCATTGAACGTTCACTCCCAAACAGCATGGATGGATATATGGTTGTTCCATAAAACTTACTTTTTTATTTGACATGAATCTTCTAGATACATATACTCCGGTAGACTCCTCCATTTGAACTTTCATGTTGTGATCATGTGATAAGCATCATCTTGAGTGTTGTCATCCATTTGAACTATTACACTTAGGTAAGGAAACATATCACATTTCATACATCCATTCCATCCAACTTAGCCTAATTGGTCATAATTCTACAGTGGATAAGATTTTGATGTATATACTCTATTTTGTTTTTAGTGATATTAAATATATTACATATTAATACATATCTTCAATGTTTGACGTTATCAATCAATGTATATTCAATTTCATTTGTCGGATAAAATAATTAGCAAACTGCATGCACCAAGGATACTAACTCAACTTGCTTTTCCGACTTGTCCATAACAAGAACAATTAGATATATGCTTAGTGTCCAACTTCAGTGTATCCAAACTAGGGTAGGAAATCTTCTTGTGTCTTCTCTAGGAGTTGTAACACCTAACGTTAAACTACCATACATGTTTTTAGTCAATTCAATGTATTGGATTGACACACCCTTTTTCCTTTAAAATCCATTATAATACTTCTTGAGGTACTCGATCATAAGTCTTTTCCAAGTCAAGAAGAACTATGTGAAGATTTTGTTTAATATGTACTTCTCTATATTTATCCTTATTAGGAACATAGCTTGTGCATTGGATTCCCATGCATATAAAGAAATTAATTGTTTGATAATAGTGTAATAGATCTTAGCATTTTCTCAAATATACTCTACTTGATAATATGACTCAATATTTAGATACCTCTGAGTTTGTGCAACTATCAACATATCCTATATTATTGAAAATGGGGAGAACATTACTATTTTTGCACTCATCCAAAGTTTTCTTGGTCTTCATACATTATTAAATGAAGTTGTTAAACTCATGGATCCTTCATCTCCCATACACTTTCTTACAACAATAAGAATATTTTATGGATTGCATGTTTTTCCCATTTTCATGTTTTAAAACTATTCTTGACATTATTGTAAAAATCATTATGTGTAAGTGATATCTTCTGTATTCATGTTGTATGGGTATCTTACATTATTCAAAGTAACTCCATTATAAAAATTATTAAAGTAGGCTTTTTCATTGATTCTTGATATCATTTTCCCTTACCAACAATCTAACATTTTAATTCTTGATGTGGTTTACTGATTCAAAGTCTTTTCCTTTCAAGCCTCTCATATGAGACACGGTATATATATATATATATATATATATATATATATATATATATATATGCATATGTGTGTATATGTATGTATGTATGTATCTTTTTATGTATATCCACACACACATATATACATATATATATACAACAAGGACACCTGACCTCCTCAGACAGGGTACCATAGTTGTAACCCAGGTGGTTTTCGGCTTTGTCTTCCTCTAAGGGCACCGTCACCGACCTTGTACAGTTCCTTCTGAGCTTCTCGAGATGAGCTTGAGAGGCTTCAGGGCCACGGTCTAGCATAAGTCAATCGTCAATTGTTCCACTTGCATGTTCTGGAGGCTGGTGTATCTAAGGCTTTGTTCCACAGGTGGTATTAGATATGAAAACATAGTTGGTTGTGATAAGTAGTAGGTGACAGTGTAATAACCCTGATTCTAGAGATGATCCCCACTAAGACCAATTAACGTGCTATTCCCCTTTCCCCTCCCAGTCTAGCAATCTGTAACTCGCAACTTTGCCTTCTGGTCTAGTCTCCCCTTCCCCTTTCCACCTTAGCACTCTCATGTTTGTCCCCAGCTCTGAAATCAAAGGATCATTAGGATATGTTCCATGTGATAAAAAGTTGCTTGTGAAGCTTGCCGCAAATCAATTTTTTTATCATTTTCAAGAAATCACCCAAAGACTAGATATCTATCACTCTCTAAAACATTGGACTATAATTTAATAAAAAATGTCACCAAGAGGGTTTCCTTCACAATGGCTCATTGTGCAATGCCCAAACCCAACTAGCGGAATGCAAGTGACTTTTGTGCAGCCATCTTTGTAAGACCATCATGCATACACAACACACCAAGCTTGCTTCCTTGAGCATGTTCAAATGAGATCCAACAATTTGTTCCTTTATCAAACCCCCCTTTCACTTAATCATGTATTGTATATATGTTAGATAAGATGCTCCCAATAGGTTCTCCGTCACATCACAATGACTCCATTCTATTTGATGAGGTTCCAGAGCATGTGGCCATCTGAGATATGTGATGTAAAATAATATTTGTAATTTCTACTTCTTTATGTAGTAATATGCTCATTTGAGTGTCGTTATATCATATTAAAACAGTGTCTAAATGCACATATATGTTCTCCTTCCCTTTATGATTCTCGCTCTGTTACCAACACTTCATTTGATATTATTCACAATGTTTTATGGACCTCCCATTTTGAAAGTAAATCTGATTATTGATAATACCTTGTGATTTTATATAATTATACTCAGATTTTATGGTTTTTCCTATTAAAATATGATATGAAGTTTCCTCCAATTTCTTTCATTTTTTGTTACCCAATTTGGGCATGAGATAAAATTGTTTTGATGTGACATGGGGTGTGAATTTGATAACTATCAATTTCACAAATTTTTTGTTACTCATGGCCTTATTTTTTGCTTCTCTTGCCCTCAAACATCATCCAAATTAGAAAAGCAAAATCTAAAATTCATTGTAAAAACAATATTATCAACACGCTCTTTTCTCATGCCTCTCTCCCTTCCATCGAAGCTCTTCATATGTCTTGCTACCTCCACAGAATTCTTCCTTCCATGGTCTTAGCCTTTTGTACATCCTCTTTTTCTCTTTATCTCATGAATCCAACTTATGAACAACTTTGTGTCTATTAGTACTATGGCTCCTCACAAGTTTTCTTTCCACTCAATTTGATGCATCTTTTTTGGTTACCTGACCAACCATCATGGATAACACTGCTTATAATTATCCACAAATAAAGATATCATTTCACACTGTCACTTTTGATAAGAACATCTTTCTCTTTGTCAATTCTTCTACATCAATGTGGCCCCATATAATTTCCTTGAGCTTGATTTCATACCTACACCCATTCTCCACCATTTGTTTCAACCACCAATCCCAACAAATATGCCAACCATTTAAGACTCAACCCCACCCAATCAACCATGATTACCACTGGTAGATCCATTGTCTCTGCCCACACCACAAACCTCCCCACTTCCTCCCGAGTCCCACATGCATGCCATGAAAACCCACTCCCAACATGAAATTTACAAA
Source organism: Alisma plantago-aquatica (assembly GCA_963693085.1). NCBI lineage: Eukaryota > Viridiplantae > Streptophyta > Magnoliopsida > Alismatales > Alismataceae > Alisma > Alisma plantago-aquatica. The sequence continues at coordinate 662,407,588 of OY856411.1, read as the reverse complement.
CCCGACACTCCTATGAACTTTCATACCCAAACCACCCCCCACTAACATGATCTCTCCTATAATAAAATATCCTACCATTGTTCTTTTTTATCCAAACTGGAATGTGGTTATGCATGATGAGTATCATGCATTATTATATAAAAATACAAGGATCTTGGTTCCTCGTCCTACTTATGTTAATATTATTCGATGCATGTGGCTTTTCTGTCACAAGTTTAATTCAGACGGTTCTCTTCAATGCTACAAAACATGTTTAATTGTCAATAAAAATCTCAATAGATGGGTGGATTGTGATGGAACTTTTAATCATGTTGTGAAGACTGTTACCATTCAAACTGTCTTAAGTATTATCATTTGTCATTCTTGACCTATTCATCATCTTGATGTCAATAATACATTCCTATACTGTGACTTCATTGAGACAGTATACATGCACCATCCTCTTGGGTTTACAGATCCATCCAATCATAGGTATGTCTTCTTATTACATAACTCATTATATAGTCTGAAGTAAGTATCTCATGCATGGTTTCCTGACTAGAAACTTATACAGTGCGGTTTGGATTTCAGAGTAGTATAGTGATTCATTCCTCTTCCTTTATCATCAAGGTGAAGATACATCTTAATGATTATTATATGTTGATGAGATTATTTTAACTACTTCTTCAAACATCTTCCTATGGTGTATTATAGATCTTATTTCATAAGAGTTTGATTTAGGTACTCTATGTCATTTTTTGGGTATCTTTGTTACTCGTCATGCCCATGGTCTTTTTCTATCTCAATGGAATAATGTCCAGGATATTTTGGCACGTACTTCCTTATATAATTCAATTACTCTCCTGTTGATATCTAGTCCAAACTTAGTATCACTTATGGAGCATATGTATTTGCTCCTATTTTATATTGTAGTCTGGAAGGTTCCCTCCAATATCTTATATTTACCAGACCCAATATTTCTGATAGCATCCAACAAGTATACAATTTTATGCATGATTCACATGATCCTCATTTTAATGCTCTTAAGCATATCCTATGTGTAAAATCCCTGACCTGGGTTATGCTTTAACCCTATATGTTTTGTTTAATAAAGTTAATTATATGCTTGCTCTTATCTTTTGAAAAGTAATTAAGACTCAAGAGGAACTTATGTTTCATTTTAGTCCTTTTTGAATAATGTTGAAACAAATGTTTTGCCTGTTTTGGACTAATGTGCAAATTACCCAAGTTGAGGGGTTAACTTGCAAATTCTACATGGTAAAATGTTCCTCAAGTGTTGAAGCATCATAAAAATGAGAATGATACAGAGGTATGGCTTGTGGTAGCCTGAGCACTAAGAAAGAGCTTATTGAGCAATGTTTGTGCATTAAAACCTAGTTTTGGTGTAATGTGCAATTTACCCAAATTCCAGGGTTCAATATGCAAAATATCACTTCTAGAGAGTCCCTAATGTTTCTTGGTATCAATTAGAGACAAGAAAATCAGAGGGGCATCTCATTTGAATCTCGTTGGAGGAGAGAGAATCTTGATATTAAAATAATCAAGATTTAAGCATAATTGAAACCCTAATTCAATTTAATGCAAAAATAAATATATTAATGGAAGTGACCTTCAACCAAAAATGAGATGGTTAAATTTGCACAAGTGTGAACGTCCTTGTGCCTTGCAAAGGCCACAAAATATCTAAAGTGAGTGGAGAGCCCACTCACATTAGTTAAAGGAAAAGTAATATCCACTCAATTTTGGATATTATTATTATAATGGTTAAGGTGCTTAATTTGTTTTCTTTTAATTCATGGATAATGAAGAGGAATTACAAATTAGGGGGGATGGCTTCGTATGAAAGGGATTTAAGGGAGTATGTGGCACCAATTTTGGGAGTTGAAGGAATTAATTATCATTTTCTCTCTCATTAAAATTCCCTTATATACATCCCGTTTTCAACCCACATGAAAGGCTTTTTCGATTTGTTTTTCTTTCCTTGCTTTGGCCGTGCACAAAGGATCTTAGGAGAAATAGGAGGACGTGCCCCAACCTTTAGGTAAGCTCCATAGTCATCCTCAACCTTGAATGCTTAATTTCTTCTTTTCTTCATTCAATCTTCAACCTTGGCCATTCATTTCACCCAAAGACTTGAGGACGAGCCTTGGGAATTTGAGGAAGCTTCATTCACCATTGAGGACTTGAAGCTTGAAGCTTGGATTCAATTTTGAAGGCGGTTTATATAACTTGAACCCTTAAATGTCATTATTGCTTGCAATTTATTCATTATGTGTTGAACCTTTCTTCTTTCTCGATTTCCTTTTGATTAGTTGTTGAAATCATCATAAGAATCACAACTGATTTCGAAGGTTTTAAGCTTGAAGATGATGATGTCATCTTAAGTACACACCTCAATAAAGGAAGGGGCAAATGGTTTTCAAAACCAAATGAGCTAATTTGGTTTTCAAAACCGAATGAGTTGATTTGGTTTCAAGACTGAATGGGCAATTGAGTTCAAAACCGAATGGGTAATAGAACCCAAGATCGAATGGGTAATTGAACCCAAGACCGAATGGGTAATTTGCTTCAAATCAAATGGGTAATTAAGTACAAGACCGAATGGGTAATTAACTACAAGATCGAATGGGTAATTGAGTTCAAAATCGAATGGGTAATGGATCTCAAGATCGAATGGATAAATTGAACTTCAAAACCGTTTGAGGTTATTTGCTGATGGGAAAGATGGAGATCTAATGGCTCAAATTTATTTAATTATAATGGATTCCATAATGGATGATCCATGGATTGCAAACCCTAATTCATTGATTGAAGAATTCCTAACTAAATTGGATCAATTTCTTAGTTGATGGTCCAAACGGTCTCAAGACCATTTGGAGGTCAATGGTTGATTGTGATGGATGGTTAGAGATCCAAGGGCTACAATCTGATGTACTTTCAATAGTTCAACTGATGGATGGTTCAATGAGTACAAACCCTAAATCGACTTGATGTTGGAAACCTTGATTGGTCCATTTGGTTTTAAGGTGGTTTGGACCAAACGGTCTTGAGACCATTTGAGTCCAAATGGTCTTGAGACCATTTGGGATCAAACAGTCTTCAGACTGTTTGGATGGCAAACGGTCTCAAACCGTTTGAGGTTCAATTGGTTTCAATGATAAGTTGCTAATTCGATTTTAAAACTATTTGGGATTAATTATATTTTATTCAAACGGTCTCAAACCGTTTAGGGACTTTGAGATCTAGACCATTTGATGGTCTAAAGGTCTTAAGACCGATTGAAGGTGTGGTTCAGGACCGTTTAAAGATAAAAGTATATCAAGACCGATTGAAGGTCAAAATACTTCAAGACCGTTTGAAGGTCCAATACCTCAAAACCGTTTGAAGGTTTCGTTCATTTAAATCTTGTAAGTACAATCAATACCATGATTGTTGATGATGTTTATCAAAGGTAATTACAATGGTTGTACCTTCAAGGTACTTAAGTGATTAGTACCTTTTGAATGGTTAATCTTTGATGCTTATGGAAGCAACATCTCAACACACTAAGCTAATCCTAAGTGTGTATACTTAAATAAGGGGTTGACCTAATCTAATCAAGTTTGAAGTGATCAACATCCTAGAGGGGATGAGAGAGAGAGATTAATTCATACATGTATAATGATCAAGTAATGGTTAATCCCCTACACTCTCAACATGAAAATAATATGTAATTGGGGTATGATCCTTGATAAAGAGATCATGAAACCCTAATTGATAAGGTTGATGAACCCTAACCCTAATTTAGGGAAATTCTAGGTGTAACCCTAATCTAGGGTAATGACCTAACTCTAATCTAGGGTGACGATATAAGAAATCCCAATTCAGGGTAATATAATGAGAAACCCTAATTAAGGGTGATGTCATGTGAAACCCTAATTAAGGGTGAGGTCATGTGAAACCCTAATTAAAAGTGATGTCATGTGAAACCCTAATTAAGGGCGATGTCATATGAAACTCTAATTAAGGGTGATGTCATGTGAAACCCTAATTAAGGGTGAAGTCATGTGAAACCCTAAATAAGGGTGAAGTCATGTGAAACCCTAATTAAGGGTGAAGTCATGTGAAACCCTAATTAAGGGTGATGACATGTGAAACCCTAATTAAGGGTGAAGTTATGTGAAACCCTAATTAAGGGTGAAGTCATGTGAAACCCTAATTAAGGGTGATGACATGTGAAACCCTAATTAAGGGTGAAGTTATGTGAAACCCTAATTAAGGGTGAAGTTATGTGAAACCCTAATTAAGGGTGATGTCAAGTGAAACCGTAATACAGAAATGTGAGGTGAACTTTAATCCAGGGTGATGTTATGTAATGCTATATGAAACCCTACCCTAATATAGGGTGAAGATATGTAAAACCCTAATTTTGGTTCATAGTGCATGAAACCTAATCTTGGGCAATATGATGATAAACCATAACCCTAATTTTATGCTAAGGGTTGAGAAAACCTAATTTCAAGTAATGCTAAGTGAAACCCCTAATATAGTGATGTGATGTGAGACTCTAATCCAGGGTGATGCTATGTAATGCCATATGAAAACCTAACCCTAATATAGGGTGAAGGTATGTGGAACCTTGATGTAGGATGATGTTATGTGAAATTCTAATGTACGGTGATGTTATGTGAAACCCAAATATAGGGTGATGTTATGTAAACCCTAATTGATAAAGATGGGAAACCCTATCCCTAATAATGGAATAGTAATTAATATATTGATAAGTGAAACACCTAAGGTGGTTTTTAATGGATGACCTTATATCAATAATGTCTTAACTCGAGATGAGTCCATATCATTGACAATGGTTGCATATTTCAAATAAATGACTTGTGGCCAAGACAGTACGTGATAAATGTGATGAACTGATGTATAAAGTATTAGGATGGGGAATACCCTAGTACAAGATAAGTCAATGAACTTAAGTAAGATAAAGGTGATGAGGGAAGTGATACATCAAGACATGATAGATATCACTTCCAACACCTCAAGATTGATACACCTTGATGAATTCTAAATCCACTAATACTTGGATGAGTAACACATGAAGTGTGTCATGTCAATTGTTACATTGAGATGTAATGCATTTTGATAAGTGTAGGCTAACATACCTAATGAAAAGGTTAAGCCAAATTAATAAAGTATGATATAGTTATATTCGGGTAAAGTTGAGAGAGGAACTCATATCTTGTGTTGATAATTCATTTAATGATAAGTGATGAGAATAAATTAGCATGATTGAATAATTATGTTATCAATGCTGCATCCTAGCTGTGTGGAGAAATGAATTAGGGATTGATCATTAATAATATGATTTTTAGAACATAAATGGTAAATAATGGAAAACCCTAATCCTAATGAAGGGTGATGATATGTAAGAGAAATGCTAACCCTAAATAAGGGAATAGTGATTCTACTCTTACATTGCATATTGTTGATATATAATTGATATAATTGTTATCATGTAAATATCATGCAGGTATTCATGAGATGATGAGCATAGCCAGGTATGAGTTATGATGTGTTAATTATTTAAATACTATATGGGCCTTGTGAGCCATTATATGCTTTGTTGCCTAGTAAGAGGTAACAAGAGACTGAATGGGCTTTGAGAGACATGTGGGATGCTTGTGTAGCAAGTATCATGTTTACCTTGGTCAGATGACATGAAGGTATTAGTTACCTGATAAGTGTAACAAGAGTTCTTTGATGAACTGAGGGTTTGAATACCCATATTCCATAATCATGATGATGAGATGTTAAGGGATGAACATGCCCATGATGTGATAAGGGATTAAGATCCCAATGCTCTATAAAGTTTTGAAAAGTACTTGATAGATGAATTATAGTTTCCTTTGTAGAATTTGTCATAATAATGTTTGAGAACTTGACTGATGCTAAAAGAATACAGTAATGCACTTAATTAATCAAGTGGAATCTTATCATGTAGTGCCCTGGCCATATAACCATCAGTGTCAAAATTTTCCGGATGGTGAAACGGGTTGCTCCGCGGCATAACCCAGAATGCATATTCCTGAATATGCGGGGGTGATGGGAGAAAATATCCTAACGCCCTAATGGAGGAATTGATGTGAGATAAACATTAAATCTATCAATCATTCATTATATATGTCGGGGTGGATGTATCACTAATCCCTCAATGTCAGGATGGATGTATCATGAATCTCCCAATAATATTAATACCGGATTGATGTGAGATAAACATGAAATCTCTCGATTGCAAAGAGAGTGCAGCCGCCACTATAACTCTATAGTGAAGTTACCAGTATACCCTGGAAAGCTATTTAATAGAGACACAAGATGTCCTGCATGGAATCTCGTACTGACCGAGATAAGGGAGGTTATGGTAGTCGGCTCTACCATTGACCTTGTATGGCACTGATTTCGACTTCACAATGGTCAGTTGGAGTATGAGAGGTATACCTCATCTCCTCAGGGCATAAGTGTGATTGTAAAATGTAATCAGTCACATAGCATGTTTGCTTAAGGATTGAATACGAAAAGCATTGGCTGATGTTACATCTCTTTATGCATCTTTAGTTGTTAGATGATATATTTATGTTTCCTTACATTCCTTACAAAGTAGATAGATGATGTATAAGTCTACCATGGGTAGATGTAATGTTCTCCTTAAGAAAGGAGATTATCTTATTCTGTTCATATAATGATTAATACTGTTGTTAATATAAAAGAACTCCTACTCAGTTTATTACTATTTATTTGCAATAATAATGTTTCTGGCGGAGAGTTATATCTCTCGCTGGGACAATTTTCAATTGTCTCACCCCCGTGGGATCCAACGTTTTAGGTAAACGCAGAAGAAGAAGCAGAAACCCTATAACAGGGGAAGAGTAGGAGTAGCAGCAATAGGGACAGTAGTGATATCTTAGGTGGAGGCACTGGCTGTCATGTTTTGTATAGAGAGTCCTATGTGTCATCTCTATACTCTCAGGTCCTCAGAGTTAGTAGTTAGAATTTTTAATGAAACAATCTGAGATTTTGTCTTGATGCCTCGAGGTTCTTATGTTGTCTCTGTATAGTTTTAACAAGGCAGTCAATGCTTGTAATCCTCGAGAAGAGATGGTACAGAATATGTACTTATGAACCGGGATGTAAATATAATACTTTGGTTCTTGATAAAAGAGTTTTCCTGTGTTTGTATCTCTTTGAAAATGGTTTTAATGTTTAGTGATTTTCATGTAATTCCGCTACTTACATTTAATTCCACGATTAATTACACTATGATGGTCTGATTTGGTGTCGGGTTGTCTCACTATGCTACCTTCAGGGAACCTTGGAACATAGTTTAGGCCTATTTGCTACTCCCATTAATGGTCTTAATGCTTATTTTGTTGTCGACTAAGATGGTTGTCTTGATTTTCATTTCTCTACTTCTAGTTATTATATCTTTCTATGTGATAATCTGGTCTCTTGGTCATATAAATGGCAGGCTACTATCTCCCTCTCTAGAACTAAATATGAGTATCGTGGTGATGCTAATGTCGTTGTTGAGCCATGATGGCTCCATAATCTCATGCTAGATCTTCACATCCCTTTTCATTGTTCCATTGTGATTTATTATGGTAATGTTAGTGTTGTTTATTTATCTGGTAACCCAGTACAAAAAATCAACGCACCAAGCATGTTGAGCTTGACATTCACTTTGTACATGAGAAAGTGCAGATTATTCATTTTTATGTGTTTTATGTGCCTAATAAATTTTAGCATGTTGCTATCACAAAATGCATGCCTCATCTCTTTTTCTAAGATTTCCAATCCTTTGTGAGAGTTAGTCCTCCTTTCACTCTGAATATAGGGGTGTTAAAATGTGTGCAAATGCATATTAATTGTAATAAACATAAATATGTTTTGTAGAAAATTGTAGATAAATCATTAGACAAGATTACTTTAGAAATTTGAATTGTAGAAACGAATTCTTTGTAAATATATTTTTGTAAAATTTCTATATAATAATTATATGACAGCCATCCAAAGGGGGTGGGATTTTATTTCCAATGAAGATGTTAAAGTATATATTTATTTCTATAAAACTTTGACCAAGTAGTGGATTAGTTGGTCAATGTTGTATTAAACATTGATAAAAGTATACTCATTGAATTCAGTTATATCTAAATTTTTGTAAACTAATGAACAATAATTTCAGGTGTTATTTACATGGTATACCATATGAGTCAGGTGTTATTTTGACATGGGTTGTGGGTCTTATAATTAATATGTATGATGAGTATAGGTATTGTTTTGTAGAGCTCACCCCACTCATTATAATTATCCACCCTAAGTTTACATTCGATGTACATAGCACTACATATTAACATTAATATACCTTCAATATGTAACAAACATATAATGTTCAAATAATTTCACTTTATAACTAAACATTACTCGTTGAGATACTTTTCATGTTAAATGTCACTTCATTTATCAAATTATCATTTTTATACCACATAGTTACACTTAGTGTTCATAGTTACATCCATTGAATTAGAGAGGCATCAAATTCAATAAACACCAAATTTTGTAAAACAATTAATTCTACATATAAATTACATGTAACCTCGAATATACCTTTCTTTTGTAACTTGCATTTTTTACTTTTTTTAATCAATTTGTTGTTTTTTATTACCTAATATTACTTTTTATATCAATTAGTTAATTCTATATGACGTAGTTACTTTTTATACCACATAGTTACTCTTAAATAAATTGTTTACGTTCAAGTGTTGTAATTTTAGTCACTTCTAATTTGTGAGAAGAAACCTTGTTGTATTTCCTATTGAGAGACGGTGGACTCTTCTCCTATTTATTATAGGAGGCTTGTACAAGGAAGAAGAACTTAACTCTATGGGGCTATGACAATTAGGCCCATATAACAAATGACTTATAAACTAATAACACTTTACAACATATAATATTCCCCCTAAAGTTGGAGTATGGATGAAATGCATATCCAGTTTGGACTTATAAGACTCAATTATATGATATGACAAATAAAAAATGAAAATTGAACTTCCCCTTAAACATGATTCCAACTAACCTACAATTTGATGGTTCCTCCTTTGAAGTTATGTTCTACATGCTGTAAAAGAGCTTTGAAGAAGATATGTTGAAGCATGTATGGAATGAAGAACATCACCATCAATCTAGAGAAGATGATAAAAACACCATCATTAGACCAACTTCACTATAAAGGAATGTGTATTTTAATAACCACTGTAAAAACATCCAATGATGTAGCACAAGAGGTATCTTCAATCATAGATATGATGAGGTGATGATGACTGTCAAATTGGATCCATCTGTGATATGACTATCGGGGGATTTGTAGAAGTGAAGGACAACATCAAGGAAGCCCTAGTAGGTCATTGATGGTCCCCAAGTAGATCTCTAGAAGAACCATAACAAAAATCAAATGTAAATAAAGATCTAATTAGCAATAGGTATCATGTATATGTGAAGGGGGAAAAAGGATTAGCAATAGGTCTATGTCTGTGGAATTTTAGGAGTTGATGTGTGTATGTTATGTGGCCACGGCATTTGTCTATATGATGAACTAGACTGAGACACAAGGATGAGAACATCATGGTGAGGGGAACACCACGGTAGAGGTCGAAGAAGAGGAAGGCAGCAACCCTATTGGCAATGATGAGAATGAGGAATTTGGTAATGGTAATGTAGTTTCCCATATTGGACGTCATGACCTCACCGGAGTTGATCGTACACTCACTCAACCATGCTTCTAGGCCTAGGCTGTTGGATCAATATAGTCTTTGCTTTCAATGTCTGGTAGTTGGCTTGTCATCAATTGTCTTCAATGACATTCAGACTGGCTAGATGAATATCATCTTGCAAATCTAGATGGAGACTAGAGGGATCATAGAGGGTAGCGACTTTGAGTCGGGCCGTGGACTGGAAGCCCACGAGAATGAGGTTGAGTGCATTTTCAATAGGTTGGAATAGGAAAGGATGTGATGAAGTGATGACTAGATAGGACTAGAACTCCAAGGAGGCATATAAATGTTGGTGATGACCGGGATGAAAAGCGACAATGTATGAATTTTTTTATGAAGAATGAAGAAAGGAGTAGATGACCACGGAGGTTAGGATGAATCTTGGTAGGCGGATAAGACAAGAAGAGATGATAACTGCCTACAGATGATGGCTATTTGTATTTCTCTATTGGGATATGATGAATACTTCAATACCATGTTAAAAAATAATATTTGGGCTAATAATATATTTCATTTTAGATAGAACTCTACTCCTACACCTTGGAGAGGAGAACACTTACAAGAAAGTGAAATCAAACCCTAATAGGAAAACATGCTTAGTCCCATTTATATGATAACTAAACAATAATAATTCTAATATTATTCATACATTTTTACCTTTTGGATGCTTGTTTATATGCCCACAGCCCAGCCAGATTTTCATTTTTTTTCAAAGATCAGTTTAGTGGAGATGCTCAAGATGGACCCAAAGTTGCAACTGTGGCATCCATGAACGGTATATTCTATGCAATTAATATATTCTTAGAATGCTATTTTTTATTTCACTAAAGTTATTATGTGCAATATATTATGAAATATGTCCTTGATTATATTGCATTGCCTATTTGATCATGCTCACTTAGCTACCATAATTGTGAGAAGGATCCACCATCAAACAAATAACACTCCCTGCAACTATCAATCATCGACTTCCTCTACTTCCAAGTCAGTTGCATTTCCGTTCTGAGATGAATTGATTTTTAACCCACATTTATCGTCTCCCTCTACCATGAATATCAAACTCTTCTATAGCCTATATTGTTTATTACTTTTGATAAACGACTTGTTACTTTCGATGATCCACTGTAACTTTTTGTGACAAATAGTTATTTTCAAAATTAAATAGTTATTTTCTTTACCATATTGTTATTTTTTATGAGTAGATATATTAGTTTCATTTCATAATTCTTTTGTTATTTTCAGTAGTCAATTTGTTCTTTTCTTGACTCAGTCTTACTTCCTGTATCAAATAGTTACTTTTCATACCAAAGTAAATTAGTTAATTTTTTATTAAATTATTTTGTGATTGTATTCATTTCTATCTCATACTTCATTTACCTTTTGATTACATGTTTTCATGTATAATTGTGTAATCCCTATTACATTCCATATAATGTCATCATGGACATCTTTATCTCTCCTACCAACAGATACCATCAAGGGTGATCTAGACAACAACCCACAATCTTGGATAGAGTGAGAATCATCTTGAAGTTTTTGACCAAAAGTTACTTTAAGTAATTGATTTGTTACTTTTAATGACTCAATGTAACTTTTTGTGTTAAATAGTTACTTTTCATTCTATTATGTCATTTTGTATACTACATAATTACTTTCTCATAAACTTTGATAATTAAATTTCATAACTGTATTCATTTTTATTTCAACGTTCCAGAGATACAAGCAAGCAAAGAAAGAAGCTAAAAAGGTGGTGTGGGAGGCAAGGTATGGATACTTTGATGATATGTATAAGAAGCTGGACACTAGAGAAGGGGAAAAAGATATATATAAAATGGCTCGTATAAGAGAAAGGAAAGGAAGAGACTTGAGTCAAGTAAAATGCACAAAGAATGAAGATGGTAGAGTATTGGTGAAGGACGATGATATCAAAAACCAGTGGAGAAATTACTTCCATAAGCTTTTCAATGGAGATACTACATATAATGTTAGTGACTCATGTGACATGAATACAAGAGATATCATTTATACACGACGAGTTTCAACATTTGAGGTCAAGAATGCTTTGAAAAAGATTAAAATTAGAAAGGCATGCAGACCAGACAATATTCACATTGATGTATGGAAGAGTGTGGGGGATGAGGGAGTTACATGGTTAACAAATTTCTTTAACAAGATTATGAAGACCAAGAAGATGCCAGATGAGTGGAGAAATAGTATTATAGTCCCAATCTACAAGAACAAAAGTGACGTTCAGAGCTGTACAAACTATAGAGGTATCAAATTGATGAGTCACACGATGAAGCTTTAGGAGAGGATTATTGAGCAGAGGTTAAGATCTATAACGCAGGTATCAAACAACCAATTTGGTTTCATGCCTGGAAGATCAACAACAGAGGCTATTTTTATGATAAGGAGGCTTATGGAGAAGTATAGACAAAGCAAAAGAGATCTTCATATGGTGTTCATCGATCTAGAGAAGGCTTATGATCGAGTACCCAGAGAAGTGTTATGGATGGTTTTAAAGAAAAAGGGTGGGCCTATCCAATACATTAACTTGATCAAAGACGTGTATGATAACTCTACTGCAAGTGTCAAGACTCCTGGAGGAGAGACACCAACTTTTCCTATTACAGTTGGGGTACACCAAGGATCCACACTCAGCCCATATCTATTCGTTCTGGTTATGGATGAGTTAACAAAGAATGTTCAGGATGACATTCCTTGGTGTATGTTATTTGCTGATGATATTGTTTTGATTGACGAAACAAAAGATGGATTGAATGATAAAGTTGAATGTTGGAGAAAGGCATTGGAATCAAATGGATTGATGATTAGCAGGAGAAAAACTGAGTATATGCATTGCCATTTCAGCCAATCTCACAGTGTGAATGATGGAGCCAAGTTGGACGGAGTAGATATACCAAAATGTGACAAATTTTGTTACTTAGGTTCTATTATTCAAATAGACGAGGATGTCCAAAATGATGTTTGTCACTGGATCACTGTAGGATGGTTGAAATGGAGGAGTGCAATTGGAGTTTTATGTGATCAGAAGATCCCTCTCAGGTTAAAAAGTAAGTTTTATAGAACAGCTATACGACCAGCCATGCTCTATGAGAGTGAATGTTGGGCGGTGAAGAAACAAGGTCTCAACAAGTTGAACATGGCTGAAATGTGTATGATGAGATGGATGTGTGGGAAGACAAGAAAAGATCGTTTGAGAAATGACTATATCAAGAATAAAGTGGGGGTGGCAAGCATTGAGGACAAGTTGTGTGAGGGCCGACTCAGATGGTACAAACATGTGCAACGCAGACCTACTAGTGCACCTATATGAAGCAATGCTATTGAGCCAAACACTATAAATAGAAGAAGAGGAAGGCCTAAATTAACATGGGATGAGCTTATAAAGAGAGATTTTGAATCTTTGCATCTCAATCAGAATATGACCTATGATAGAGCTGAATGGAAATGAAGGATCCATGTAGCCAACCCCAACATAGTTGGGATTGAGGCTTAGATGATGATGATGATGATGATTCATTTTTATTTCATATTGTTTTTCCTTTTAACTACCTATTTACATGTCCACGGCTCATAAGACTAAATTGGTGTTTGGGGAACAATGATGTGGATATGGTTTTGATGAACCCCATGCAGTCAAAGGGGGGATCCAAACATGGTAGAGGCATAGTAGGCATGAGAGCCAATTGAGATAGTCAGGACTGGTGGTGATGACCACGGTCAACTCATACTTTTGTTTGTCTATAATTGGTTGACAAGGGAAGGTGTGCATTGTGGTCATAGTAAATAAGTCTAATATATGTATGCCATATCCAAATTTGCATCTGGATTTCTTATGTTGATCTTGTATAGTTGGAAACCAAAGCAGTCACTTTGTCATATATATATATATAACGATCAAAATATATATATATATATATATATATAAGATTATACGTTAGTTTCGAGCCAGCAACTCATTCTCTATTTTTCTTTCCTCTTTTCTACTTGGACCGGATCAAAAGAACCCCGACTATAGCAATGATGGTTGATATAGTTGCTTGGCACATTACATACAATCTTGCCACTGATCAACTGTGAGATCTATGTCATGAATTTGATTCACCACCCAACATTGGACAAGCTCTATTGAGTGATGGCCACAAAATCCAAGATCTACCTCATCCATAAGTAAGTGAAGGGTGATGAGCTCTTCAATAAGGTTGCAAAGGGGCAGCTCATAGAAGATGTTGTGAGTGTTAAAGTTGGGCTCGAGTGTTTATTTGTATTTCAATTGTATGTTATTAGATATATGGCTGTAAAAGTCATGTATATAGTATGGGTTAAGCCCAATTTAGTGCAGCAAATACATAGGAGAAATGTAGTTTTGTGTCTAGTACAAATGGGGAAGAAGTTTTATCCCACATTTCTTACTCCTAGAATTTTTTTTGGTCCTTATATGTAGGATCACATGTGGCACTAGTTTCCAAAGGTCCTAGGAGAGGGTATACTCACCTCCTTGGTGTATATGGTGACCACAACACGCATGCACGTGCGCCACACCACACCTGGACTGGCCGGGCTGAGCACAGGCTCAGGCTTATGAATTGTGGAGAATATCTTTTGTCTTTTATGTTTTTTTGCACTAGGATACGACTACATAATTAATTATTAATTGAATTAATTATGCGAGAACGACTGAGTGATTGCACCTTAATGGGAATAGTATTTCAGTGTGTGTAAGGCTATAAATAAGTCTCTGGTCATTAGGGTTACAAAAATCTTAAACAAACATCAACCATCAACTGTTTCTTTCGTGTTTCTACAAACTCTACAGGAGAGCTTTCAATCGTCGCTTGTGAGTTGTTGCATGGAGATCTTATCATGCACATGACAAGTTTGTCCTTTCTCTCCCTTCCTAGACGCGACTTGTTAGGCGGTGGTTCCTGTGGTCCCTGGGCTGCACTGGTAGTACATGTAGTTTGTCGTCTGCAACATTTGTCATCAACACGAGTGAGACAATACCTTCTTCAGGTTCATGACTGGACTGAGTAGAAGAACGGCACCTACCCACAAGGGTTTTGGGTCGATGGTTTCTTTATGTATAACACGCTCATTTTTCAACAAACAGTCGGGTCTAAGTTTTAAACTTCATTTTTATTTTCTACTGCACTGTTTATTCTTTTGTTTCCTTATCTAAATCAGCCTGAATACATTAACTAAATTGCACCTATTTCCATTTCATGTAACAACTTAATTAAAATTAATGACAATCTTAAGGAAATCACTATCTGTTGTTAGTTAACTATGGCTGCTCAAAGTTCAAACATGAAAATGGATACATTTAGTATGCCTGAAAAGTTTACTGGAACTAATTTTGCTTGCTGGAAAAGTAGAATACAAATCTAGCTTAACATGGTAGGGTATGATTAATATGTAGAAGAGAATGAACCCAAAGTTGATGAAACTATCCCCGGTAATGTTAATTTAATTACAACCTGGAAGAAGGGTGATAAGATTTGTCGACGGTTGATTTTGTTTGCATTAAACAACAAATTGTATGACTCATACTAAGCCATATGTTTCTACATCTACGATTATGTGGGGGGGACATCAAAAAAGAAATACAATACCAAAAATCAGGGAACTAATATTGTGTCTCAAAAATTTTAAAGTTTCATATGGATGAGGGCATATCTATTTCTAATCAAACACACAATTTTCAACTATTGGTGCAAGAGCTCGCTGATGTGGGCATGGTACTTCCTGAAAAGTTTATAGCGATGTCAATCATTAAGAAATATCCAAAATTTTGGGAGTTGTTTGGAATCTCTAAAGCATCACAAAGGATACATGTCAATGAACGATCTCATGATGGACATCAATATTTAGGAAGAGCATATGTAAGAGAAAACTATCAAAGTACCCAATGATGTTAATGTTACTGTCAATTTTACTACTGCTAAGAAAACGGATAAGGAACCAAATAATTCAATTAAACCTAAGGCTAAGATCTAGAAGAAATCAAAGAAAAAACCTTGTTTGACTTGGGGACGTGTTGACCACTGGAACAAGGATTGTCCTTCAAAGAAGGCAAAGAAAGTTGTCATATCTACAACTGAGGATGTTGTGGTCAACATGATGATTGCATCCTTGAACCTCAATGATGGGTATGTATCTATAAAACATAAAATTCTTTCTATTTTTGAACCACTATATTGGATAATATGATTACATATTCCAAGAGTCTAACCTTTGTTTCAACTTGTCAATCAGAGGAGCACACAAATCAAACGTGAGCCTGCCAGTGAATAATGGAAGCCCAAGGTACTTTATAGGAAGCTCGACAACAGAAATATCAGTATAGTTGGAGATAAAATATGGATTCACAACTTTGCTCAAGAAGATTTGACTTTTATCATTGTTAAGGATAAGGCCAGAGAGCCTACCAAACTCCCCAAGAGCATCACTGATTCCTTGAATGTTTTTTGCATCAGCTTTAGAGAAGATAAGCAGATCATCTGCAAAAATAATATGTGAAACCATAGTATCTTTCTTTTTGGATGCATAAAGAGGATCAATTCTTCCATCCATCACATAGCCATCTAAGATAGAAGAAAACCCCTGCATGGCTAAAACAAAAAGAAGCAAAGACAAAGGGTCTCCTTTCCTGACCCCTTTGGTGGCCTGAAGAGGAGAAGAGGGAGTGTCGTTTATGAGGACTTGAAAAGAAGCAGTGTCGAAACACTCTTTAATCCACTGAATCCAACAATCTGGGAAGTTCATCTTAGTAAGCATGAAAAGAATAAAATTCCTACTAACCGAGTCAAACGCCTTCGACAGGTCAGCCTTCAGATAGAGATTTTTATTACCTTGCCTATTGAAAGAACTCAGAATCTCATTAGCTGATAAAATCGCATCCGCGATCTTTCTCCCCTTCACAAAAGCCATTTGATTTAGACGAATAATCTCAGGAAGGATAAACTTGAGCCTATTTGCCAAAATCTTCATAATGATCTTGTTAACAGTGTTACAGAGCGAGATAGGCCTAAAGTCCTTTATAGAAGAAGCATCTTTACTTTTAGGAATGAGCACAATGAAGGATTTGTTGCACTCCTTAAGCATCCATCCGCTTTTAAAGAAATTGTGCACAGCAGCTATCACATCCCCTCCAACAATCTCCCAACAGTTATTAAAAAAGAAAGAATTAAAGCCATCCGGCCCAGGGGCTTTGTCCTCTTTCAGATTTTCAACCACCTCCATGATTTCTTTATTAGTTACCCATCTCCTCAAATCATCAAACTATTTCTCTGAGATCATAGGGAGTTTCCAAGTGCTTGACCAATCAATAGAAGTATTAGAATTAGAATCTTTAAAAGCAGAATCAAAATAGGAAGTAATATGTTCCACAATAACACTAGATTCAGAGCAAAAATCACCGTTAATCTACAAGTTATATATGCCATTATTTAACCTTCTGTTCTGGAGAGAAGCATAGAAGAAATGTGTGTTTTTATCACCACAACTCAGCCACTATACCCTTGATTTTTGCTTTACAAAACTTTCTTCTTCTTTCAAATATTTAAGAGCCATCGCTCTAGCCTCACTAGCATTAACTTGCAAATCAGCATTCAGAGGGTTCTCATCTTCCAGAATCTGCAAAGCCAAAGCCTTATCCTCAAGATTCTTAGCATTAGTCATAAAGTTTTTCACATGTTCCTTGTTCCATTTACAAAGAGAAACTTTGACAGCATGCAACTTTCTATACAATCTATACATCGGAGAGACAGAGATATCCCCACACCAAACTTCCGACACAATGTCCTTGAAACCAGGTTGAGTAGCCCAACAATTAATAAACCTGAAGGGAGTGAATTTCATACTACCAGGGACTAAGTGAACCATAATAATTTTATGATCACTGACCAAACTAGAAACCGATTCACACCAAGAGTTAGGGAAACATTTCATGAAGTCAATGCTACAGAAAGCTCTATCAATCTTTGAGAAGGTGCTTTTACCATCTTTTCTCCTGCTTTCCCAAGTGAAATAGGGGCCTTTAATAGGAAACTCAAGAAGCTCCATATCACACAAAGCTTTATTGAAAGCATTCATACTAATCTCAGTAGGAGGTTTTTTACCCAACCTCTCACCTACAAGTCTGACCGCATTAAAGTCACCAACAACACACCAATTATTCATAGCTTGATGAGAGAAATCCACAAGACCATTCCAAAGCTGGTTCCTATCCAGATCTCCATTAGAACCATAAACAGCAGACCGATGCAAAATATAGTTCCCATACACCACCTCAACGTGAATGAATTGGTCTCCATAAGAGATTTTCCTAATATGAATATCAGGGTTCCCCCAAAGAATGATAATCCGAGTATAAGAATGAAAGTCAGAGTTATCAACATAGCTAGCATTCCTCCAAAAAGAATCCACGCAAGCAGCCACATCTTTTTTATTAACCCTGGACTCAATAAGAATGAAAATATCAGGGTGAGTTTTCCTCAACTCCTTCTGAATGCAGGGGATTTTATTATGTGCACCCCTTACATTCCAGGACATAATAGAGAATGGTCTATCCATTAGGGAAGCAGGAGGACACCGCCTTATCCCCAATACCCTCTAGGTCTTCCACACAGAAAACATCAGAACCAGCCTGGTTCAAAAGAGAAAACTTATTTGGTGAAACAACCACCCCCGAAATAGTAGCATTATCCTTCAAATGATAGTTTTTCATATAACACCTTGGAGGGCTTTTAGATCTACTAACTTTCTGCCAAACACCTTCACTGTTAGAACATGGAGTGTCTGACATACCTTCCCTTGAAGGAGTAACAGCAAGAACTTCAATATTAGTATCACTGGATAGTCCACCCGGGACAATTACAGTATTAGTATCACTAGATAGTCCACCCGGGACAATTACAGTATTACTATCACTGGACAGTCCATTCAAGGCAACCACAACAACATCCCCCAGTGCCTCGCCCTCATTATTAACCACAGACATATCATTCGATTTAGCCTTAGGCTTCCACACCTTGTTACCCAGCTGAGGCTTCTTCTTCATCAAATTCTTCTGTTGAACATGAGTAGAACATAAAGCTGCTTCATGTCCAAAGTTACCACATTCTAAGCATCTTTCCGGTTCCCACTCATATTCAATATTAATGGTGTCCAGAATCTCGTCTTCACTAAGAATTTCAAGTTGTTTTGGAAAGTTGAAATCTACTGAAACCAGCACTTGCAGCCTCGCATACTCCAGTCTTCCAAAAGATAAAGTGAGATGATCTGTTCTAACTGGTTTCCCGAGAAAGGAACCAATATAAGAAAACATCTCCTCATCCCATAAGTCAAGAGGAAAATTGTGAATTTTCATCCAAATCGGAATTTCTGTAAGCTTCAGTTGTTTCATCTGGTTGCCCCTCTCCCATTTTTTGATAATCATTGGTTTACCAGCTACAAACCAGGGGCCCCCTTCCAATGTCGTTTCCATGTCCTCGTCATTAGAAAAGAGAATCAGGAAAAAGCCCTTTCCTCTCTACTTCACCTCTAGAGAGCCTTTCACCTTCCATATTTGAGCTAGATGAATAACCAGAGTTTGCCAATGTGGCTTAATCCCGACCACATATCCAATCGCAGATCTGCTCCACCTCTCCTTATTCCTCTCAGCGATGGCTTTCGAATACAATAAATTTCCATCTTTCACATCCGTATTCACTTTTTTCAAACAGCAATAGGCCTCTGCCTTACCTGGCTTCAGAATTTCCACCCATGACTTAGCCTTCTACTCCACTGCTGCCCCCAGATTTGTAGATTGAAGAGTTGAAGCTCCCGAGCCCTTACTACTGATACACCAAGCAATGTCTGATTCATTTCGTTCAGAAACCACATCCAGAACCCTAGGCAATTCGGGAAAGGCGTCCGCCGTAGAATCCAGGATACTAGGAGAAGAACGAACACTATCCATAGGTAATTGCAAGAGAGCTGACTCATCAGTAGGAGAAGACTCAACCCTTGACACACTAGGAAACGAGACTCCATTCTCAACAATTGCCCCTTCCAGACCAATACCCACCAAGGAGGTTCCGTCCTTACTGAATTGGAGCTAAAAGTTTCCCAACCTCCCCGATCCAGTACTTGATGGGAAGATGGAGGAGGAGAGGGGAGGGGAGTGAATTGGGGCGACTTTGACTCCTGGCGTCTTCGGCGGCCTGCACAAAGCTGTCTGCGCTCCACCGATCGCCCTCAAGGTCGCCGCTTTCGCCCTCCCGCGCGCCATCCTTTTGTTCTCCCGTGCGCAACTACATCAGATAAATTTAAAATTTATAAGAAAGAAGCTGAAACTAAAATTGACAAAGTACTTAAGTGATCAAGGTCTAATAGGGGAGGAGAATATACCTCAAACTTGTTTTTGGAATTTTTCTAATTGCATGGTATAGATCATGAGGCTACCACTCCGTATTCACCACAGTCTAATGGGATAGCTGAAGGTAAAAACTGAACCCTAATAGATATGGTCAATTCTTTACTCTAAACCTCAGGTCTATCCAACTTCATGTAGGGGGAAGCTTTAAATATGGATTCCCATATTCTAAATAGAGTTTCCCATAAACAAGTAGAAAGTAGTCTGTTTGAGTTATCTATAGGAAGAAAATCGAGTCTCAAGTATTTTCAAGTGTGGGGGTGCCTCGCTAAGATACTTGTCCCTGAACACAAAAGGAAGAAATTAGGACCGAGAACTGTTCATGTCATATTCTTAGGGTATGTAGAGACAAGTTATGCCTATAGATTCTTGATTGTAAAATCGGATATCTCAGGCATTATAGTAAATATAATTGTGGAATTGTGTGATGCTACATTCTTTGAGTATGTGCTTCCCATGAAGTCTGGTGTGCCCAATAAAGTATCTCAAGAGGATTCATTCACCACAGGTTCCATTCTCGAGCATGTGGAAAGAATGATAAATATGTGGGGGGGCAACTCTGAACAAGCTATTTCTGAATCTGATGATTTTGAAGAAATAGTTGAACCAAGGAGAAGTAAACAGCCTAGGACATCTAAGGATTTTGGAAGTGAGTTTCTCACTTATAATGTTGAGGATGATCCTGTAACTGTCAAACAAGCTATGGAATCTCTAGAAGCTAAGTTTCAGAAAGAAGTCGTTAATGATGAAATCCAATTAATTCTCTCAAATGGAACTTGGGAATTGGTGGATTTGTCTCCTAGTTGTTCTATAGTTGGATGCAAATGGATCTTTAAGAAGAGACTTAATATAGATGGGACAATCAATAAGTATAAGGTTAAGTTAGTTGCTAAGGATTAAACATACAGGGAAGGAATAGATTATTTTGGTACCTATTCTCATGTTTCCTGTATGACCACAATCCAAGTACTTATAGCATTGGCTTCCATTTATAATATATGTATCCATCAAATGGATGAGAAGACCACGTTCTTACACACTGATCTTTAGGAAGAAATATATATGGAACAACCTGAGGGATTTGTTGGTCATGGGAATCAGACTGAAGTGGGTAAACTTGTTAAGTCATTATATGGCTTGAAACAAGCCCCTAAGAAATGGAATTATAAGTTTGATTTTGTGATATCATCATTTAGCTTTGTTTCTAATGAATTTGATAAGTGTCTCTACTATAAAATCATTGATGATGGATTTATTTATTATGCTTATATGTTGACGATATCCTACTTTTTGGTTTTGATATGAAAATAGTAAATGAGACAAAGACATACTTGTGTGGCAAGTTTGAGATGAAGGATATGTGTGATGACCCCAATTTCCATATACTTTCCTTAGTGACATTCACAGATATGCGTGTAGTCATATCTATAAATGTAAGAAGGGAAAATACAAGAGATTAAGGTATCCAACTAAATCAGAGAAACAAGCCAAGATCATTGTTCACAACACCGTTGATTAGCCACACAAACATCCATTCATTGAAGATAATAAAGTCATTACATAAATTTATTTGAGATAGGAGAGAGAAATAGTTCTATAGAAGGAAAACAAAATATATAGGATTTAGAATATCCTATACATCATCTAGTAGAATAAGCAACTATCTAACTGAAAAGAGATAAGAAATGGAAATCTATCTATTTTATCCTCCATGCCCATTTATTGATAGCTTTAGGTACTTTGAAATGCATTATTTGTTCCTTGTACCTAGAAAATGCGAGAAACAAAATCATCAACAAAAGTTGGTACGTGGTAAAAGATACAATTGTATGGTTGCATGTATGCAAGTACTTGAAGAAAGAAGAAAGAAAAGAAAACCATTGCTTAAGGCGAAAAATCAGGTAAACACCTCTTTTATACATTTCATTTGATGCAGTTATACTATGGGTTGATAAGCACTTCTCATACATCCTGTATGGGATAAATTAATTTATCATACATCTAACATGGGAAATTCATCATACATCCATGTTAGGCAACATACATCCATACCGGGCCATGTGCATTAGTAGCTACAACTCATCACATTCTATGTTTATGTTTCATTAAGTTTTGGTGAAGCATATAGTATAGTAGTTCAACCAACAAAGTATAAGCAAGTAGTTTCACACAAGATACATCTTATCATAAGCAACCTAAGAAAGCTAGTCTTATACTTAATAAGACCACGTACATGTTTTGATTAGATCTGGATTCTAAGAGTCTAGAAGAACTATAACAAGATCATCCTGAAAGGAATCAGGGTATATTTGTTACTATTGGTCCATATGACCCATGACTAAGGTTTATTCTTTAGATATGAGTACTTTTATCTTATAATGATTAGATCATGAATTATTTAGGATTTTCATCTTATTTTTGAAGTCACAAGATCAGATGTTAAACTAGGGTCTCATACCTTTTAATGATACCTTTTATCATCCAAAAGGAAAAATCCACAATTAGGGTTTCTATTATGATTTAAATCATCAAAGTTTCCTTTCTAGGGTTCACATAGTGAAAAGGATCAGAGATGGATCTTAGAGTTTCTAGGTCAGTAATGACCATGTCGGTTCATTAAATATTTAGGTTTAGACATGTAGATGCATGAGGTATACATATGTAGAAAGAGAAAACTAGAATTTAGGTTGTTTCATAATTATTGAGTCAAAAATCTCTATTGGATTAGGGTTTCGAGAAACATGGTGAGCATGGATTCAACTAGGGTTTAGGATGTCCACAAGTCAAATCTTAAACATGGATGACTATTATTACACAAAAGATAATGATAAAAAGATCATTAGGGCTTTATGCTATAAATTTTGAAAGAGGGCTCGGATCTAGGTCTTGATTATATTTTATTTGGATAGATCACATTTTTCTGATGAAAATGGTATATGGGTTCACTATAATCCAATATTCCTAGAATTTTCTAGGATTTTTCGAAGATAATACATTTTCTTGAGTAAAAAAAATAAAAGAAAAGAATAATACCTCGATCAATGGCCGGATATGTCTGGATCTAGTACTCAGATTGATCCAAACTATCATGAGAGGGGGGCTAGTTTGCTGATCGGGTGCTCTTGGATTGGTCCAACTGGAGCTGCGGGTCCCGACCTGATCACCTTCCCCTGCTCAAGCAGGCTACAGGTCACGGTGGAGGGTGCGCCGACATTAGGAGGGAAAAGGAGCAGAGGACTCCAACAGCGGGTGGGAACGTGCCACCTAGCTTTGTCCGGCGTTGGTGAGTTGAGGGGAGAAGGTTATTTGGAGGGAGGAGGTGAGAGTGAGGAGTGCCCAATAAGGTAGTGTGGCGGTGCCGCAGTGTAGCTCTAGGGTTGATTGGTGATCTTAGGTGATGATAAGGCTCGGGAGGTAGTGGATTAAGGTAAAGGAAGGTGGTGGTGATGTCAAGGGGGGTCTTTTATAGGCTCTCGGGTAGGTTTAGGGTTCGTTGGGGGTCCTGAGCTTCACAGCCACCGCCGGAGTGAGAGAGAGCCAAGGTCAGGTTGTTGGGTTGGCGCAATGGCATGTGGAACTTGGTCAAAGCTGGTATGGCCGGCCACGAAATCACAAGACGAAGATATCTACACAGATGGATATTCAGGAAAAAGGGTGAGGTGGAGTCTAGCTGGAGCTTGGGTGTGTTCTCTCCTCCGCGCCATTTGCGGGAGGTTGAAGATGGGACCTAGGCCCTTGGATCCCTACGCAGATCTGTGGCCCTCAAATAGGATGGCTGGGGTTGAATTCTAGCTAAGTGGTCCATGCCCAAACTGTGGTGACTCGACTTCGAAAACTAGATCAACGAATGCGGAAGCGATTAATTAGCAGTGGAATTATTAAAAATCACTAAAAATTAAAACTTTTCAGGAAGAGATCTTTAAACAATAAAACTCCTTTATAAGGAAACATGATAAGTTTTGTACAACATGATTCATCATTACATCTTTGTAAAATCACATCTCGAGTGATTACCACATCAATTGCTCTGTTATCTGTACAAAGCAAGATACAAAAATCTCGAGGCATTAAGCCAAAATCTCAGATCTACTTTAAACATCTACTGACTTCTAGGACCTGAGAGTACAGAGACGACACATAGGACATACTATTTACAAGATTTGACAGTCAGTGTCTCCACCCGAGAATCATTGTTGTCCCTGATGTTGTTGCTGTTGTTGTTGCTCACCCTCAGATGGGTTTCTCCGTTCTCAGCGTCTACCTAAAAAGTCAAATCCCACGGGGGTGAGACAATTTGAATAATTGTCCCAACGAGAGTTATAACTCTCTGCCAGAAGCTTTGTTATTGCAATAAAGGAATAACAATAAGCAGTAGAACTTTAAATATTCAACAGCAGGTTTAATATTAAGTAAAGCAACATTCTCTTAGGCAATCATTTCAATTATAACTTAATTGAATATCAAGGTATATCTCAATAAGGAATATGAAGAACATGTATACTAGTTATTCAACTAGAACATTATAAACAATGTATCATCAATCATTGTTTCTCATAGTTCAACCTAAGCAGTTATACTACACGGCTGATTATGTTTTTCAAACATTATTATGCCCTGAGGAGATGAGTTACACCTCTCATACTCCAACTGACCATTACAAAATCGCAACAGGTACCATACATAGGTCATCAGAAGAGTCAGATTCCTATGACCTCATCTTCCTCAGTCAATGTGAGGAACAACATGCAAGACATCTTGTGTCTCTGCTATAATAGCTTTCTAGGGTATTCTGGCAACTTTGCTATTAGAGTTACAGTGGCATTCTGTACTCTCTTTGCCATCGAGGGATTTCTTATTTATCTCACACTGATGCGGCATTAACAACATCATCGGGAGATTAGTGATACATCATCCTGGCATAAAAATATAATGAAGGCATGAGATATTAAAGTACATCTCACATCAATCCCTACATTAGGACGTAAGGATATTCGCGTCCATAACCCCAACATACTCAAAAGTATGTTCTCCAGGAGTTCCCTTAGGAAAACCTGTTTCACCATCATTAAAATACTAACAATGATGGATCTATGATCAGGGCTCTACATGATATCATTATACTTGATTATTTCAGTACATTATAGCATTCTTTTAACATCAGGTATGTTTTCAAACACAAACCATTAAAACAATTGTTATAAAGAAGGAGTACTAATTATATCAAGTTCATTTCACATCAGTTACCATTGGGATATCAATCCTTAACCATCTCATCATTATGATTCAAAAATAGGGGTGTTCAAACCCTTATATCATCATAACACTTGTTACCCTGTGACATATAGTCATCAAGTCATTTAACAACATGACTTTGATTATAAAAATACATATGGTCTTCATGGCTCATACAGCCTATCCATCTCAAAAGTTACCTTTTTAATAGGCAACATAACATATCATTATTTTCAAAGCTTAAAGAATACTTTCAATGAATGTGGTATCATAACCCTTACCTGGCTATGATTACCTCTTAGTAACAACCTGCATGACTAATATAATTGAAAACATGCACATTATATCTGTCTTAGCACAATACAAGTTCTTTTCAATTTAATCATAGAACACCACAGCTGTGCTACCTTGCACGGTCGTGCAAGGGGAAGCTACCATGGATGTGCTACCTAGCACGGTCGTGCTATTGGCAATTTACCATGACCGTGTTACATCACCACGGTTGGTTTCTAGGGTTAGGGTTTCCCTATTCGATTTAATTAGGGTTATTCAACCCTTATGACTTTCAAAGGTATAATGATTACTCATATATAATTCAAGAACAGAGCTTCATGCTTAAAAGCATAACTCCAAATTAGAGTTTACTATTTACTTCATCACATCATCCTAGATTAGGGTTTACTATTCACATTACATGATATTACCCTAAAATTAGAGTTTACTATTCATATTACATGATATTGAGGTCATACCATCATCATGTATGAAGAACACTTCCATCAATGCCTTCAATTAAGTTAAGATTCATTCATCACCATAATTAGGGCTTCCATGATCTCAGTATAAAGGATCATACCCTAATTATGTGTATTTATACATGTTGGAAGTATATTATTTGATTCTCATACATATAGGGAGTCTTCTCTCTCCTCTAACTATTAGATGATGTTTACATCACTCTTGGTTAGGTTAAGTCAAATCAACCTTGATAATATAAGTCATGTCATCACCATTATGGTCATTAGGGTTTACTTGATTAAGGGGGTATTAATCACACTATCCCTTCAAGGGTACTTTTGTAATGTTCCCCATTGACCTTATCATGCATCAATCCACTAATTACTTGTTCCCTTAATCACTTTAGGTACCTTTAGGGTTTAGTTTAATCAACTATTAAACCATCTTGACCACTAAGGTATCAAACGTTCTTGACCTTAATGGACCCCAAATGGTTTTGCACTTTCAACCTCCAAATGGTTTTGAAACTGTTTGGATTTATTGATCGTTTGGTCCCTTTGACTTTCAAGAGCGCATGGCCAAGTACACCATCAAGACCGTTTGCCCTAGGTGAGGTGAAGACCGTTTGGTCTCGTTGACCATTTGGCCAACTTTGAATTTGAAACCGCATGGGCAAATTGATCTTGAAACCGCATGGTCACCAAATGGTTTGAGATCATTTGGTCCCAAATGGTCTTGAGACCGTTTGGACTCAAACAGTCTTGAGACCGTTTGGTCCAAACACCCTCAAAACCGCATGGACCAAAAATTGTGTCAACTCTTCCAATTGAGTTAGGGTTTCCAAGGTTGAACCCCTCAATCGTTCATGCAATGGTTACCCACTTATCAATTGAGTCAATTAGGTCATCCCTCAACTGATTTGATCCTCAATTGACCCTCAGTTGGTCACCAATTAGGGTTTGGATTGATTGGATTAGGGTTTGGAATCGATCACCCTTCAACATGTATCAACATGAGTGTAATTGATGTTGAACCCATTGGACCATCATTTAATTGGGTCATGACCTGACCCCAAACGGTCTTGGGATCATTTGGACATCCACCAAACGGTCTTGAGACCGTTTGACCATTATTTTATCAAAAACCAAGTCATTCACTTAAGAGTTGAACCCTAGATTTGGTTACAAAATCAGTATTTAATTGTTTCAACAACTTGATATGATTGGACTCTCAATTGGTCAACCCCACTTAACCCTAGACCTCCAAACGGTCTTGGGTGATCACCAAATAGTCTTAAGACCGTTTGGGTGATCCCCAAATGGTTTTGAAACCGTTTGGGCCACTCAACCCAAACTTCAACATGATTGCATCATTAAAATCAGCAATAAACCCGATTAGGGTTTAGGTGACTAATGAGCCTTCAATTGGTGATTTACTTGGAATTAGATGATGATTTTTGGTGGGTGATTAGTCCATAATGTGTACAGAAGATTCTCCAAATGGTCAATGCCTGGTCAACCCATCCAAATGGTCTTGGACCGGTTGCTCCCCAAACGTTCTTGTGAAACCGTTTGCTCTCAAACGGTTTTGAAACCGTTTGCTTTCAAACGGTTTTGCAAATCGTTTGAGCAAGAGGTGGAGGACCGTTTGCTAAAGTAAGATTAGTATAAGCATAGATATTAACACCATCATCTTCTACCTCAAGAACAGGGCTGGTTCTTCATGGAATTGTTTGCAAGAACACTTAGAAGTGTGTAAAGAAGAAGAACAAGCAATGATTCTAGGAAAAGAAGATGCACTTAACAAAGTTAAATGTTTAGAGTTATAAAACCCACCTTAAGATCAGATCAAGAGCTCCAAGCTTCGTATCTTTAATGGTGGATGAAGCTCCAAAGGTTGCCCAAGATTCGTTCTTCAAGGTTTGGGTGGAGAATAAGGCTAGAAAGAAGAATTGTGTAAGGAAAACTAACAAACCAACCTTGTATAAGGATTTCCACCATGAAATCAAGATGGATGATGATCAAGACTTACCCAAACTAGACTGGTCATTCTCCTCTGCTCATGAGCTTCTCCTTAGTCGACCAAAGAAAGAAGATGAGAAAAGGAATGAAGGGAAACGATCCCTTGCTTGTTAAAAGGATGCACTTATATATTTTTGGGGTATTTTCAAGGCAAGGAGGATTATTTCTTTTATTTCTCAACAATATCCACTAAGCCTTTCTCCACTTTCTTGGACACGTTTCTCCCTTCTTATCCCATGCAAAATTCCTCCCTTATCCAAGGTAAAAGGGAAAGGAGCCATATATCTTAATAAGTTGCATATATAAAAGGGTCATTATGCATAAAACTTAGTTATTTAATTATCAAAGTTATCTTTCTTATTTAATCCTTCAAATGAGGCGCCCTCCTCATTTTGTTTGCTTTAATTGATTCCAAGAGTCATGAAAGATACTCTAGATGGTATATTTTACATGTTGCACCCTAAGTTTTGGGTAAATTGCACTTTACACCAAAACTAGGTTTTAAAGCATAAAGATTGCTCTACAAGCTATATCTTGGTGCCCAAGCTTGGAGAATCCATATCACTACATCATATTCATTCTCATGATGTCTTAACATCAGAGGAACATCTTAACATGTGCAATTTGCAAGTTAACCCCTCTGATTGGGTAATTTGCACATTAGTCCATATTTAACAAAACAATATTACAACATTGTTCAAAAAGGACAGAAATGGAAATATATGTTCCTCAGAATCTTTAATTACATATCAAGGGATAACCACAAGCATCTAATTACATATTTAATCAAAACACTAGGGTTAGTTCATAGCCCCAGGTCAGGGATGTTACACAAATAGCTTAATGGGTCGCGTGACATTCTATTTGATCAATTAAAATCAAAAGCTTAGGTCCTATGTCCAAAAATGAATGGAATATGTACCTAATTTCAATTAGTCATATCTCCCAATTGATTGACCCAATTGTAATGAAATTTTAGAGGTAGCTTAAAGATGTCGTGATGTAGCTATGGTGTGAAATTAGAGTTAAAATTCGAATGTTGGCTATGTCAATTGACTATCTGTCGTATTTCATGTAATTTGACTTTATATGACACTAGGGATGGTACTATATGAAATTGATGAGCTATTTAATCAATTTAGGGAGAGATGGTTGAGGGCATAATTGGAATAAATTTTTAGGAGAGAGAAAAAATATATAGAAAAACTCACTCTGTCACATTCTCCCCTCCTTATAAGAATTTTATCCCCAAAATTCAAGCAGCCTGAAAAAGATGTGGATATTTCTTCTCGACTTTGGTCTTTATCTCCCAGGTGGCATCGGTCTCATCATGGTGGCTCCAGAGAACTTTCACCATTTCTATACGATGATCGTTGTGAAGCTCCTTTGACTTAATGTCGAGAATTCTGACTGGGGACTCAACATATGATAGTTCATCTTTCAACTCGAGAGGCTCATGATTCAGAATGTGACTGGGGTCTTTGACATAAGGCTTCATATTAGATACATGAAAGACATTATGCATGGAACTATACTAAGGTGGCAAAGAGATGCAATAGGCACATTCACCAACCCTTTCAAGGATCTCAAATGGTCCAACATAACGAGGACTGAGCTTTCCTTTGTTCTTGGCCAAAGCTTGAATAGGTTAGATCTTCTAAAAGACATGATCACCTTCCTTGAACTGACATTCCTGCCTGTGAGCATCTGCATAATACTTTTTCCTATCCTATGTCTGCATCCTCTACCTGATTAGTGAAACTTTATCATTATACAGCTGCATCTCTTCATATTTCATCAGGGTATGTTCTCTGACGTCATCCTAATGTAACTGAGATCTACATGGTTGGCCATAGAGAGCTTCCTAGGGAGGCATCTAGATGCTTGCTTGATAGCTATTATTATAGGAAAACTTGGATGTGTTTGAGGCTTCCTAGGGAGGCATCTAGATGCTTGCTTGATAGCTATTATTATAGACCACCATCAATACCCACAGACAGATGTGTTTGAGGCTTCGACATGAGAGAGAAGAGCTCTGTAAGATCAGGACTAGCCTTCTGTGCCTTAAGTAGTTCGAAATGCAAGTTGGACGTGATGGAGAAGTTATGAACATGCACATGATCAGACAGAAACTGCATCTTCTAGCCCACTAGATCCTCCATATTCTTCCATTCAGGAATAGATAGAGATGCACACACTGCCCTTTTCCTACTAACGACATCAATGACTACATTTTCTTGACCTAGATGATAGGAAATAGTGAAATTGTTGTCCTTTAGGTATTCAATCCATTGGCGTTGATGCAGATTCAAGTCCTTTTGAGCCAAGATGTACTTCAGGCTATTTTGTTCGGTGAAGATGTCGAACGTTGCCCCGTACAAGTACTGCCTCCAGATTTTAAGAGCATGAATGATTGCAGCTAATTCCAAATCATGTGTGGTATAATTAAGTTCATTGGGTTTTAGCTGCCTAGACGCAAAGGCCACTAACTTTCCATTCTGCTGCAAGACGCATCCTAACCCATTCCTCGAAGCATCAGTGAATATCACAAACCCTTCAGTTCCAGAGGGTAGAATAAGAACATGAGCAGACATCAACTTCTGCTTTAATTGCTGGAAACTGGACTCACAAGAAGCTGACAGATGAAGTGCTCGTCCTTCCGAGTAACCTTAGTCAGAGGAAGTGCCACTTTGGAGAAATTTGGAATAAAATGACGATAATATCCAGCTAAACCTAAGAAACTCCGAATTTTAGAAGGATTGTGAGGAGGTTGCCAATCAAGTACAGCAGAGACTTTAGCGGGATCAACAGATATGTTACCTCTAGAAATGACATGTCCAAGAAACATGACTTTATCAATCAAAATTCACATTTTGAAAGCTTGCCCTAAAATTTCTGGGTTCAAAGAATGTCAAGAATTGCTCACAAGTGTTCTTGCTATTTTCCCATAGAATCAGAATAGATCAAGATATCATCAATGAAGACGACCACAAAATCGTCAAGATAAGGTTGGAAGACTTTGTTCATCAAGTTCATAAATATACCAGGTGTGTTGGTCAACCCAAATGGGATGACTAGAAATGTATAATGCCCATAACGAGTTCGAAAAGCATTTTTAGAAATATCAAAATCTTTGACTTTAAGTTGATGGTAGCCAGAGTGTAGATTAATTTTTTAGAAGACTTTAGTAGTGCGAAGCTGATCAAATAGGTCATCAATGCGAGGGAGAGGGTACTTATTTTTAATGGTGGCTTGGTTCAACATGTGATAGTCAATACACATTCGCATAAAATCATCTTTCTTCTTGACAAAGAGGACGGGTGCACCCCAAGGGGAAACACTAGGACAGATAAATCCTTTATCGATAAGTTCTTGTAATTGTTTCTTCAACTCCATAAGCTCAGTAGGAGCCATCCTATATGGCTCCCTAGAAATCAGAGTGGCTCTAGGAAGAAGATCTATGGAGAACTCAATGTCTCTGTTTGGAGGCAGCCCAGGAAGCTCCTCTAGGAAAACATCAAGAAAGTCATGTACCACCTCCAGTCTTTCTACAGGCCCTTTGTTAGGACTGGTCTCTAACACTAATGCGAGGAAGACCTTACATCCTTTAAAAATGAGCTTTTTAGCTTTAAGAGAGGAAATTATAATATTATTACAGAATCTGCTTCCCCGAGGGATTACCATAGGAGAGGAATGAGGCTGAGAGAGAACTACCATCTTGTTTCTACAGTCAATGTGAGCATGATATGTGTATAGCCAATCCATGCCAAGTATAATATCAAAGTCTTCCATGGTTAAGAGAATGAATTCAAAGGGCATATCATGATTTTTGAATTTTAGAGGAAGGACAACTGTTTTCTGTAGGGTAGTGAGTATTTTGCCACTAGGAGTAGACACATCCAGGATATATCCCAAGTCCCTTATATGCAGAAGTAGCATAGATGCCATATTTCAAGAAATAAAAGTATTTGTGGACCCAGAGTCAAATAAATCTTTAACAGGATAATCATTTACAAATATGTTGCCTACACATGACAATTATATTATGAATAATTCGAAGGCATTTGAACAAAATTTAGATATATGAAAAGATTTTTGGTTACCTTCAACAAGCTAGTTGGGATTTTCCTTCGCTTCCTCTGTCGTCATTGTGAATACTCCAGCATTATGGTGTCCCTGGGGGGTGGAGCACCTTCTAGAGGTTTGTCAAGGATAGACGAAGCAAGGGACTTAGCGAGGAAATGGCCCTCCTTCTTGCAGTTGTAGCAGACTGACTTAGTGTAGCAACAAGGTCCATCATGCCCTCATCCACATATTTTGCACTTTTTGCGGTACTCCATCAACTAGTTACAGTTTTTCTTTTGTCCTCTTTTTCCTAAACCTCCTCCTTTTCCTGATCCCTTGTTTTTATGTCTAGAGTGGAATTTTCTAGACTTGTCCTCCTCGGTGGTGGTTAACCCTGAGTATCCCATGGTAGAGGGCTTTTGCAAACCTTGTTCCCTTTCCTGCTTGAGGGCCATGTCTAGGACTTTGTCTATGCTTTTGGGATGGGAGGCTATAACTAGGGTTTTCAGATGGGCAACAAGGAAGTCAACATAATGTTTAGTGAGGCGTTCATCAATCCTAATAGGTACATAATGCTCCAGAAGCCTAAACTTTCGGGTGTAGTCAGCTACTGAGAGACTCCCCTACTTAAGATCCATGTACATCTTCTCCTTCCTCTTCCTCTCATCTATGGGCATAAAATGATCAGTGAAGACGATTTTGAAGGCTTCCCACCCCATGGCATCTACTTCTTCTCCCCTATTCCCACCATAGTTCTCCCACCATATTTTCACCCCTTCCTTAAGCAGATAGGTGGTGAACTTGACCTTCTTCTCATTGGGTACTTCTAGGGTATGGAAAGCATTCTCCACAGAGAGGATCCAAGCCTCAGGCTTATCCATGACTTTAGGCTGGTCTTCCCCACAAAAGGAGTCAGGGTTAAGTTTGATAAAAATCTATCACTATCACTTCCTTTTTCCTAGAAGAATTGGGTTCAGGGGATCCTTTTGTGGCAAGGGTTTCCATGAATTCTAGTAGGATTTTCTTTTGTTCCTCCCACCTTTCTTTGGCCAAAGCATCAAGATCAGGTACTTCAGAGGTTTCAGGCTCTTTCCTCTTCTTAGAGGATGACTCTTTATAAGCCTTTGAGTTACAGGTCTTAGGAGGCATCCTGAAATTAGGTGGAACATATTAGATTTATCATTATTCATCATTTTTTTCATATGATATTTCATTATTCTTCTTTATTAATTATTAATTATCTTAATGTTACGATTAGTGGAGGA
Source organism: Alisma plantago-aquatica (assembly GCA_963693085.1). NCBI lineage: Eukaryota > Viridiplantae > Streptophyta > Magnoliopsida > Alismatales > Alismataceae > Alisma > Alisma plantago-aquatica. Next base: position 662,374,017 of record OY856411.1, on the reverse strand, counting down.
TACCCAAAAATCCTTATCAGTCAGTCCTTAAGACTTTCTAAATAGAGAGACTCTTTTCCTAACCTTATATCATAAAGGTAGGGGGGATTTTAAAAAAAATTAAGATGAAAGGGAAATTTTTCCTATAGAAGAGATGAGAGGGGAAATTTCTATAGATGAGAAGGGTCCTAATTAAGGTATGCCCAAGAAGTAGGGGACACTTAGGATATCTTCCAGGTAGACTCACACTACCATATAGGTAGCCTCGTGATTGCTAAGCTAAGTGGCTCAGAGACTTTAGCCAGACCCATGGCAGATGCTATCCTAGACACCTCAACCCTTCACATCCCTAACTCAAGGACTACCCTAGACTCATAATAGGGTGAACGAAGTCCATGTGACTATGATGTGTGAACATTGGCTCTGATACCAACTGTGATGACCCCAATTACTATATACTTTCCTTAGTGACATTTACATATATGTGTGCACTCATATCTATAAATGTCAGAAGGGAAAATAGAAGAGATTAAGGTAGCCAACTAAATCAAAGAAACAATCCAAGATCGTTGTTCACAACACCATTGATTAGCCACATAAACATCCATTCATTGAAGATAATAAAGTCATTACATAAATTTATTTGAGATAGGAGAGAGAAATAGTTCTATAGAAGGAAAACAAAATACATAGGATTTAGAATATCATATACATCATCTAGTAGAATAAGAAACTATCTAACTGAAAAGAGATAAGAAATGGAAATCTATCTATCTTATCCTCCATGCCCATTTATTGATAGCTTCAGGTACTTTGAGATGCATTATTTGTTCCTTGTACCTAGAAAATACGAGAAACAAAATCATCAACAAAAGTTGGTATGTGGTAAAAGATACAATAGTATGGTTGCATGTATGAAAGTACTTGAAGAAAGAAGAAAGAAAAGAAAACCATTGCTTAAGGTGAAAAATCAGGTAAACACCTCTTTTATACATTTCATTTGATGCAGTTGTACTATGATTTTATAAGCACTTCTCATACAACCAATATGGACTAAATTAGTTTATCATACATCTAACATGGGCAATTCATCATACATCCATGTTCGGCAATATACATCCGTACTGGTCCATGTGCACTAGTAGCTACAACTCATCACAATGTCTATTTATGTTTCATTAAGTTTTGGCAAAGCATATAGTATAGTAGTTCAACCAACAAAGTATAAGCAAGTAGTTTCATGCAAGATACACCTTATCATAAGAAACCAAAGAAAGCTAGTCTTATACTTAATAAGACCACATATCTGTTCTGATTAGATCTGGATTCCAAGAGTCTAGAATAACTATAACAAGATCACCCTGAAAGGAAATCAGGGTATATTTGTTACTATTGGTCCATATGACCCATGACTAAGGTTTATTCTTTAGATATGAGTACTTTTATCTTATAATGATTAGATTGGGGATTATTCATAATTTTCATCTTATTTTTGGAGTCACAAGATCAGATGGTAATCTAAGGTATCATACCTTTTAATGATACCTTTTATCATCCAAAAGGAAAAGTCCACAATTAGGGTTTCTATTATGATTTAAATCATCAAAGTTTCCTTTCTAGGGTTCACATAGTACAAAGGATCAGAGATGGATCTCAAAGTTTCTAGGTCAGTCATGACCATGTCGGTTCATTAAATATTTAGGTTTAGACATGTATATGCATGGGGTATACATATGTAGAAAGTGAAAACTAGAATTTAGGTTGTTTCATAGTTATTGAGTCAAAAATCTCTATTAGATTAGGGTTTCGAGCAACATGGTGATCATGGATTCAATTAGGGTTTAGGATGTCCACAAGTCAGATCTTAAACATGGATGACTATTATTACACAAAAGATAATGATTAAAAGATCATTAGAGCTTTAGGCTATTAATTTTGAAAGAGGGCTCGGATCTAGGTCCTAATTATATTTTATTTGGATAGATCGCATTTTTTTATGAAAATGGTATATAGGTTCACTATAATCTGATATTCATATAATTTTCTAGGATTTTTCTAAGATAATACATTTTCTTGAGTAAAAAAATAAAATAAAAGAATAATACCTCGATCAATGGTTGGATCTGTCTGGATCTACGGCTCAGATTGATCCAAACTACCATGAGAGGGAGCCCAGTTTGCTGATTGGGTGCTCTTGGATTGTCCAACTGGCGCTACGGGTCCCGACCTGATCACCTTCCCCGGCTCGAGCAGGCTACAGGTCGTGACGGAGGGCTCACCAGCGTGAGGAGGGAAAAGGAGCAAAGGACTCCTACAGTGGGTGGGAAAGTGTCTCCCGGCTTCATCTAGCATTGGTGAGAAGGATATTTTGAGGGAGGAGGCGAGAGTGAGAAGTTCCCAATAGGGTAGTGTGGCGGTACCGCAGTGTACCTCTAGGGTTGATTGGTGATCTTAGGTGATGATAAGGCTTGGGAGGTAGTGGATTAAGGTAAAGGAAGGTGGCGGTGATGTCAAAGGGGGTCATTTATAGGCTCTCAGGTAGGTTTAGGGTTGGTTTGGGGTCTTGGGCTTCGCGACCACCGCCAGAGTGAGAGCGAGCCAAGGTCAGGTTGTTGGGTTGGTGCAACGGCGTGTAAAACTTGGTCAAAGCTGGTATGGTCGGCCACGAAATCGCAAGACGAAGATATCTATATGGATGGATATTCAATAAAAAGGGTGAGGTGGTGTCTGGTTGGAGCTCAGGTTCGTTCTCTCCTCCCCACCATTTGTGGGAGGTTGAAGATGGGTCCTAGACCCTTAGATCCCTGCGTGGATCTGTGGCCCTCAAATCGGATGGATGGGGTTGAATTCCAGCTAAGTGGTCTGCACCCAAACAGCTTAATGGGTCGCGTGAAATTCTATTTGATCAATTAAAATCAAAAGCTTAGGTCCTAGGTCCAAAAATGAATGGAATATGTACCTAATTTCAATTGGTCATATCTCCCAATTGGTTGACCCAATTGTAATGAAATTTTAGGAGTAGCTTAAAGATGTCATGATGTAGCTATGGTGTGAAATTGGAGTTAAAATTTGAATGTTGGCTATGTGCATTGACTATATGTCATATTTCATGTAATTTGACTTTATATGACACTAGCGATGGTACTATATGAAATTCATGAGCTATTTAATCAATTTAGTGAGAGGGATGGTTGAGGGCATAATTAGAATAAATTTGTAGGAGAGACAAAAAATATATATAGAAAAACTCACTCGTCACAATATGGGTGTCATTGATGTGATTTTAGGGCTTAAAATCATAAGTCTATTGACTTAACTCTCCCTTAGTCTCACTATGTTGAGAAGATACTAGAGAGGTTTGAGTACACAACACGTTAACCTATTAAGACTCCATATGATTCATCCAAGGCCTTGTTCAAGAATGAGACTGGAGTACCAGTGTCTCAATTACGATACTCTCATATTATCGGAAGTTTAATGTATCTTTTGAACTGCACATGTACAAACATTGTGTTTTCTGTGAGTAAGTAGATACACAAATTGTCCCAACAAGACCCATAGGGAAGCTCTTGACAAAGTTTTGAGGTATATCAAGGGAACTTGTTCCCTTGGGCTGCATTATGGCAAATATTCTTCTGTAGTCGAAGGATATAGTGATGCAAGTTAGATTAGCATGAACTCTGGGAGTAATGGTGTCTTAAGATATATATTCTTGTTGGGAGGAGTTGTTTCTTGGAGGTCTAAGAAACATACCATATTGTCTCGGTCCACTTTTGAGGTGGAGTTATGTGTTGTAGATGAAACTAGATTGGAAGTTGAATGGCTACATAGATTTATGTCCAGTTTAACTATGGTAAAGAAGTCGCTTCCTGCAATTTTGGTTCACTATGATAGCACTACAACTATTGCTAAGATAAAGAGTTCCAAGTACAATCAAAAATAGTGTAGACATATCCAAGTCAGACTCAAATCTGTATGTAAGTTAGTGTCTAATGGGATCGTGGTTGTGGACTACGTCGATACCAAAGATAATACAGTTGATCCTTTCACTAAAGGGCTTACCTTGGCCTTAGTAGAAAAAACCAAGTTGGGGATGGGACTGAAACTCCTCATTACAAGCAGGAAGTAGCAACCCAACCCAATAGATTAGAGATCCCATGAATTGGGTTCAATGTGGTAATAATAAGTTGTCAGGTGATTTGGATGACACTCTATAATTTCTTTTGATGCTTCTTGCATTTGTGTGTCTATCCCCTAGGAAACCTGTTAGTGTCATGACTACAAGCTAGTAAGAGATTAGTCTCTGGATGGTGTCAAGTCTTCGGATAGGATGTCAGTAGTACATCCTTGGAGATTCCAACTAAATGATTGATATTGTATAGGCCGCAATAGGGGAATCAGGTTGTTCCCTGATTTCAGTCATGATATATATTTTTAGATGCATGGCCTTAATGCATTTGATTTCTTTTCTACCATGTCTTTATTGTGTTGTTACCAACATATATTCTTACACCCAAGGTTTAGATTCAAGACTTTTGTACACCTAGTTCATGTGGGGGTCATAGTAAGATAACTCAGATAGATTTAAACCAAAAGGTATATGTTAAAAGCACCGTATGGAAGACTGAACTATAAAAAAACATATGTATTTTTCCACGCTTAATTATAGTGTTTTTCCATGCTTAAAAGTGTGAAAATAAATGTTTTTCGCGCTAACTAAAAGCGTAGAAAAATACAGCGTAAAAAATTATCCACCATTTCAGGTGTGAATTTTTTTAATTCCCTTATTTGTGTGGGCATCAGAGTATCCACAGTGATTAGTGTGGAAAAAATCCTGTTAGAATGTTACTCCTTTTTTGGCGGTAAAAATACCTCTACTGTAAAATGTGTGGATAAATCTGTGCAGACGTGTCTGAGATTCTTTTTTATTTATTTTGTAGAGACTCCCCTACACATAAGGCATGCATTGATGCTTACACAAAATTATAAATATATTTTAATTTCTAAAATCTGAAGGTACTTGTAACAAAATGAGGCCAAAATGATCCTTGAGATGGTGCGGAAGATGCTACATGATTATAATCAAACAGGGAGTCTTGTTATTCATCTCATCTCCCCTACGAGCAAACTATATAAATAGACAATAAAATTCAACCCTAAAGGATAGAAAAATTCTACACATAACCGGCCACACACCCGGCCATCTACCCGGACCTCGGGAATAACTGATGCGCCCCACTACCATTTAAAGCCATATCTGCAACCACCTTATTATGCATGTCTCTACATGCAAAAGTCATACAAGAGATGATTATCTCTCTACAAAAAATGAATCCACCATGCAAGAGATGATTATCTCTACATGCAAAAGTCATATCCTCTAATGATTCCCTCCATTTTATTTCGAATATCGTATATAGCAGCAAAAAATGAATCATCCCCCTCCCTATTCATTTCCGCCTAGAACTGAGTAAGTACTGTACGTACCATTTGTTCATGTTGAACCAGTTCCGCCCAACACTCAGTAAGTATTGTATGTACTATTTGTTCATGTTGAACTAGTTTCACCCTTTGATGCAAATACAGTACATACGAATTAGGTTTGTTACTGACATGAGAATAATAATTGGGTATTGTACTTTTGTAAAAGTGATTAATGGTTTGTTGGGTATTGTACTTTTTCTTCTTACAGAAATGAAAATCATAATTGGGTATTGTACTTACTGAAATGATTTGATAGGTATTGTCTTGTACTTACTGAAATGATTTGGGAGTGAGTATTGTACTTGGCATAAATGAATAGGGAGAGGGAGTGAGTATTGTACTTGACGAAAATAATTTGGTAGGTACGGTACTATCATTTTGACAAAGTTAAATCAAGAGTAAGAGAATGAGTAATGTAATTGGCGGAAATGAACAGGGAGGGAGATGTTTGAGGAGATTTTCTGCTATATACGAGATTTAAAAATATTGATATGAGTAAACTTGTGTCGGGCAAGTACTGTACTTGTGCTTCAACTCTCTGAGCATCGCATCCTTTACATGATGTATTGTACTACACATCATGAGTACATACTCATAAATAGTGTTGGGCAAGTACTGTACTTATTTTGGACATACTCATAGACAGTGTTGGGCAAGTACTGTAGTTGTGCTTCAACTCTCTGACCATCGCAACCTTTACATGATGTAAAGTACGACCGAAGTAGAAAGATTGATGAGAACTGGGGAACAGACATACTGTACTAACGTGCAAATATTGGTGGGTTGAAATAGAGCCGAAAGGAGGAGTTGCAAGAGAGAAAACAAATTAGTAAAAATGATGGCTAGAGAAAGGAGTGGAGAGAGTTAATTGCTAGACAATAAAAGCCGACTGCATGGAGTTAATTGGCGTGAAGTTATTTCATATTAAAAGCATAATGTATGGAGTTAATTGGCGTGAAGTTATTTCATATTAAAATCATGTTGCATGGAGTTAATTGGCGTGTATTAAAAGCCGGCTGGGACCATATTTTTATGAACTCCCGATACACGGGTGGGTGGTCGGGTATAGAAGTGACTGTGTGTAGCGTAGCTCAAAGGATATGCAACTGATCTTGTACGCCTCTTCCTATAGGTGTTAATGCGGAAGTGAGGTTTGGAGAAGCCGATCAGATGGTTCGGGAACACGCTGAATCAAGCCAAATGCACGCAATTTATGGGGATGAAGGCGGAACGTCACCACCTGTGATGGACACTCACGAGGAAAGACTCGTCCACCCAAAATGAGGTCAGATGCAGTTCATGTTTAGGCTGTCGTTCAAATGAGAGTGGCGAAAGCTAATTTATTGCACCCAACTTCAAATGGCCATGCGCAGTTGACATTCCATCTGACTTAATCCATGCGACATATGAAAAGGCACGACAGTTACAACAAGTGTCGATCGCACTAATTCGGAGGAGGGGAACAGTCTAAGGGGCTCAGATATATATAACACCCGAGGACTCTAGGAAATAGATTCCTTCCACTCTGCCACCCCACCGAATGAAGAGGAACCACAGACAACTCTGCCCCTTCTTCGAGAAGAGCCACTTGTGCTTTCAGATGAGGCTCCAGACCCTTCTTTCCCCCCCTTCGCCAAACTCTCTTCTCCAAATGGAGGAGCAGCCGCCTCAAATGGGCAGGTGGCCTGCAAGGAAAGGAGGACCAAGCGATGTGTGGGAGCGGAGGGAAGCACTGCCTCGACTAGGGTGGAGCAGGTTCATCGCCCCGTGAGGGAGAAGGCATCAAACACCAACAAGATCCATGGCGACAAACATCCATCCACCGCTGAGGCGGTTGAAGGCGAGGATGAGGCATGAAGGAAGGAACGGCGCAAGAAGGTTCGTGATCCAAGTGTGCCAAGGAGACACATAATGGGGTGGACAGTTCGTGATGACGATTCTCGCATGGAACGTGCGTGGCGAGTCGACGGCCTACCGCCAGCGCGAGGTCAGAAGGGTGGTGCAAGTCACTCATGCATCCATGGCCATCGTCATCGTCATCGAGATAAAGATTTCACCAGCGGAATCTCGCAAGTCCTCTTTCCTTTTCGCTAAAGGGTGGGAATTCCTAACTAACCACGAACAGGTCCAAGGAGGAAGAATTTGTTGGGATTTTAACCCCAAGCCGTGGAAGGTTGATGTGCTTAGTTCTACGGCACAAACCATCACTTCCACTTGCACAAACGATGGAGGGGCCATGCTCACTGTTACGGCAGTGTATGGCTACACTACCCCATCGAGGCGGCGAGACCTGTGGTCTACGATCATGGAACTGGCGGCAATGATCGAGGGTCCTTGGATCCTCATGGGAGACTTCAACTGCACGCGCTTTGCATGGGAGAAGAAAGAAGGGCGTGAGCGCGGACTAAGGGCCATTGTGGACTTCAACGATGCAGTCTCTATGTCAGGACTCATCGAGCCTCCCATGCATGGAGGCGAACTCACCTGGACCAACCTGCAAGACGCAGACAGACGCATCGCCTACAAACTTGATCGAGTCCTCGTCAACGCATCTTTTGTTGACACCTTCACGGAGTCATTTGTCACACTGGATTTTTCATCAGCGATGAGTGACCATGCTTCCTTACTAATGCATCTAGTAAGGGAGGGGGACAAGAAGGCCATCCAACCATTCAAAAGCCTAAATTACTGGATCGGTTGGGATGGTTTTGACGAGGCGATTAAGGAGGATTGGAGCAAGCAAGTCTCGGGCAACCCACTCTATGTTGTTGCCAAAAAACTCCAAGCTACCAAAAAGTCTATCAAGACATGGGCAACATAGAAATGCAACATCTTCACTCTCAAACAGGATGTGTTGAAGGAGTTCGAGACGGTCAGCAAATCACTTCAAGTTAATCCTTTGAGCGAGGATCTGATCGACAAAGACAAGGCCTTAAGGGTAAGACTTGACGCCCTGGCCAAAGCTGAAGACTTTCTCTACTATCAACGCAGTCGGGTGGCATGGGTCAAGGATGCTGAGCGGAACACTAGCTTCTACTAAGGGGCTATGAAATGCAAGGTGGTTGGGGATTCTTTTTGGGATCTCATCAACGCTAATGGGGAGAAAATTCATGCCCACACCCAATTAGCAGAAGAGGCGGTTTCATTCTTCTCAAATCTATACAATGGCCAAGGCGTTCTTCGTCAACCCTTCCCGGTCCGCTCGGAGAAGGGTTTCGCCCGAGCAGAATTCTTCTCTTTGAAGGCCGATCAACATTGCATAGATTCATGATGCGTTGTCGTCCATTGGAGAGGACAAGGCACCTAGGCCGGATGGCTTCAATGCAAGATGGTTTTGACATGCATGGCCTATCATTGGGACAGGCATGTATGCGGCCATCAAATGGCTTTTTGATGGCGGTAGCATGGTGAGACAATGCAATCATGCATTCCTTGCCTTGATACCGAAAACTTCTAATGTAGCTACGATGAGGGACTTCAGGCTGATCGCCTATTGCGGTGTTTTGTACAAGATCTGGAGCAAAGTGCTAGCGAATAGGCTAAAGTCAGTCCTTCCACACTTGGTCTCTCCCAATCATGGAGCGTTTATCCCAGGGCGTGATATTGTCGACTGTGCACAACTAGATGGAGAGTTCTTACACGTTCGACATCAAATGGGCAAGACCTAAAGTATGTATCAAACTAGACATCACAAAAGCGTATGACCATGTCACATGGGACGCTTTGTGGGAGATACTAGAAAATTTTGACTTTGATGCAAAATGGATCTGATGGATCAGGAGTGTGTACAGTTGAGCTCCTTTTCTGTTCTAGTGAATGGGCTGCCATTGGGACACTTCACTAGTAACCGAGGCTTACGCCAAGGAGACTCATTGTCACCACTGCTTTTCACTTTGATCATGGAGTAGCTCTCGCTCATGATTAAAGAGAAGGAAGATCAAAGACTATTGGTCCCGTTCAAGGTGAGAGGCACACCTGTGCTCTCACACTTGATTTTGCTGATGGCGTGATGTTATTTTTGGATGGCACACCTACAACTCTAAGTATGGCAAAGGACATCCTGGCCCAATTTGGGGCATGCTCGGGTCTGCATGCAAATCCTACCAAGTCCTCTGTCTTCCTGTCCAAAGCAGCTAACCCCTCTAAGGAGTTGTTTGCTGCAATCCTCAAAATATATGTGTACGAACTGCCTTGTACGTACTTGGGGTTCCCACTGACGGCCGAAACAGTATTAGCACAAAATTATAGTGCATGTACTAATTGTCTGAGGAAAATGATAGATCAATGTGTTGTTAAAATTTATTATTGTTGTTCATGCAACAGCGACAGGTGCAATGTAATTAACAATTCAGGCAGATCCAAAATAAGAAGCGAAAATCAAACAAAGTAGGAGAATAGAAAAATAGGAGTTAGATTCACAAACTAGATCGTTCGTTGAGAAACGAACGTGTTACTTAAAGAAATTTGTGCCCGACAATCCTCGTAGATAGGCACCGTTCTCCCAGTCTCGATCCGGCACGAACCTGGAACTTATACGTCTCACTTGCGCTCATTGCACTGCTACCAGTACAGCACAGCAACCACAGGAATCACCGCCTGAAAGTTGCGTCTCGGTGACGGGAAGAAGAAGACGCACTTCGTACAGGAGGACAACTCCACGAAACGGCTCAGGGAACGAAAGGCACTCGCTCTGGACTAGGGCTCTCCAAACACATGGCGACAGAAGACTGTTTGTTGTGTGTTTAAACCTAATGACCGGAGGCGTATATATAGCCACACATATCCCTAATACTATTCCCAGTAAGACGCAAACACTTAGTTGCTCTTGTATACAATACGGAATAATCCGCAAAAGAGAAACATTTTCCAATTAGGATTAAGAAATCTGAAATAGGAAAGAAACAATTAATTACATGAGTAATTAATTACTTAGTCGTATCCTAGTACAAAAAGAAGCTGGAAGACAGAAGACATTCTCCACAATCCACAAGCCATAAGCTCGAGCCCGAGCCCGAGCCCGGCCCGGCCAGGCCAGGCGAGGCGAGGCGTGGCGTGGCACGCGCGCGCGTGCGTGCGTGCGTTGTAATATGATAACCTCACCCACCAAGGAGGTGAGCATACCTCCCTCCTAGGACTCCTTTGGACACTGGTGCCCCATGTGATCTTACATATGAGGACCACAAAAGTTCTAGGAGTGAGCAATATGGGATAAAACTTCTTTTCCATTTGCACTAGAAACAACACTACATTCTCACATGTACTTGTTGCACTACATTGGGCTTAACACATGCTAAATAAGTGATTACTACAGTAACATCACTACAGTAACGAGCTACTACAGTAACTAATAGCTACCGTAATCATTTATCTAATAATCCCCCACAAAGTCCAATGTGTAGTGTGCTCTACCATTCAGTCCTCCATATTGTGCTTTTAGCAGATACCTTTCGATTTGAATCTACCTGAGTTATCCAAGTGTGACCCCTGTAGGAACTAGGTGAACAAAAGTCTTGAACCTGAACCTTGGTTACAAGAGTATAGGCCGGTAACAACACAACAAAGTCATGGTAGTAAAGAAAACAATACATCAAGGCCATGCATACAAAATTTTATATCATGATTGATAACAGAGAACAACCCAATTCTCCTGTTGCGGCCTACACAACATCAATCACTTAGCTGGAGTCTCCAAAGATGTACTGCTAACATCCTGTCCTAAGACAAGACACCATTAAGAGACTACTATCTTACTAACTTTAGGTCATGACACTAACATGTTTCCAGGAGATAGACACACAGATGCTAGAAGCATCAAACAGGAATACATAGTGTCATCCGATTTACCCGACAGCTTGTTATTACCACATTGAACCTAATTTGTGGGATCTCCACTCTTTTGGGTTGGGTTGCTACTACCTGCAAATCTATAGGGGTTTCAGTCCCATCCGCAACCTGGATTTTTCCACTAAAGCCAAGGTAAGACCTTTAGTGAAAGGATCAATTGTATTATCTTTGAACCGACGTAGTCCATAGCCACGACCCCATTCGACACTAACTCCCTTACAGATTTCAATCTGACTTGGATGTGTCTACGCTATTTTTTATTGTACTTGGAACTCTTTATCTTAGTAATAGTTGTAGTGCTATCACAGTGAACTGAAATTATAGGAAGCAGCTTCATTACCATAGGTAAACTGGACATAAGTCCATGTAACCATTCAGCTTCCAATCCAGTTTCATCTAAAGCACACAACTCTGCTTCAAAAGTGGACTGAGACAATATGGTCTGTTTCTTAGACCTCTAGGAAACAGCTCCTCCTCCCAACAGGAATACATATCCTGAGACACCATTACTCCCAGAATTCACGGCAATCCAGCTTGCATCACTATATCCTTCGACTATAGAAGGATGTTTACCATAATGCAGCCCAAGGGAACGTGTTCCCTTGATATACCTCAGAACTCTATCAAGAGCTTCCCAATGGGTCTTGTCGGGACAACTGGTGTATCTACTTAACTTGTTCATGGCAAATGCAATGTTTGGATGTGTACAATTCATAAGATACATCAAACTTCCGATAATCTGAGAGTGTCATAATTGAGACACTGGAACCCCAGTCTCATTCTTGAACAAGGGCTTGGATGAATCATATGGAGTCTTAACAAGTTTACGTGATGTGTACTCAAACCTCTCCAGTATCTTCTCAACATAGTGAGACTGAGAGAGAGTTATACCATCAGTAGACCTTATGATTTTAAGCCCTAAAATCACATCAGCGACTCCCATATCCTTAATCTCAAACTTGCTACACAAGAATGACTTTGTCTCATTTACTACTTTCATATCGGAACCAAAAAGCAGGATATCATCGACGTATAAGCATAACAAAATGAATCCATTATTGACAATCTTGCAGTAGAGACACTTATCAAATTCATTAGAAACAAAGCCAAATGATGATATCACAGAATCAAACGTCTCATGTCATTGCTTAGGGGCTTGTTTCAAACCATATAATGACTTAACAAGTTTACACACTTTGGACTCATTCCCACGACCCACAAATCCCTCAGGTTGTTCCATATATATCTCTTCCTGAAGATAACCGTGTAAGAACGCGGTCTTCACATCCATCTGGTGGATATAGAGATTATAAATGGAAGCCAATGCTATAAGCACTCGGATTGTGCTCATACGGGAAACAGGTGAATAGGTATCAAAATAGTCTATTCCTTCCCTTTGTGTGTAACCCTTAGCAACTAACCTAGCCTTATACTTATTGATTGTCCCGTCTGCATTAAGTTTCTTCTTTAAGATCCATTTGCAACCAACTGCAGAACAACCAGGAGGCAAATCCACCAATTCCCAAGCTCCATTCGAGAGAATTGATTGGATTTCATCATTAACGGCTTCTTTCCAAAACTTAGCTTCTGGAGATTCCATAGCTTGTTTGAAAGTAACAGGATCATCCTCAACATTGTAAGTGAGAAACTCACTTCCAAAGTCTTTGGATGTCCTAGGCTGTTTACTTCTCCTTGGTTCAACTATTTCTTCAGAATCATCAGATTCAGCAATAGCATGTTCTGAGTCACCCCCCACATTTGCCATCCTTTCCACGTGCTCGGGAATGGAACCTGTGGTGAATGAATCTTCTTGAGATACTTCATTGGGCACACCAGTTTTCATAGGAAACACATCCTCAAAGAATGTAGCATCACATAATTCCACAATTGTATTGACCTCAATGCCAGAGATATCTAATTTTACAATCAAGAATCTGTAAGCATAGATTGTCTCTACATAACCCAAGAATATTGCATCAACCTTTTTCGGTCCTAATTTCTTCCTTTTGTGTTCAGGGACAAGTACCTTTGCAAGGCACCCCCAAACTCGAAGATATTTAAGACTCGGTTTCCTTCCTCTCCTTAACTCAAATGGACTACTCTCTGAATGTTTATGGGGAACTCTATTCAGAATATGGCAAGCCGTATTCAAAGCTTCCCCCCACATAAAGTTGGGTAATCTAGATGTTTGAACCATATCTATTAAGGTTCGATTTTTACGTTCAACTATCCCATTTCATTGTGGTGAATAAGGAGCAGTCACCTCATGAACTATACCATGTAATTGGTATTCATGCAACAGCGATAGGTGCAATGTAATTAACAATTCAGGCAGATCCAAAATAAGAAGATAAGATCAAACAAAGTAGGAGAACAGAAAAACAAGAGTTAGATTCGCAAACCAGATCATTTGTTGAGAAACAAACGTGTTACTTAAAGACATCAGTGCCCGGCAATCCTCGCGGATAGGCACTGTTCTCCCAGTCTCGATCTGGCACGAACCTGGAACTTGCACATCTCGCTCGCGCTCATTGCACTACTACCAGTGTAGCACAACAACCGCAGGAACCACCACCTGACAGTTGTGTCTCGGTGATGGGAAGAAGAAGTCGCGCTTTGTACAGGAGGACAACTCCACGAAACGGCTCAGGGAACGAAAGGCACTCGCTCTGGATTAGCGCTCTCCAAACACACAGTGACAGAAGACTATTTGTTGTGTGTTTAACCCTAATGACCAGAGGTGTATATATAGCCACGCACGTCCCTAATCCTATTCCCAGTAAGATGCAAACACTTGGTTTCTCTTGTACACAATACGGAATAATCTGCAAAAGAGAAACATTTTTCAATTAGGATTAAGAAATCCAAAATAGGAAAGAAACAATTAATTACATGAGTAATTAATTACTTAGTTGTATCCTAGTGCAAAAAAAAGTCGGAAGACGGAAGACATTCCCCACAATCCACAATCCACAAGCCACAAGCTCGGTCTGGCCCGGCCAGGCGAGGTGAGCCATGGTGTGGCACGCGCACGCGTGCGTGCATGCGTTGTGATGTGGTAACCCCACCCACCAAGGAGGTGAGTATACCTCCCTCCTAAGACTCCTTTGGACACTAGTGCCCCATGTGATCTTACATATGAGGACCACAAAAGTTCCAGGAGTGAGCAATATGGGATAAAACTTCTTTGCCATTTGCACTAGAAACAACACTACATTCTCACATGTACTTGATGCACTACATTGGGCTTAACCCATGCTAAATAAGTGATTACTACAGTAACATCACTACAGTAACGAGTTGCTACAATAACTAAACATCGCTACAGTAACGAGTTTCCAATTAGAATTAAGAAATCCAAAATATGAAAGAAACAATTAATTACACAAGTAATTAATTACTTAGTCGTATCCTAGTGCAAAAAGAAGTCGGAAGACGGAAGACATTCTCCACAATCCACAATCCACAAGCCCGAGCCCGGCCCGAGCCGGCCAGGCGAGGTGTGGCGTGGTACGCGCGCGTGTGCATGTGTGCGTGTATTGTGATGTGGTAGCCCCATCCACCAAGGAGGTGAGCATACCTCCCTCCTAGGACTCCTTTGGACACTAGTGCCCCATGTGATCCTACATATGAGGACCACAAAATTTCTAGGAGTGAGAAATATGGGATAAAACTTCTTTGCCATTTGCACTAGAAACAACACTACATTCTCACATGTACTTGTTGCACTACATTGGGCGTAACCCATGCTAAATAAGTGATTACTATAGTAAAATTGCTACAGTAACGAGATGCTACAGTAACTAATAGCTACAGTAATCATTTATCTAACACAATGTTCCACAAATCGCACCACATTTGCGAGCAAGCTGGTGCTAGTGACATCAAACATTATGGGCTTGCTCTACTTTTGGGTAAGGTAGGGTCATGTTCCACCAGTGGTCATCGATAGGATGCAAACCATTGCCTCCAAGTTCTTGTATGGTGACTCAGCTCACACCATGTCCTAGGAGCGCATGGCTTGCCCAATCGAAGAAGGAGGGTTGGATCTCAAGAACTTCAGTGAGGTCAACAATTCGGGCATAGTGAAGAAACTGACAAAGTTCATGACCAATACAAACTCCATTTGGTCTGCCTGGATGTGAAAATGCTACGGCAACACTTTGGCAGATCCTAGGAGTCATAGACATGGGTTCTCGTGTACTTGGAAGAGGATGGCGGAAGAGTTCTGCAATTGCCACCACCTATTCGAATGCTCGAACTCGGACACTTATACACTTAGGGAGGATGCTACAGATCCATGGGAGCTGGTTCGCTCAAAAGGACCTAAAAGAAATATGGGAGCATTACTGTGGCATGGCCTTAACATGCCCCACTGGGCTATGACAGTCTACAAAGTTGTGCATCAAGCACTGCAAACAACGGACAGAGTCAGGAAATGGAACCCAAACTGTTGGTATGTATGCCCATAGAGAAAGTCATATGATGATTTTAATGGGATACTTTGTAAATGATTTGAATAATAATAAAGGCAATTTCCGATCTATATGTTTAAACTATTTCTGAGATGATGGTGTAACATGATAGATGTCTAAAGAATGATTTTACTCAATGACGTATGCTTTTAGGTTAAGGACCTAAACGATGAGATCATGTGGATGTCAAGAGTATACATTCTTGTTTGGTCCCTATTCGGTTGTTATTGTGGAAATAACCATAGACAACAATAACACTAAAGACTAGATTGTGTGTCAGTTGATGACAGAATCTCATTAGTCATGATATAGTGGTATCAAACCAAGCACATAGGTACTTATTAGAGAACAAGGTACCGGACAGACCCACCGTGAGAGTGACACATGGAACCATGACTTGGTAGTCACAGTCATCTCTCACAGTGATGGTGGTGAGTGTGATTCATAGACCTGAAATCACTACACTCAACACATGTCGTTGGGTACACTTTGACATCATCAAACGCAGTCTAGAAACATGGGTTGTTATAAAGGTGATGATTGGGTGGCTTTGACACATGGGGATTTTGAGGGGTGAGTGATAGATATGGGATTTGTCCCTCCGGAGGGAGTTTGATGTCCTTGGCCACTTGATGAGTAGGATTGAGAAAGGCATGCGCATGCACATGTGAATCAATATGTGATATTGATGTCATACACATCTCACCCAGTCTGCTCTGAGATCAAGGAAATGAATGAACGTTGACAGGATGACTGTTCCATGCCTCGAGTTCATTCAGGATATCAGTGACAAAGGAATTATACATTCACTATAACACCGTTCACGGATTGTAGGATTGAAATTTGTTCTCCAACTTTCTATTTCAGTTGGGTAGCACTGATGTGTGACTAGGCACCGCTCTTTGCTTGTGAAGTCATAAGTCTTATAGACTTTCACTGCCAACGTGAAATGGACCTGCAGGGTCACACACATAGGATTTAACCTGGAATAGGAGTTTGTCCACAAACATGTTTAGAATGATTACTAAAGGAGTTTAGTAGTTCAATTAAACACTCAATCAATTGATAGCTCAGTATCATAGTGTTCAAGGTGTTGGACTGATTGATTAGAGTATCGGATTGATTGAAACTGCGATTGACTTATTCTGTACAATCTGCACTCCCAACCGATCGGCTCATGTGATAAACCGATCGGCTGAGCTTGGTGAACCGATCGGCTCAACTGGTGAGTTGATCGGCTCATGGACAGGGTGAAGCAATTTGTTCAAGTGTTGAAATGATCAGTTCAAGTCCAACCAAGTAAGTTGGGAAAGTACAGTTGGTGAGAAATTTCCTTTCGTTTCACTTGCCCAATTTGATTGGAACAAGGATTGGTATTTGATACCAATTTGAAACAAAAGAAGAAAAGTCAATTGGGAACTGATCAGGACCACGAACCGACCGGCTCAGAAGTGAACTGACCGTTTCATGGGTCCCAACCGATCGGTTGAGGTTTCAACCGACCGACTAAGATCCCCAACTGACCGTTTCAGTTGTGAAATGATCGGTTTACGTTGCGCAGTTGGTTGTTTTTGTGGAAAATATCGAACCCTTCTACTCCTGCTTTAGACCCGCATTTCCTGGGTTAGAGAACCATGTGCCATGACCCTCATATATATAGGGGTATTGGGGGCTTCTCAAACAACAACCTAGTGCAACCAGTTGCTCTGTGAAGTTGTCGTTCTCTCTGGTTTTTGTAACCGAGAGAGAGCCGAGCAAGTGCTACCCGATAAGGGAGGCACAACAAGGGAAAGACAACTGCAGAAAGCGACTAGTGGCAGGAGAGTGTGTTGGCGACTAGTACGCCGACATGAGGGTGTGACTCCTTCTGATTCCTTGTGCAACACGGAGATCGGAGTTCCAGGCAGTCCGTGTGGATGACTGCAGAGGTGGGAGACCTTTGTCACTCGGAGGATAATTGTCAATCCCGACAGTCCCGGTGAGACCAGGAGTCTTCAGTCCTGGTGCGACCAGGAGCTGCACAGACACCGTCCAAGACCGGAGGTGAAGACCACGCAAGGCACGAGGTACTATTGCCGAGCAAGCCTCGGGACAAGGTATGCATCCACAAACCATCTTTCCTATTATATAGACGTTGACGCAATTCCTTTTGTTTTGGGTTTTGGGAGAAAATTTTTGTTTCCGCTGCTTCTCTGCCTCCCCTAAAACCCAACACAAACTACAATGCGATTTGTTGCCTTTGTAACATGGAGGAAAAAAGCGGGGAACACTTGTTCTTTAAGTGCCTGATGGCTGCGGAACTTTGGAGGGACATTGTTGGGCGATGCAGAACCCATGCTGAGAATTACAGCCCATTCATGGATTGGAAACTTTTCCTCAACAAAAGGAATGAACCAGCGACACAACTCATCATCATGGCGATGAGCATTGTGACTTACTTCCTATGGAAAGAACATAATAGCCGAAGACATGGAGGGCCTCATCAAACACTGACGGATTTGAAATGCATAAGTCGCAATGCTATCTAAGGAGTCCTCTTTGCACATGGGGACTTTAGGGATAACTTGTCGATTGATATCAGAATGGCATGGGACATTCACTAACGGAATAAGGCCTGATTGGGGGCCAAATTTTCTCTTTGAGAAGTTATATGTGGCACTGCGTGGCACATACTTTCCTTCTATGTATCTGGACCATGTGTGGTCGAAACCTCCGTCCTTCCTCATATTTCTTGTGGGTAGGATGCAGCCCATTTTCGATGCATGGGTTTCCAAGTGACTTTAGTCAGGAGGGAACGAGGTAAAGACTTGGGTTGTAGGCTGGTTTCATCACTGAGACTGGGTGGGTTGGCAATAGTTTGTTGGGGTTTTTCAATGTTGAGTCTCATCCACGAGACAATCCGGGCCTTAAATTAATTTTGGGGAACATTGAACCCACCTAGTGGGGAGGGCTGAACCGAAATGGAAGTTAGGAATGGAATTTTGGGATCACTTAGATGGTCCGACCGCTAGGCCTTCTAGACAGGATAGTTTTCAATCTCATAAAACATCTTGTACTTAGAGCATTTATGCTCTAAGGGTTGGCATTTGCCACTCTTATTGAATAAAATTAGCAATATTCAATGAGAATTGTGTACTTTATGAGTGAGGGAACATAGAGGTCTCTAATTTTTGTGGCATGCCCGCATACATTGGTTCCAAGGTGATCAGTAGGAAAATATACAATGGGGCGAAGGTTAAAATTTGGACATGTCATCTGATATAGTTTTAGTTGTTGGATAATAGCAGCATGAGGAAATATAACTACGGTGGGTGCCACTGTTGTTTTGGACACGGGTACTTCAATTACCTACCTTGGCACTTTATATATATATATATATATATATATATATATATATATATCTTTTTAGTACTCGCGCAAGTAGGTAATCCACTTTAAAAAGTAGTTGTTAAAGACTATATAGATTAGATGTTAAAAAAATAATGATGTCTTGTATCGATTATTAGATATAGTAATATACCATTTATCGATTTATGTAATTTCTGTAACATATCATTGATTAGAAAATAAACATATATTTTAGTTGCATTATCTATGAATAGCAAATTGTTATGATTTTTGATACACATTTAATCTAAGAAGTATATCACATCCATATAGTTATGTTGTTCAACAGAATTTTACAATCATCACAAATGAAAGTGGATACATAAAAGCTACATGTACTCAGGTACATAATTCTTTCATAATATATATATATATATATATATATATATATATATATATATATATATATATATATACAGAGATATATATATATATATATTACTAAAAGAATTATATACCCGAGTACATGTAGCTTACATGTACTCATCTTTATTTATAATAATTTTAAAATCCTACTGAAGAATCCAACCTTATGGATGTGAATTATACCCCTTAGCTAAAATGTGTACAAAAAAATCACCAGAATTTAATATTCATAGATCATCCGACGGAAGAAAATGTGTATTTTCTAATCAATGGTAAGTTGCAGAAATTGCACTAACCATAGAATGATATATTTCTATATTTCATGAACTATATGAGATATGGTTATGGTTTTTTAAACACATCTAATCTATATAATGTTGAATCAATCCATATGGTTAAATTTTAACAACATACTCTAGATTTACTATTTTAATGGCCGGTACACATAAGTTACATGTACGGGTCGGTACACACTTCCTAACCTATATATATATATATATATATATATATATATATATATATATATATATAGAGAGAGAGAGAGAGAGAGAGAGAGAAAGAGAGTTAGGCTAGTGTACACTCGAGTGTACCGGAGGCACCGTACACCTTAGTCATTTTTAAAGATTTAGTAACGTTTTAAAAAATCTAAACCGTTGATCTTCTTAAATATCTTAAGAACATACTATATAATAAATTTAGCTCATTTGGATATTTATAGGTCATGCATCTAAAGGAGGCAAGAATCAAGTATTTCAAATTAGTTTTGTGCGTTGATTTTGTTGCCCTTGGATGA
Organism: Alisma plantago-aquatica; assembly: GCA_963693085.1. Classification (NCBI taxonomy): domain Eukaryota; kingdom Viridiplantae; phylum Streptophyta; class Magnoliopsida; order Alismatales; family Alismataceae; genus Alisma; species Alisma plantago-aquatica. The sequence continues at coordinate 662,353,689 of OY856411.1, read as the reverse complement.
ATGACTTACACTCATCCAAATGAGCTCAAATTTTGTATGTGGCCTATTATTATTGTAACCATGAAGATCAATGGATTGGATTTTAGAAAGACAAGGTCTAGATAGGCAAACACCATTGAGGTGTATGTCCTAATCTGTACACTTGAGTGTATTCTAGCCTAACTATATATATATATATATATATATATATATATATATATATAGAGAGAGAGAGAGAGAGAGAGAGAGAGAGACACACACACACCAGTACAATAATGATCTATAGCGTCGGTTTTTTTAAACCTATACCATCACTTTTTAGTCGACGCCTAAGTAGCCATCGCTAGAGAATTTTCTCTATAGGGTCGATTTTTTAACCAAAGAAAACCGACCTTATATATTAAAAACTGACCCAAGAGGCTTTCAAAAACTAACCCCAAAAGAGTAAAGAAACTGTACCTGAACCCTATAAGGTCAGTTATTTTTAAATAACTGACCCTAGAGATCCTCTGTAAGGACAGTTATATGATGAAAACTAACTCAATGGAGTATACAGATGAGCTTGCTGATAACTAGACACTATAAGGTTAGTTTTTCTTAATAACTGGCCCTAGAGATGCTCTGTAAGGATGGTTATATGAAGAAAACTGACTCAATAGAGTCTAGCTTGCTGATAACCAGACCATATATGTTATAACCTCAAATTTCTGAAAATATAATGTAAAAGACATTTCTCTTTTAATGACTAAATGAGATCTTTTTCTTTGAATTGTGATGATTTTTGTATGAGATGGCTTTGATTGATTGATTGTGGGCCTTGTAGGCCATTAAGCCCAATTGGAAAGAAAAAGGAATTAACAAGGAAAAGAAATTGACTAATAAAAGGGAAATATGAGAAATTGATAATTAAAAGAAGATAATGGTAAACTAATATTCCCCAATATGGGAATCCGTGCCTTTGGGTTTCCTTGAGGTCCAAGGGACCCAAAATAATGAGATAAAGGCAAAAGAAATAAGGATAAGAATTAATTGGGAGTAATTAATAAGAAAACTTGGGAGAGAAGAAATCCTTTTCATACATTGCTTTTGCTTCCCAATTTTCGTACAAAGATAGGGAATATTAAAAGGAACTTTCCTTTAAAATTTGAGACCAATCAGAGTTATGGTGTGAGAGATATTAATTTTGCAAAATATAGTCAATGTGGGAATTTCCCTGAATTAAAAAAAGGGGGGATTTGCTTTCCTTTGAACGCGAGCAATCCAGCCCGTTGGATCTTGATCCAACGGTGACCGCTCATCGTCTAAGTCCCGCTGGGACTAGGACTCTGATGGTTATAGGTTGATTTTGCGATCCTTGTTTCTCGCGATCCATTGATCATACCAACTGGGTGTTGGTCCCTTTGGACTCAGGAGAAGGAATCGCGAAGATTCCTCCCTATTTTTGCTGAGTTTCATCGTCGTTTTGGGAAACCCCCAATTCGCCCAAACCTTGCCCCGACCCTATATATAGGGGAGGGCTATGGAGGGAACCCGCATCCCTAACTACTCACCCAAGCTCTGTGGAAGGAAGCAAGGAGTTCTTCCGTGCATCCAATTGCTCAATCCGTCTCGATCTTGACCCTCGTCGACGTAGGAGACTCTACCGGAATCCGGCGAGCAAGGGGGTGGACTTGGAGAGGTTTCGGTGGCCAATTGAAGACGTCATCAGGTTCAAGTGAGGGAGGAGGAACTCCCTAGACCATCGGTGTGAGCAGGGGACGGCCGGAGCTCGAAGTCAACCATTGGGTTGACCTCCTGGAGTTGCTGCTCTGTGCGCAAGGTTGAAGAAGGGTGGTCCAGCAAAATTACCGACTTGGCCCTCGCGTCCTTCAATCGCTTAAAGGTCACTTTCGACCTTTGCTTCTATTATTTGCAAACAAAGGGGCACGCGTAATCATGGCCGCTGGATCCTAAGTGGATCACCGGACCATTGATTGAGAGATCCACGATTTTCCTACTTAGTTGATAAATTGATAAAAATGAATTATCTTAGAAAAATCGTATCTGGAGATAGAAAACTTGGATGCAAAAAGCCAATACATGAAAAATGATCAGAAAAATATGAGGAACATGTTAAAAATGGTTTGGATATCTGAATCTATATATTTTTGCAAAAGTACATATTTGGATGGAAAAAAAGTTAATTTGTAAAAAGAAAACCCTAATTGATTATCAAGGATATATTTAGTTTTGCAAATAGGTTAATTCGAATATGTTTAACCTGATTAATGATTAAGATGGTTTTTAACCTTTTTTATGATAGAATTGCATGTTTAGGGTTTTTAATTCAATATGTTGATTAAAATATTTAGAAACCCTAAATTAGAGAAAAAGAAAAAGACATTGCAATCTGAAAATTAGGGTTTATATGGTGCAACCTGATCTTTAGGACCTTAATGGAAAATAGGACAAGATAATTAGGGTTTGATGTATAATTTGATAAAAGTAAGGTAAAAGTAATAAAAAGGAAATAAAACCCTAATAATGGTCAAAACCCTAAAAAGGGCAAATAACCTAGGAAACCCTTAGAATTATTGAATCATAATGGCATGATTAATAATAGAAGAATTAAATGCCTTTTTCAGGAGATTGTGTGTGTGCTTGCTTGATTTCCTGGTTGATTAAGTTAATTCTGCATTCAAGTCTTCATTAACAGGTATGTGGTTAATTATGAGTAACCGCTTTAGTTTCCCGAAAGATTTTCGGATGTTTAATCGCATTGAATGCAACTAAACTGTTGAGATGTTCATATTGCAATTATAAAGTGACTATGACTATCACCATTTAATATAAATGTGTAAATCCTGCACCTACATGCCACCCTGATGGAAGATGCCATAAAGGTCAGGCCCAGGAGGGTAGACCAATGGGCACCATGAGAGGTGACCCTAAATACCAAGCTCGGGAACGAGAAGGTGATTGATGAGGCAAGACTAAGGAGCACCATGAGAGGTGACTCCCAGGCACCAAGCTCGGGATTGAGAAGGTGGCCTTAAGTCAAATCCAGGGTTAGGGAAAAAGCGGTGGGGATTGTCACATGGAAATTGTAAATTGACTTGTTAATTACCTTGATTGCAATACTTAAATTGTTAGACCTAATTGTGAAATTTTTGGTTGCCTCCACATACCAGCAATTGCTGATCGATGTTTTGTTTGTCGGCATTTTAGGTAACATCCTGAAAATCACAAACAGAAAAGTGGCACATCATGAAAAAAAGAAATAAAGTGCACGGAGGATTAGATAGAGTACTTCAAGCTGTGGATAGTTAGATTTCCCAGTTTTATAAAGGTAAGTAAAAGTTTTAATTTTTGTACCCAATTCCAGTTTAGTTAGTAGAATTTTACAATTATTGTTGATTATATGTTGAACCTTTGATTCTGTAAATTGGTTAATGGCTCTGACCTTCCGGTCTCCCTTAATCGGGGGTTACCAGGAGGCGGGGTCGTTACAATTGGTATCAGAGCCTAGGTTCTCCATCTAATCATCAATAATTATTAAATTTTACATATTCCATAGAACCGAGGGAGTTATTAGAGGAGTGCTCGAAAGACTGAGGTGTCTAGAAAAGGATCACTTCCGGGGGCTGGCAAGATTTTCCTCCACACTGCTAGTCGGAATATGAGGACTCCCGGATTGTGTGACTGCCTGGCCAAATTCTTAGGGTATGAATCGAAATAGGATACCTCTAGGACTCTCTCATCTTGTTCATCCCTTCGCAACTCAAATTCTATTAAGGACCTTAAGGATTAGGGTTTTCCTTCTTCTCCTCACCCTCTTGAGGTATGGGTAAAGATAACAAGGTCTAAGGAATCCTCCACCAAATTAATGAAAAGCATGTAAATAAGATGTCATGGACATAAGCTTAATAGATAAAGTGCAAAGAATAGATACATGCTTAGGTCGGATGACACGAGTTGTCATTGCCCTCAAGAGAGACCTGAGGATAGACCTCCTTGTCAGGAGGGTGAGTAGAGAGAGTTAATCTTAGAGGTAGAGACCTCCATTGCAGGTAGAGACCTAGCATATCCTTTGAGGATGATGTTAACCCTAACCCTAAGTGAAGGTTAGAGAGAGAGATGACATGATGAGTTAGATGTCATGGTTAACTGAGTGTTTGGCTGGACATGACTTTGGGATGCCATAAGAAGGTTGATGACCGAGTACCTTGGCAACCCAACCCTAAGAAGGGTCGTGCTTGTTTGAGCGAAGGATAGCTCCTTCATGGATGAGGTTAGAGGAGAACCTATAGTTACCCTATGTCTTATGCAAGTAGGGGATAGCATGCACCCAGAGTACGTCAGTGGTACAGTAGTAGGATGAAACCCTGGCCAGAAGGGTATGAGGGATGGCTTATGAAATAAGCATAAAGGGATATGAATAATATTGAGCCAAACATGAGTTGAGCATAGGCTTCAACCACATAGGGGTTTGCTTGAGAATACGAGCCTTCATGGAGAAGGGACCTCTAGTAGGTATGGTTAGAGGTGGTTTTAGCTATAGAGAGATGAAGCAGGACCCCAACAAGGAGGTTGGAAGTCTAAAACCCCAAAACTTGAGGAACTGTGGGGAGTCGAGAATGATGCGACCTAAGTGGATGATAGTGGTTTCCTTATGCTTGATTCTTGGAAGCTGATGATATCTTGGTTGCCTTTAGAGGAACCAAACCCTAGAGAGAGGATGATGATTCTAGTACCCATGGTATAAGTGGTTACCTGTTTGATGAGAGAAAGAGTGCTTTAGACCCTGAGGAGGTTTAAGTAACCAGTTGTGAGGCTTTATACCTAGTTGGTTGCCCTGGAAGAGGACTCAACTCCGAAGCGTTGCTCAAATAGAAAGATCATGGAGGTACATGACATACCTTGGACATGCTTGATTTGTGGTTAAGAGGTTGAGCATGTAGTTGGATACCCAAAGGAGAACCTAGGGTTCCTAGGCCTAGGAGGGGAAGCAGTGTATCCGATGCTCATGATGAGATTTGAGTCTCTATAGTTTTGAGCATGGTACTCCTTGTGTGTAGAGGTAAAGGAAATCCCTTAGGTTAAGGGTGTGTTTGATGAACCCCTCACAGCTAAGTTGATCTAATGTTGAGGAAAGAGGACAAGTATGACCTATCATAGTTAATAGGTGGTCTGCTTGTGCCTTAGTAACTGTTAGGTTAGGCATGCTCATGAGAATGTAAACCCTAAGGATGCTTGTGACCTTTGTTATCAAGGTGTAGTTTCCTCCCATCCTGGGGAAGCGACCCTTTGGTAGGGAGTTTACCAGTTTGGTTGGTGTTGAGGATACCTAAGGAGGTTTCATAGGATCTTGAGAAGCTAGGTGAAGAGTACATGGCATGAGAAAGAACCTATAGACCCATAGATAGCCATCTCTATGTGCATATGGATGTGTTGCCATGGAGGTAACCGATATGGGGCCTGACCAAGATAGGCAGGTCTCCATGATCCCTGTGAAAGGATGAAAATCAGTCGATAATGCAGAGAGAGATGATGAAGGCTTGGGTAAGGTTCTATGTTAGACATGTACTATGTTAGAATCCTAAGTCTATCCAAGGGTCAGGTAGGGATAAGACCGATGGAAGAAGGAGTCGCCTAATTCCCTAGTTGCACATGACCATGGGGTCGGGAGGTAACAGCTATCATTGTCTGAGGGCCATGGGTTAGGAGATTGATCACCTTCATGAACTCATGGGACCCAAAGGCCAGATGAGTAGGGCACTCTCTGATGCATAAGGGAAAAGGGATGACCCCAAAAGTGTCGGCTCCCTATAGACCTAGAGGAGAAGACCTAGGATTATGCTTGGACCAGGTAAGTCTGAGACCAGTTTTCCCTGGAAGTAGTGTGGATATCATGATGTTTGTGATATAGAGACATAAGTTGCATGTTTCAACTTGGATTTGAAAGTGTACGGGCAAGGTGGGCTGTACCATCTCTACTCTTGGAACAGAAAGAACTCTGTATTTGGACTGCAGCCAAATGCTTATTTCTTCTTGTTATGGGAGTTAGAGATAGGACAGTATGCATGCCTTACACCAAGGATAAGGATGATGTAAGTTGGAATGTAGCTACAAGGTATGATGATAGAAATGATAACATACCCTGGTAAAGTGAATGATACATGGATGATTTGCAAACACTAAGAGAGGTAGTGTAGTCAACTTATGAGGATGTTTTATCAGGAACTATGTGGAATTTGCAAGTTAACCAAGGTCGAGTTCGATCACAGGTGATAAATATAATACATGGAGGTGTATGCTACCTAACACTTAAGGATGAGAGGTGGTAATGAATGCTCTGGTGGAGATCTAGATGCCTAATTTAGTTAGAGGCTAGAAGAAGTTGAGGTTGTTTGGCTAACCCTAAGTTTGAGAAGAAGATGTGTTTTGGCTAACACTCGGATGTAATAAGATATGTTGAACAAGTTAATGGTTCTTTGGGTAGCCAGTTTAGTCCTTGATGTAGTAAAAGGATGGTGATAGAACCTCAGATACACTTCTTTGGATAGGAAGGTAATAAAACCCTTTTGGAGAGTGGTTTAGGGTTTCCGAGGTATCAAGCTTGAGGAATCATAATAGGAGGTCATGATATACCTTGATACTACAAAGATAGTAAGTGATGGTAGCATTCTGGATGCTTAAAACAAAGTTGCACGTAGCATGTGGCCATGCAAGCCAGGAGGTGAAGGATGAACACCATTACCCCAGTGCATGGATATAAAGTATAAAAAGGTTCCCGAGAGGGAATGGGAGATCTTCACTATGGATGTTGTGAGTCTCTCCTAGACCAAGAAGGTCAAGATACAATATGGGTTATGGTAGATCGCCTTATCTAGATGACATGAGAAAGGAAGTGTTCTATCAAGGGACAGATCTGGTTGAACTACATATGAAAAGAGATGGTTCAACTACACCATGATGTGAATTCAAAGGTTCTTGATGTGACCTAAAGGTTCACTTCCATGAGGTGGAAGTATATACATGAAGAGCTCAGTGTTGGTATAGTTTATCACCCCATACTAATGGATAGTATGATCCGGACTAGAGGGTCTGATGAGAGCATGTGTGCTCATTCAGGGTGATACAAAGAGACAGTTCTTAAGATGTGATGTTAACCACCATAGCCTATCAGGATGAAAGAAGTTCTATGAGGAGGTTGTGTCGGTCACCACTTCATTATGATGATGTTGGTGAAGGAGGCCTCGCGAAGGTCAGAAAAGAACCACAAGTGTGTGCAGATGAAGTCGCTTTGAGAAAGCCCAGTGGTGACATAAGTCATGAGTTGATACAAAGCAGACTGACATGCAGTTCACTGTGGGAGAATATGTGATGTAAAAATCCGACCCCTCTGAGCTACAGCTGAGAAAGCTGAGTCCCCGATATATGGGTCCATTTGAGATGGATTAGTGGATATGGTTGTGTTTAGCCTTGCCCCTCAGGATAACATGATGTATAATGTGTTACATAAGTCCGATCTAGAGCACTATGTGAGGTACCCAAGGCATGTGTTGAGCCCTGAACCTATTCAGCTTTTGAAAGGCTGAAAAGTCCTGAGTCACCTATGAGGGTACGATATACCAAGGTAAGAAAGAACTCAGATGGAAGGAAATGAGATAATGAAGGTTCTTGGGAAACACCATGGAAAGGGTGAAGCCACATGGGAGCCCTGATGGACATAAGAAGACTTATCCTGTTTGTTTGCTTGCTTGATGGAATTTTGAGGGAAAAATTCCTATAAGGAGGGGAGGATGTTATAACCTCAAATTTCTAAAAATATAATGTAAAAGGCATTTCTCTTTTAATGACTAAATGAGATCTTTTTCTTTGAATTGTGATGATTTTCGTATGAGATGGCTTTGGTTGATTGATTGTGGGCCTTGTAGGCCATTAAGCCCAATTGAAAAGAAAAAGGAATTAACAAGGAAAAGAAATTGACTAATAAAAGGGAAATATGAGAAATTGATAATTAAAAGAAGATAATGGTAAACTAATATTCCCCAATATGGGAATCCATGCCTTTGGGTTTCCTTGAGGTCCAAGGGACCCAAAATAATGAGATAAAGGCAAAAGAAATAAGGATAAGAATTAATTGGGAGTAATTAATAAGAAAACTTGGGAGATAAGAAATCCTTTTCATACATTGCTTTTGCTTCCCAATTTTAGTACACAGATAGGGAATATTAAAAGGAACTTTCCTTTAAAATTTGAGACCAATCAGAGTTATGGTGTGAGAGATATTAATTTTTCAAAATATAGTCAATTTGGGAATTTCCCTGAATTAAAAAAAAGGGGGATTTGATTTCCTTTGAACGCGAGCAATCCAGCCCGTTGGATCTTGATCCAACGGTGACCACTCATCGTCTAAGTCCCGTTGGGATCCTTGTTTCTCACGATCCATTGATCATACCAACTGGGTGTTGGTCCCTTTGGACTCAGGAGAAGAAATCGCGAAGATTCCTCCCTATTTTTGTGGAGTTTCATCGTCGTTTTGGGAAACCCCCAATTCGCCCAAACCTTGCCCCAACCCTATATATAGGGGAGGTCTATGGAGGGAACCTGCATCCCTAACTACTCGCCCAAGCTCTGTGGAAGGAAGCAAGGAGTGCTTCCGTGCATCCAATTGCTCAATCTGTCTCGATCTTGACCCTCGTCGACGTAGGAGACTCTGCCGGAATCCGGCGAGCAAGGAGGTGGACTTGGAGAGGTTTCGATGGCCAATTGAAGGCGTCATCAGATTCGAGTGAGGGAGGCGGAACTCCCTGGACCATCGGCGTGAGCAGGGGATGGCCGGAGCTCGAAGTCAACCATCAGGTTGACCTCCTGGAGTTGCTGCTCTGTGCGCAAGGTTGAAGAAGGGTGGTCCAGCAAAATTACCGACTTGGCCCTCGCGTCCTTCAATCGCTTAAAGGTCGGTTTCGACCTTTGCTTCTGTTATTTGTAAACAAAGGGGTGTGCGTAATCATGGCCGCTGGATCCTAAGTGGACCACCGGACCATTGATCGAGCGATCCACAATTTTCCTAATTAGTTGATAAATTGATAAAAACGAATTATCTTAGAAAAATCGTATCTGGAGATAGAAAACTCGGATGCAAAAATCCAATACATGAAAAATGATCAGAAAATTATGAGGAACACATTAAAAATGGTTTGGATATCTGAATCTATATATTTTTGCAAAAGTACGTATTTGGATGGAAAAATAGTTAATTTGTAAAAAGAAAACCCTAATTGATTATCAAGGATATATTTAGTTTTGTAATTAGGTTAATTCGAATATGTTTAACCTGATTAATGATTAAGATGGTTTTTAACTTGTTTTTATGATAGAATTGCATGTTTAGGGTTTTTAATTCAATATGTTGATTAAAATATTTAGAAACCCTAAATTTGAGAAAAAGAAAAAGATATTGCAATCTGAAAATTAGGGTTTATATGGTCCAACCTGATCTTTAGGACCTTAATGGAATATAGGACAAGATAATTAGGGTTTGATGTATAATTTGATAAAAGTAAGGTAAAAGCAATAAAAAGGAAATAAAACCCTAATAATGGTCAAAACCCTAAAAAGGGCAAATAACCTAGGAAACCCTTAGAATTATTGAATCATAATGGCATGATTAATAATAGAAGAATTAAATGCCTTTTTCAGGAGATTGTGTGTGTGCTTGCTTGATTTCCTAGTTTATTAAGTTAATTCTGCATTCAAGTCTTCATTAACAGGTATGTGGTTAATTATGAGTAACCGCTTTAGTTTCCCGAAAGATTTCCAGATGTTTAATCGCATTGAATGCAACTAAACTGTTGAGATGTTCATATTGCAATTATAAAGTGACTATGACTATCACCATTTAATATAAATGTGTAAATCTTGCACCTACATGCCACCCTGATGGAAGATGCCATAAAGGTCAGGCCCAGGAGGGTAGACCAATGGGCACCATGAGAGGTGACCCTAAACACCAAGCTCAGGAATGAGAAGGTGATTGATGAGGCAAGACTAAGGAGCACCATGAGAGGTGACTCCCAGGCACCAAGCTCGGGATTGAGAAGGTGGCCTTAAGTCAAATCTAGGGTTAGGGCAAAAGCGGTGGGGATTGTCACATGGAAATTGTAAATTGACTTGTTAATTACCTTGATTGCAATACTTAAATTGTTAGACCTAATTGTGAAATTTTTGGTTGCCTCCACATACCAGCAATTGCTGATCGATGTTTTGTTTGTCGGCGTTTTAGGTAACATCCTGAAAATCACAAACAGAAAAGTGGCACATCGTGAAAATAAGAAATAAAGTGCACGGAGGATTAGATAGAGTACTTCAAGCTGTGGATAGTTAGATTTCCCAGTTTTATAAAGGTAAGTAAAAGTTTTAATTTTTGTACCCAATTCCAGTTTAGTTAGTAGAATTTTATAATTATTGTTGATTATATGCTGAACCTTTGATCCTGTAAATTGGTTTATGGCTCTGACCTTCGGGTCTCCCTTAATTAGGGGTTACCGAGAGGCGGGGTTGTTACAATATAAGGTCAGTTTTTCTTAATAACTGGCCCTAGAGATGCTCTGTACGGATGGTTATATGAAGAAAACTGACTCAATAGAGTGCTATGCAACATGGCCGAGATACCTATAAGGTCAGTTTTTTAAGATAAGTGGCCCTATAGGGTACAAATTTTTTTAAAATTCTGTAGAAACATAACAGAATAGAAGAACAAGAAGAACTAGGATATGGGAGAGGGAAGCATTGATGCTCAACTGTCACAATTCCAAACCACACATTCATAACTAAAATGATTCATATATTCAGTTGAGTTACACCTAATCACATCATAATTTACAAAATGATAGATTGCAAGTCTGAGATGATATTAAATGTCAAATACAAATGTAAATATGAAAGAGTTCCAAAACCACATACATAAATGGAGCTGACATATTCAATCCAATGCTATATTGACTTCATTTAGAAAAGCATCTGACCACTCTTCTCGGAATTCATTTAAGTCCTCAGGTGTGTAAGGTTGAGTTGTAAAGATCTGTAACAAAAAATGCACGTGCTAATATTTTATAAAATGACTACAACTCACTTGTAAATTTATGATGTTATTATTTATTACCTGATCTATAGTCTGAATGTCATGTGATGCTTGTTTGACAATAGCTTGCATATATTTCATTACATAGTAGCCACAAGCCCAGCCATTATTTTTTATAGGACACTAAAAATAATGAATTATACTTAATCTTAATAAACTACTATAAACAGAGTTGAGATAAGACTATAAGAGTTGACATATAAGAGTTGAAAATTAATACATATAAGACTAAGCAGTTGTCAAAGTAGCTACTTTGACATTTTACAAAGTCAATGTCTTTAATTTTGTGGATATTTGTCCTCCAAATTCACGAAAACCCTTTATACCCCTATCAATTAAACGATAGTTGGTAAAATAGAAATGCTAAATAGAAATATCATGTTGAAGCATTGACTAAATTTATGCTTACTCCATAGCGGGCAATTTCAGTTTGCGACCCCTTATTTTTTTCCCATTGGGTCAAGATAATAAAGAGTCATCAATTTTGGGACCACCACCACTAATTCCCAATATCTAGATCTGAGTAAGAATAAAAAAATATTAAAGTAAATAAATTTATTCATTGTTAAAATTATATTGAATAATAATACTTACTGGACGTTAAAAGGAATTAGGATAATTTCCTTTCCCACACTAGCAAAATATTTGAATGCAGTAGAGAAGTACTCATTCACATCCTCAATGTGTCTCCACTTGACCAGTGACTGAAGGAATTAAGAATCCAACATTCCTTATATCAAAGTTTATGGTCTCAGTATATAAATGGCTATAAAACATTTGTAATTATTTTCATATATAGAAATAAGCTAAAAATGTGTATTGAAATTTTCTATATTGATAGATCCTTACATTATCCATACTTCTAATATCAAAGTATTCATCCAATCATGCCAGAACAATTCTATAATATCATCAAGAAAAATATAACTGTCAAAGTCCCTCCCAATTGCATCTTCTGTTAAATTGACCAACATTTGTAATCCAGAGATTTGGTTGGCTAAGTATCGACACAAACGTTTACATTTACTTCCCAACTCATCAAATGTGGATTCTAAAATAAATGATGGCTTGGGCATAGGAGGACGACTAGTAGAATTTTTACTTTTTGATTTGCAAACCTGTTAATTAAATTACATACTTATATTACATGAGTTCATATATGCCATCAAATATGAAAAACATGGTAGAATTCAAGTATACCTTGTCATTGATAACCAAGTGTCTAGGCCAACCCACCATTGCACCCTCTGCTTCTTCAACTGTACTATATTCAGGATTAGGTATGGGTAGTGGTTTGTTCCCCATTCTGTCATACAAGATGGATGGACACACGATAAATGTCATTCATAATTTGTTGGTAATGCAATGTACCACCAAGGTTGTATACCTTTCTCGCTGCCACAATATTATATTCTGGAACCTCCATTGCAAGTTTAGAGTTCATACCAACATAGAATTGAAATAATATAAGTTATATACAAAGCGGTAAACCAGATACATACTACAACTATATATATATATATATATATATATATATATATATATATATATATATATCATACTAATAACACAACACATAGAATAAAAACTTACTGCATATTGTTGTGGTGGGTCATTGGGAGTGCTCCCATGACCTTATATAGTTGGAGCATGGGCTTGTACCTCATCATCTGAGAGATACACAGTTTGAATAGGTTGAGAAGGTTGAGTAGGCTGAAATGAAGACATTATTTCTTTTACTTTTTGTGCTACTAATGCTTCAACTTTCTCTTGTGTAAGACCTCATGTACGACCTCTTTTAGATTACGAAGGGCCAAAATAAGACTTGAATCCTATGCCAACTCCTAATCCCCTAACACGGCCAGGATGCTCCTCCGTACTAAGAGAAACTGATAGTTCATCCATGCGGCCAGTTGGGATGAACTTTCCTTCCTTCCTTTTCTCATGGAGATCAATCTATTCATAGTTAATAAAAATATTAAATCACAATATCAATTAGATATAAATAAATCTAAGTTTGTGGGAGTTACTCTTTACTTAGTTGGGATAAATCTACCATCTTTTGAGCCACCTCCTTAGTTGCAGGGTTGACAATTTCACCTGCTCGATTCTTTCTAGCATTAATCCACTGCAAGTGTCGGGGTAGACGCTCAGCTTGAGTTGTACTAGACTCTTCTCCAGAAGAGAGTTGCTTCTCTTGTAGTTGGCAGCAGAAGGCATAACTATCGGGCCCCAAGTGATGGTCATGCACATTTTTGGCCCATCTTTCCTTTTAGGTCTCGTGAATAGCCTAATCATTTAAAATGAGGTATTGCAATTTAGACTTGGCAAACATATATAAAAAGATTCACCTCCTTAATTGTATAAAATTAAGGATTCATACAATACATCACAATCTTTATTACCTGAAACTCTTCCAATTTCTTAGCTGCAACAAATCTTTCCCACACCTCAGGATCTATATATATATATATATATATATATATATATATATATATATATATATAATATATATATGTGTGTGTGTGTTGCTTTCTTCTTTTGTTTAGGATTATCTATAAATTCCCTTTTGAGATATGTCTTAAAAGCCATCCATCGTACAACACAACATTGTAGCACTTGTGATCTTTTTCATTTAGATGAAAAACACCCTATACATACAAAAGAAGCAGTAATGTTGTCTTTAAAAGGATATGTCTTTCCAAGCAAACTAAATTATAATCAATAAACAAAAAATATATTAAAATAATATCACTTCCACTCACAGATATATCTTTCCATAGGAGGTCTTTTAAGGCATTAGAAACATCATGCCAATTTTCTATATCTATTGTCACCTTACTGTGCGCGGTCGCCCCTACGTAATGCTTGAAAGCACTAGCATGTTTCCCTATAGGTGCTCCTGTGACATCAAACTAGACTGTCAATTTCTCCCCTATGGCCCTAAGCTCCTACAACCTACGCATTAGTGTGGGACCTCTACTTTTCTTAGCATCACCACTACCATCCTCATGGTGCTCATGCTCAGAATGTTCATCTTCACTTGCCATTTTAGAACCTGCAAGTATACATGATAAAAGAAATATAAGTGATAATAAAAGCACAAGTAGTTGAATGATGATGCGATGATTTTGAGTCGCATTTATAGACCTATTTTATATGAGTTTTGTGCCTTAATTACTCATTTTCATGGATATTATTGCATAATTCACTTTATTTGGTCTTTGCCATCATTTTATATCAAATCCCCTTTATTTCATTATTTTAAGCATTATTGATCATCTTATCATAAATCGTGTGGATTTATTTGGTCTTGTTGTGCAATTTCAGGAAAAACAAGTACCTACATCCGTCGATACCATCGACGGATGTCGATACCATCGACCAAGCCACAGGTTGTCAGCCGAGAAGAGCAATACAGAGTCGATACCATCGACACCCAAGTCGATGGCATCGAGATGTTTCCAGGCTGCTGGCGAGGATAAAGTCGATACTATCGACGCAAGTCGATGCCATCGACACAAGGAGAGCTACAGCGTCGCTAAATGACAACAACCGACGCTAAAGGAGTCGATACCATCGACACCCAAGTCGATGGTATCGAGATCACCACAGGCGCCCAGAATAAAAGAAAGGAAAGCTGCCGCTAATCCGCTGGGTCGATACCATCGACCCGCGTCGATGGTATCGACGCTGGCAGATATGCGTTGGATTTGTTTTGTTTTCGATCGGACGGCTGTTGTTATTTGACGACCTAATTAGGGACTTATACATAATGACGGCCGCCCAGACGTGGGAGGATCTCATTTTTGGATTGCACGAGTGCCGAGGAGGAGAGAAAGGAGAACGGAGGCCGAGAAGCTCATCCCGGTTGATTCGGACGCTGCCGAAGACAATTTCCACCACCGACAGGCGGGGAAAGTTTGTGTTCTACGCCAAGGATCCGCCGGTTCTTCTCCGTTCAGGGGTTTTTCCCATCTATTTCACGTTTTTCTTATGAATTCCCCAATTTCTACCATGTATTCGTGTAAGATGAACATGAGAGGCTAAAACCCTCAATCTTTAGGACTGGGAGTAGCCCGGGGATACATTGTATGATGATTTGAGATTGATAATTCATATTTTTCTCTCATACCCGTGGTATAAATTCGTTTTCTCTATTGCTATTGTTATGCTTGATCACCATAATAATAAATTAATGCCCTTAATCACTTCGACAGAAGGATTAACGGTTGAAAAGAGACGAATTCTACATTAATTAATAAAACCCTTGACAAAGGAGTTGTAAAATTAATGGTGGGAACTGAGGGACCGATCTTAATGCACTTAGTTTAGGGGAATGATTACTATGACGATGGAATCAACCTAAATCTAAGTAGTGGATTACACCACGACAGTGGGTAATTCTCATTTCAGGCCACTACCCGGATAGAGAGAGAAGTGTGAGGAATTATATGAAATCTAATACAATGTTGACCCGCGGTGAAACCGCCATCCTAAAGATATCCCTTTGAATTGATTAAATTAACCTTTAATCGATTGTTTTCTTTGTTTGATTTTTATTTTCTTTTAAGTTCAACAACAAAACCCTACTTTGTTAATCGGCCTAGCTGATTGCGATTAGTTAGTAGAAGTCTCCAATAATTCACGTATCCCTGAGTTCGACTCGGGCCTCACAAGGCCTATATTACTCGACGCGTATACTTGCGTTTAAGCGCGTAGTAAAATACACGTCAAATGATATATGATGTATATTTAAAAGATTATGTGCTTGAATGATAATAAAATAAATAATTCAAAGAATACATGCCTCTAGTATTTGTTGAGTTGTTAGTCAAGTAAAATTCCTTCAGTAAGGTCTTGACGTTTATAGTATTCATCAGTGTTATCTTCAACATTTACACTTGTCAAACCAACTGAGAATGGGCTAGAATCATCATACTTTTCGTAGTATTCTTCTTCATTTATAGGATCTATAGTAAACTATCTTTTTCCAAGAAGAACGACAAAGCAATTTTTATTTGTCGGGTCATCAATATAGAGTACTTGTTTTTCTTGGTCTGCCATGATGAATGGCTCATCTTTCTCACCAATCTTTTCAAAATTCACCAATTTGAAACCCAACCCGTCCACTAAAACTCTTTTGTTGTTGTCAACCCAATTACACCTAAAGATAGGAACTCTAAAATTTGTATAGTTCAATTCCCATATGTCCTCAATGATGTTGTAATATGACATCTCAGCTTCGCATGGTCTTTTATCTTTGGCACTAGTAAAATACAACGAACAATCTTGAATAGTGACCCCACTATTTTGGACTACACTACTTTCATCTTTACGCTTTGTGTAGTATGAAAATCTATTTATGTCGTAACCTTCATATGACATGACATCCATTTTTGGCTTAAAAGTGAGCCATTTTATGTTCTTAGCAACATTATTCGGTGATTTAGATAGTTGATTAAAGTCTTTCTCTTCAAACCACCTAATAAATGTTCAATTATGCTCTCTTGCAAGCCACATTGAACTGGATCGTGGATGATTTCTCTTTATAAGATCATTGTGTTCTGTGATGTATCTACTAACTTCATCGATGTGGTGTAAAATATACAAATGTGCCTGTTCCCACAACTCATGACTGATTCCTTTCACTCTTCCTCCCAGAGTTTCTTTGCCACAATAAGATTCAGTGTGATGGGAATTTTTTAGATCACTAGAAGTTTTATTGCAATTCATAAAATCATTGCAAAAGTTCATCACCTCCCTAGCCACATAACCCTCAATAATACTTCCTTTAGGACGATAATGATTCTGAACATCACCTTTGAAAACACTCATGTAGCATTCAAATGGATACATCCAGTGTAAGAAAATTGGACCCAACATCTTCACCTCCCTTGTAATATGTACTACAAGATGAACCATGATATCAAAAAATGGAGGAAAGTACATTTCAAGATGACACATGGTAACAATTACATCTTTCTATAATTTATCAAGAGTATCAGGATGTATCACTTTGTTGCATATTTCATTGAAGAAGAAACAGAGTCGCGTGATTGTAAACCTTACATGCTTTGGAAATATAGATCGAATATCCAAAGGTAAAATTTGTTGCATTAAGGTGTGACTATCATGAAATTTGAGACCTATCAACTTCAGATCCTTTTTTGATACCAATCTATGAATATTAGAAGAGTATCTTTGTGGAACCTTAATATTATACAAGTACTCACAGAAAGTATTTTTCTCCTACTTTGACAAAGTGTAACAAGATGGTGGTAAATATGTACGGCGACCCCTGATCTCCACTGATAATTCTTTTCTTATACCCATTAATTCTAAATCTTTTCTAGATTTGATGTCGTCTTCAGTCTTTCTTGGTATGTTCAACAGCATACCAATGATGCTATCACAAACATTTTTTTTCAACATGCATGACGTCAATGCAATGTCTATTTGCCAAAGATCTCCAATAAGGAAGATCCCAGAATATTGACCTCTTCTTGTATAGAGATTTGTCACATGTAAGAGTATGACTACTTGAACTCTTTCCAAATTCATTAACAATATGTTTTACCCTATCATATACAACATTTCCTGGTATAGGTTTAGGAGCACTTCGTTCCTCAGTTGACTCATTAAAGGTTTTGCATTGCCTTCGATAAGGATGCACTGGTGGGAGAAATCTACGATGACCAAGATATATGATTTTACCACCATGTTTCAGTCGGATTGAATCAGTATTTTCCTCACAAACAGGACATGCTTTATATCCTTTTATGCTATATCCAGACAAATTTCCATAAGCTGGAAAGTCATTAATCATGCAAAACAATATAGTACGCAAACTAAAGATCTCTTTACATGAAGCATCATATGTCATAACACCTTCTTCCCATAGTTTCATTAGGTCATCAATTAGAGGTTGAAGGTAAACATCAATATCTTTTCCAGGTTGCTTGGGCCCTGATATCAATATTGACAATATGACATACTTATTTTTCATACACAACCAAGGAGGAAGATTGTATATAACAATCATAACAGGCCACGTGCTATGTTGGTTGCTTAATGTACCATAGGGATTCATTCCATCTGTACAGAGTCCAAGTCTTAAGTTTCTTAGTTCTTTACCAAATTGAGGGCATAATAAATCAATTTTCTTCCATTGTGGTGAATCTGATGCATGTCGTAGGAGCCATCATCATTGGCCTTTAACTCCCCATGCCAAGACAAATTTTGTGCATCTTATGTATTAGCAAATAAGTGTTGAAATTGTGGTATTATTGGCAGATACCACATCACCTTGGCAGGAGAGCCATTTTTAGCCTTGGCTGAATTTGTGGTCTTATACCTTGACGCACCACATTTTGGACAATTTATCAAATTACTATAGTCCTTCTGAAATAACACACAATCATTTCGACATCCATGAATCTTCTTAGCCTCCATTCCCATTGGGCACATTATTTTCTTTGCTTGATATGTTGAAATTGGAAGCTCGTTGCCTTCAGGAAGAATTTCTTTTAACAAAGACATCAGTGAAGTGAAACTCTTATCGCTCCACTAATTTTGAGCTTTAAGAGTATATAATCGCATCACAACACTCAACCTCGCAAACCTAGTACAACCCTTATATAATGGTTTTTCAACATCATAGACAATGTTTGCAAATAAAGATGGATCAATGACATTGTCCCGACAACTACGTAGTATCTCATCAACCATATCATCCTAAATCGGTTCATCATTGACATTATCATCATTATCTATATCTTCTATGCCACAACTATTAGTATCAACATTTTCTAATCCATAATTAAATTTCTCTCCATGCCAATAACATTCATTATAACCTTGTATGATCCCATTACATATGACATGATTCTTAATTTCCTCACCAGTATCAACTTTCAAAGTGTTACCACAATTTCTACATGGACAATATAGTCTATCTGTAGGTAGTTTCCAATGTTCCTCAGCAAATCTGATAAATTCATCAAGACCTTTGGCAAACTCTAGACTGCAACGGTTCTTGATAGACATCCAACTTCGATCCATTTTCTATATCACATTAAAATTAATTATAAAACTAAGCATTTAATATTGATATTATAAGCTGTAATTTTTTATTGATAGGAAGTTAATTACTTTTATACTAAAGTGTACCACCTATCCCATTTTTAAATATTTAATCTCACTAGTAACTGTATGATGTATGTTTAGTCTTGAAGAAAATTTCAGCAACATTTCTCCTAAGTTCTCCAAGTGCACCGATGTAAATGGCAAATAACCACTCACATATGTATCCAGAGAACAAATGAGGAAATCCTACTGAAATTTTCTTCAAAACTAAACACATTATACAGTTACATCCTAAGTGAGATTAAATATCCAAAAATAATCCCATACCGGGGACTATCCAAAATTTACTCCTAATGAGTAAATTCTGAATGGGTTTCTAAGTTGATACATAAATGTATTATTGTCATATTTATATGTTAAGTTAAACATCATGCATCAATGATCTCATCTATAAATCCTAAAGTGTCAATCTAAGACTACACAATGTCTACCCTTATATTTCTAGAATGTATACAATGATTACATATGTGATTGATAACAAAATGTAGATATTAAAGAATACATATTTTTATTATTGGATGATTTGAATCAAAATGAAGCCTAATAACACAATGGGAGAGTGAGAATATTATACCTCACTTGAAGGCTGAAGAAGAAATATATGCAAGTCAACAGTACCTACAACAATACAAATGCACAATTCAATTCTATTATAATGTATTAATTAGGGGTCAATATACATCAATTTTAGAGGAGCCGAAAGAATTAACAAATATAAGACTGACAAATCTTGAAGTTTCAACAACTCATCCACCATGGTCGTGCCATCAATATGGTTGTGCTTCTCAGTATGGTCGTGCTACCTAACAAATATTGGAGTGAATCGAAGAGAAGGAACTTGCGAACTGACCTGGGCTTAGAATTTCCTTGCTGGTCTCGCCTACGAGTCAAGGGAGCCGCCGCTAGGTGAGAGGGAAGCTCGAGCAACAACATGGTGGCTCGATAGCAGCAGCATGACCTCTAGGTCAAGCTCGAGCAACAGCACGGTGGCTCGGTAGCAGCAACACGGCCGTCAGAAAGACACGGTGTCGGGGATGGCTCATCGGGGGCGGCTTGGGAGCAGCAACACGGCTCGGTAGTAGCAACACGACTCGGTAGCAGCAGCACGACGTCGGGGATGGCTCGTCGGAAGGGACACGACATCGAGGATGGCTCATCGTAAGGGGCACGGTAGCAGCAACATGGTGTCGGGCAGCACGGCGTCGGGGGTGTCTTTGGTCCCCAGTGCTTTGCTCCTGATCGAACAAATTCAATTGAAAACACGCAACGCTTTGCTCCTAATATCAGCCTGACCTATAGTGTCTGTTATCTGACAAAACTGACTCTAAAAATGCAACCTATACCGTCGATTAATAGAGAAAACCGACGCTTCAGGTGAAGTGGTGCCCGCATTTTTTAGGACCACTTGTAAGGTCGGGTAACCTAAAAAATGACCCTATAGAGTGGTACTACAAGGTTGGTTATTTTCAGAAAACTGACCCAACATGTCCAAAGCGGTTTCCGCATTTTTTGTTGACCCTATAGCGTCGGTTATTTGGAAAAACTGACCCTATAGATCGAGGCGTGAAGCCAAAATTGCACAAATTTTTACTGTGGGAAACCTAATGGGTCGGTTTTTATGATAAAATTGATGCAATAGTGTATTAGGTAGTGATATATATCTATATAAAAAATGTAGTAGTGATATATATATATATATATATATATATATATATATATATAAAGAGAGATAGTGCGCGTGCGCGCGTGCATGTTTGTGTGTGTGTCTATATATATCTATATGAAAAAAACTGAAACAGCACGGACAAAAATATGTAGTTGAATAGTACAAAACTGATCTTATTTTTGGTCGTAGCCCACTTTTGTGTGAAAGCGCCAACACTTTGGCGTCTTTGGCGTTTTAATCGCAACAGGACTAAAAAGCACCGAAAAATTGGCATTTAAGTGGAAAGCACTGAAACATTGATGTTTTAGGGTGAAAATATCGAAAAGTTGGCGTTTTAGTGTAAAAGTGCCAAAAAATTAGCGTTTTAGGGTGAAAGCACCCAAAAGTTGGCGCTTTAATAGATCCAGGACTGAAAACGCCAAAAGATGTGGTGTTTTCATTTGTTATGCTCTCCGCCTTCAAAGCCTGTCCATCAAAAGGCTTCAAGGCTTGTGTCGTCACATCCCTTCGGTGCAACAGCGGTAGCTGGCCACCCTACTTCTTCTTCCTCATTTCTCTGGTTTTCCTCCTCTTCTGCTGCTTCTTCCTCATTTCTCTGGTTTTCCTCCTCCTCTTGCTTCTTTTTCCTCCGATTTCCTCTTCCTCATTTCTCTAATTTTCCTCCTCCTCTGCTTCTTCTTCCTCTAGTTTCCTATTCCTCTTATTGTTTTTCCTCTGATTTCCTCTTCGTCTGGTTATTCTTCCTCCGATTTCATCTTTTTCCCCTCTAATTTTCTTTCTCTTCTTCTTTTCTTCCTCCGCTCTTCTTCCTTTCTTCCTCCGCTCTTCTTTTTTTCTTTTGTTGTTTTCTTTCCTCCGCTCTTCTTTTTTTCTTCCGTTGTTTTCTTTCCTCCACTCTTCTTCTTTTTTTCTTCCGCTATTGTTTTGTTCTCCTTTGTTTTTTCTTTTTTTCTTATGGTGTTCTTCTTTTTTTCTCCACAGGCTTCTCTACTTCCGCTGTACTTCTTTTTTTCTCCACAAATTTCTCCGACGGTTTATGTTCTTTTTTTTCTTTGGCTGTTCTTTTTTTTTCTTTGGTTGTTTTTTTTCTCTTTGGTTGTTCTTCTTTTTTGTTGTACGATGTTCTTCTTATTCAGTTGCTTCAATATTTTTCTCCTTTGCTTTCTTCCTCAATGTTTCTTTCCTTCCTCCAATTCTCTCTTATCATTTTATTTTAGACCATCTACTCATTACTATTTATCTTTTATTTGTCGTAATTACATACTTTAGTGATTCTAATAGGAGTGCAAGTATGTGCATCAGGAGTGTGCTCTAGTGCAGGTGTGGCTTCTATTGAGGACGTCTTTCTCTTCTAAAGGGTGAGTTTCATTTTACTTAATCATTTTAAGTTAATATTTTAAAGAAAAAATTGTAATAATTTGGACTGTATTTAATTTAGAGTGTATTTAGTTGGGACTATTTTGACGAGGATTGTAATTAATTTGGACTGTTTATTTTGGATTGTAATTAATTAGGACTATCATTTTGGATTGTAATTAATTTGGACTGTTTATTTTGGATTATAATTAATTTGGACTATTTATTTTGGACTATAATTAATTATGACTATTATTTTCGGTTGTACTTGTTTGTTTGATTTTATATGCTTATTTTTTGTTTTTCGTGTGTATTATGATGATTTTCTTAGTCTTGAATGGTTGTTGAACAGTTTAATTTGTTGTTTTATTTTTTGTGGAGATGAGGTTTGAATATTTTGATCGTGACTTCATAACATGTGTTGAATAATTTTGTACATTTGAAGATGTGTATGAAAATGATTGTTTGTAACATTATTTTGCTTCAAAATTTTCAAAATCAAGTCCAATCAAAGTTTTGAAATCCAATGATAAATTTATAAATCATTAGATATTTATTAAAACTAATTTTCTTCAAAATATTTAAATATCCAAACATGATTAGCATAAATGGAATGTAATACGTTGTTTCCAAAACTTCATATAGACTTGAATGGTTCTTGAACATTTTAATATGTTGTTTTATTTTTTGTGGAGATGAGGTTTGAATATTTTGATAGTGACTTCATAACATGAGTTGAATAATTTTGTGAAAATATTTAGAAAAATGGCCAAGGTCTCAACCAAATTTGTCACTCGTTATGGTGGCAACTTATTGGATGATGGGTCATATTGTAACGAGGTCTGCATGCTTACCGTTGTCTAAGCTATAACCTTCCCAAAGATATACGTCCTAGTTATGACTTGTTTCCTATTGAAGTAGTTGATGAGGATAGTTTGAAAATCCTCATAATGTTGATATACATCCCAGTTATGACTTGTCTCCTTCATAGGTTGCAATCATGGTCAATCAGCAATAATGTCCAATACCAAACAAAGAGATCCAATAAAACTTACCTCACTTGAGTATGCTTAAACAATGAGTAGTGCTCATGGAAGTTTCATGCATGTGCTTCTAAGAGGGTTGGTGGTTTGTGGAAAATCACAAGTTATAGTGGTGAACATACATGCCACAGTGCAATCCTATATAAGAATCACTTACAATGCAACTCATCATATATCGCGAGGATGATAATGTCGATGTTGAGAGCAAAACTTGACATGAGTGCTCGAGAAGTGATGGAAAAGGTTAATGTAGAATTGAATGTCACTGTCTCCTATAAGAAAGCCTGGCATGCATGTAGAAAGGCTATTTCTGCAACCTTTGGAGATTAGGAGGAGTCATATGGCTCCGTTTTGAGATTTCTCAAATGTTTAGGGCAAGTGATTCCAGGGATGGTATACAATTTTCAAAACACTATAATAACTGATGGAATGTCATATCGGTTTAAACGTGTGTTTTGGAGTTTTGGGCCATGTATTACGGGTTGGGCTCACTGACGACCAGTATTAAGTGTTGATGGCACATTTTTATAAGGTAAGTATGGAGGGACACTACTCATAGCGACTAGGATTGATGCAAACAATGGATTGTTTCCTTTTGCCTTTGCAGTTGTTGAGAAGGAGAACAAATCTTCTTGGATATGGTTCTTGAGATGCATGGATCAAAAAATTCCAATAGTTGGTCGAAGGAAAAATCTTTGTTTCATATCTGATAGGATATGTGGTCTTGATAAAGCTATAAAAGAAGCTTTTCCTCTTAGCAGGCATTGGTTTTGTTTAAGGCACTATAGGGACAACTTCCATGAGAAATTTAAGTCCACTGAGTTGTACAACTTAATGTGGAAGGTCGGTAAGGTGACACAAAATGGTAGAGTTTGATAAGATCTTGGCAACTATAAACGTCATTGACCCATCTCCTTATAATTGGCTCCTGAAGCAGAACCCAAGAATGTGGGTTCTTTCCTGTGATGGCGGCCTGAGATATGGTATAAAAACTAACAATTATACAGAGACAATAAATGGAGTTTTAAAGCGTGCTCGCAACCTTCCCATTCAATCCCTTATTTGCAGCATATATTATCATTTGGTAGCAATGTTCTTCCAAAAAAGAAACTTAGGTGCAAAGTTAACTAGTTCATTCACGAAGAAAATATCTAATAAATTGGTTAAGTTGGAAACCAAGGCGGGGAAACTAAGGATGAATTGTAGAATAAATGAGTTTGCTTTTATAGTTGAAGATACATCCGGAAACAACTATCAAGTGCATCTCTTCCAGAATCACGTTAATTGTCAATGTACTTGTGGTGCACCTCTATGTTCCCGATAGAGTATTAAAATAGTTTGGTGCTCATATCCAACCTCAACCCCAAGCTTTTCCAGATTACCAAAGAATTGATGGTAGAGATCGAAGAACGAATGATTGGTTGAACGAATACATTACAGGACTCAACATATGGAATGACAGGCAAAATCATATAGTTCAACTTCTAGACCCCTCAGCTGTGCCACAAGTACCTAATTGGTAAAATCCTGAGTATCACATATAATGACCAGTTGAGCCGCAGACGATTTACTATCATCAAGGTTACGTGGAGCGAGAATATGTAAGTAATGCCTATATCCATATAGATAATTAACTATACAAGTTTGTATATGAAAACATGATAAAATAAACTATGTTTTTCGTAGGTCCAAAGCCAAATGGATATCAGGGGATCATTGGAAACACTAACAAATCAGACACCTGTTGAGGATTGGATGAGAGCCTGTGACAAAATATATAGTATTCAGAGTGTATGGTTTCAACAAATGTTGAGTCACTTGCAGCCCAATTTGAGTTTCTCATATCCTGTGACGATTTCAGTTGGTGCTTCTCCTATTCCATCTTCCATGGAAGCACAACACTCCACACCATGCCTCACTACTGAAAGATACTCCACATGAATAAGTCACTCAGCTACACTAGGACAATCCACACCAATAGGACACTCAACATCATCATGACAACCCACAATAGCAGGACACTCTAGGGAATGTTCACCTTACTCATTTCCTGGAATATTTTACACTTATCCTTCATCATCATCAGACCGTTTTGGAGTTCCTTCCAACTTATCTTGGACTCACCCAAGTTTTAGCCAGTACCAAAATGGAGCTTTCTCTTCATTTTCGTGATCAACTAGTTCTTCATTTTTAGGATCACCTCCAATGTTGAGTACTATGCCATCCACTCGTCCACTCACTCCGCCACTCCCTCCAAGTAGGTCTACACGTGCAGGTCAACATGCACACTTGAGTCCAATTGAGCCTTCTCCATACTTTGGGCGCTCTTCGGGTCCAATAACCCGAGGTAGAGGAAGTAAGCGACGTTAGGTATGTATCAATTTTTCTAGCATTTTACTTATAGAAGAACTATACGTAGTTAAATAATTATTTTTATTTTGATTACAAGGTTGATTTTGTTAGACGCAGATGTCAACTTCTTTATTTTCGTTAAATGTTTGACTACTGTGGACAGTGTAGAAGAATATGTTGTTTTTATATTGTGGCATACTTAAATGTACATCTTTTCTTTGCATGGACTTATTTAATATCTTTATCCATTTTTATATTATGTTAATTTTTATCATTAAGACTTTTTTGTGATTTTATTCGCGACCTACCAGTACAAAACAAACTATTGATAAAATGCCAAATGAGTTGCGTCAATATGAAGTTGGTTGATTAAACGCCAAATCAGTTGGCGCATACGTGAGGCTAGTCGATAAAATACTGATGCAATTGGCGTATTTGGTTATCCCTATTTGGTTATGCCTATTGTTTAAGCATGGAAAATGCCAAGAATAATGGCGGCGCATTCAGTCACCCTCCATTTGAAACGCTGAAACTTTGACGTTTTCAGTTTTTTCTCACGTTTTCAGTTTTTTCTCAAGTAAAACGCTGATATGTTTTGCGCTTTTAGTGTGATTTTAATTAAACGCCAACTTATTTGGCGCTTTGTCACAAAAGTAGGCTAATTCAGAAAACTAGATTTATTTCATGCTATTCAGATACCTGTTTTAGTTAAACTGTGTTATGTTGGGTTATATATACATATATATACCCCGTAAAAGTTGGGCACTTAAATTCCATCGTTCTTGTTCTCGCAAAATTTGTTTCTGTCATACATGTTTCCTGAAAAAGTTGGGCTCTTCACTTCAGTCGTCCGTGCTTTGATGAAATATTGTTTCGTAGACATCCTGTTATTTATAATGTTTCAGTCATGTGAAGGCAACCCTAATTCCCAATCGTGCGCCTGTTTTCTTATAATTGCCGCATACAATTCGCAATCCAACCGTATTGTATTTTAGTGCATCACCTGCATGTGGCCGTTCTACGTCCGGAGAAAGACAAGTAACTTCGGAACCACACAAATTTTAGGTAAACATCTTATTAGATGACAATCCGATCTTGTAACAAAACAAACAAAACATGAATATGGTTTTAATGATGCGAATTCCAAACATGTTCAATGTTGAGAAATGTTGAAGTCATCATTCAAATGGTATTATTTATTTCTTTCGAAAGATTCATACAATCTTTCCAAGTTCAAACAGGCTACATCAAAAGCATCAACATATACATTGTCACAGAAAACTTCCATAGAGATTCATTACAAAATCTATTTGCATTTCTAGTTTATAAATGAAAAGCATGTTTGATTCATTTCACCTTCAACATCGTATCTTGTATGATCCCTATGATACTTGAATACATTAAACATATATGGATATGATATGTAGAAAAATACTACGTAAATATGATTAGTAAATAGCAACATTGAATTGAAATAAGGTAAGTGTTTTATATTAGTAATAAACAAGCAATATATTTAAGATAGTAATTTGTTTGTTCGAGTACATTAGATCAGTAAGACAATATTCATTTTTTAATATATGTAATTGGTATACCTTGATGTTACTTGATTTGTTCCTTATAAATTTATATATTTTAGAAAGTAATTTGTTTGTTTTAGTACATTTTTAGATTAGTAACTCAATATTCTTTTTTGAATTTACGTAATTCATGACTTGATTACTTGTATAAGTATTATTAGATCTATGTTGGCGTCATCGATAAATATTGGGTAGTTCAAGGTGTTTCTTTCATTGTGAATGTAATGCACATTTTATTTGGAAATTAATACCATAGTGGTCTAGGAAAAAAGGAAGATGAAGTGATATGAACGGGATTCAGTGTTTCAATAAGCGTCCCCACAACCAAACTTATTTTGAAAAAATGTTTTATAATATGAAACAATGTATTTCATCGAGAACTAAGATGGTCTAGTCTAGTGCAATATTTCACCTCCACAAGATAATATATATGACATAATCATTGAGTCTTACAGTAATAAGCCACTTTCGATTTTATTTAATATATATAAACATTTATTCTTTGGGAAATCTATATTTTTAAAACATAAAAATATATGCCTCTTTTCAAGATACTCTCTTTTAAGAATGAAGTATATACCCTTCAGTAGTATAATTAATGAAGTATACATTTATACATTTTAGTAAGAGTATACAGAGATAATAAATTTTTCTTCTTCCTCTACTATAATGGTCTAAGAAACAATTTTACAAGTCAAGCTTTTATAGATAAGCATAATTTCACAAGGTAGTTATTGAATCACTTCATCATACAATCAAACTTGAGCAAGCTTAGAAGCCAAATTATACATTAAAAAAATTAGCAAATATTTGTTAGGTACAGAAGAACTTGAAATCAATCCGTGTATACAAAAAGTTACTTTTATATGGAAGAAAAGTGCGATGTCGTGATTTTACTAAGATGTTGAACAATACATTAATAAATATTCAATATTTAAATGTTGCATACGTGTGTATAAGTAGTTTACATCTTAAAATGTCTATCTACTTCATAGACAAAATGAGTTCGTAGTTAAGCATCCTTTGGATGTATCAGATGTGTCATGGTATTCAAATTGGGATGCTAAGCTTCTTACTTTATTGATTCACGGTCGCTTTATTGATTGAGTTGGTGCAATTGTCACCAGATTTTAAGAAACTCATATGAAATGGTAGGTCTAGGAAAGATGATTAGGCTACACATCATTTTGAAAACAATAATTTCTTAGAATGGTCTAAAGATGTCGTAATGTATCCTTAAGTATAAAATCCAATTAAATGATGAAGCTTATTAAAACAGCAAACTATAAAGATATATAAACATGCATCTTATACACATAAGAAGCATGAACGCTATGTTCATATTACTGATTGCCAACGGATAAGCATTCAAGTTTACCATATATGATATGCTGCAACTGCATAAAAAGACAAAGTTAGAATAAAATTATTACAAAGAAAAAGAAACAGTTTTTGTACCAATTATGTCGTTGCTGCAATGTTCCATTTTAAAAAATATATAAGATACACAAGTAAGCAGAAACGTGTGTGCATGTTCACGTGTACATTATATCAGTTAATATCATTTGTGTTTCTTTTATTGTCACTAAAATATGAAGATCGCTAAAAATATTAACAAAAGAAAAAACGATAATTTATTTTCGTGATTGTTTATATAAATTTTAATGTAGTAAATATATTTTTGAATAGTTGAACATGTTAATTGAAATGAAAATTTTCGTTTAAGATTATGTTAAAATATAACTAAATTATTAGAAACAAAACTGCCAAAATCAAATTATTCCATTGTTATAAACTTTAACGATGGTCATATTTTGACATGAATGGGACACGTCCAATATACAACAAACAATATGTTCAATTATTTAGAATATGAATATATGAATGATACATATGCAAAATTGATACGTATGAAAAAGATTATGATTCGATATGACATTGCATGTTATGCGAGGAGTGGTTTTCCACTATAATGTGAATTGTAATTAGCAGATCTTCATATTGTGAATCACATAAGATGGGTATATGTAAACAAAAAACAAAATTAAGTAATTTAATCAAAATATATTGAATTAAGTGATTGTGAAGTTATACTGCAATGATGTTTGTATTTGTATATAATACTTTAAACGTTTACCTTTAGTTTTATATATTCCAATATTTGATTAAAGTGACACGATATAATTGATATGTGTAAATAAAATACTAAATGCCCATGTGACATCTTATATAATGGTACTAAGAGTTATTGTCTTTAATAAATTATTTTAAATATATTTTAAAACTATTAATACAATAATGTTATTGCAAGATCATTAATACATATCGGATAGTATGTTTGATCGATGATGATAAGTGTTTGTCTAGAATACAACTTAAATGTGTTGCAGATATTGAGGCGACAACATTATCATTCTTATTTAGGGGAGAATGTGATTTTATGAAAAATATGCTAGCTTCCTCATGACATAAGGAAAGGTCAGACCACATATGACGTAGAAAAGCTCCTTATTTCCAGTGGTGTCAAAAGATCAGTTTTCAGTTGGTTCTTTTCTTGTCCCACACATCCAGGTGATGCATACCTAACCTAAAATCAACTCATAATCAAATTTATTGTTAAATGGTAAACTTGAAACCAGGCCGGGTTTACAACATGGAACTAAGACCAAATTCTTTACATTTCTATACATATTCGAATATCTCTTACACCCATGTTACAACTTGGATTGCCAAATTTAATCTGCCCAGAAAAAAACCAAATTGATAAAATTGATACTAAGTTTTATTTTTCTTGATTAGATCGGGCCAGGTTACCATGTTTGGACATCACTTTGACAACCCTACTTGTTTCTTCAAATGCCATTGCGACAGTGGTTTCTCTAGAATACTGAAGTGAAATTGAGACTAATGCAGTCTTTGCACATACGGTTGTTACTATATACTTCTTGCAATTAACATATATTGCAACAACTTGTTGCAATGGAACACTTCCACTGTCATAATACATACCACAATTGTCAAAAATATATAGGATACGACGTAGTGATGATGATATGTTGTATGGATTAATTTTTCTTTTGATAACGATGTTGTATGGATTATTCACGTTATGTATTTTATAAAATCATAAGAATAACATATACTCACAAGACGAATCAAAATGTGAATGGCAATTATTTTATTTGCAAAGGCGCAGAACCAATATTGTTTTGTTCCCTATTCAAATTTATTTATTCATTATTTTACTTAATTGTAATCATTTAGTTGTTTTAATTGAGTTAGTAGTTTTTTTACGCAAAGTAAATTCATAGATAACGTTAGACTCTATTAGAAGTGATAATAGGACTAATTTGTAGATAATGAACTATAACACATTTACAACTAATTTGTATAAGAACAATAGTAGGTGGGCACTTTTTGTTATCATGTGCCGAGTTCGTGATGCATGCTACGCACATTCAACTTACAATATGATGCTACCACCATCAACAGTAGCGGACTGAAATAGTTAATTCTATGAATAGTATTTACAGGAAAATTGATAGTATAATCGTATGGAAAGCCAAACCACTTGAAGTGGCAACATCTAAACATGACTACTTCTTTGCAAAACGTCTAATACAACTTGGGAGAGCAATATGATTAAAGAGGACTTCTAGGTTCTGTATATATTGATGCATACTCCTTTCGGCGATAAATCATGTTGCTACTATTTTATTGCAGTACAAAGATATGATCAACTAAGAACAAACAACTTGTAATGATAAAAATTGAACATTGTTTTCAAACTCAAATGTGACTCATATAGATAGCGAGGCTGCGACAGGGTTATTATTTCAATAAAATCTCATGTTGATCGACAACAAGAGAACCCTATATGAATTAGTCATTTTACTAACTATGATAGTGCTCTCCTAATTCCGCTTGTTGTGATTCTACTGATCATCACACGTAGTCATAGCTCTTCTACCGCTGCATCGGTTGCCATTGCAGTGATTCCTATAGGTATTCGGCCTCTACCATGAACAACTTCCCCACAAAGCCACGCCTATCATTTAGCCCACACACCCTTCTAGAACTGAAGTCCAACAGCCAGTCATTGGCATGGATAAGAAACTGATATACATCTCTCATGGATTGGTCATCTCTCTTCCTTTTCTTCAACTTGACCCGGTTAGCATTTTCATTGGGGGAGTGAAGGACAGTGTGGGATTCATCATAGGTGATGTCGCTCATGGCCTTGTGATGGAAACCTGGTGGAGTGTACCCATTGTAGTTGTTGTTCCATTAGAGGTGCTCGGGAGAAGGCCGCAGAGAGCGGTGTCCACATGTAGTATGTTCTGGCCTCATGCAATATATAGCATGTAAGGGTGTAGCTCACTAGTGATTGGACTATGACCACAATCAAAAGTCTCAAGCTTTGATCCCAATGGGAAAGAATTAATTGGAAACTTCTATTTGACATAGTTTACATCAAAAATAATGAGTTGCATACTTGATTTATCAAACTCCTCATTATCGAGCATCCACATGTTATGAGAGGTCGAAAGGAGGAAGACTCCTTACAATATATATATATATATATATATATATATATATATATATATATATATATATATATATATATATATATATATATATATATACATTGATATGTACATATATACATATTTATAAATAAATATACTTAGATATATTTATATAGATATCTACACATATATGTAGATACACAAACATATGTACACACACATACAATATATATAAATATATATATATATATATATATATATATATATATATATTCACATGTTGCATGTGTGGGTAGATAACTTAAGTTACCCGATTCCCAATTGACTTTGTGTTGTGCTGATAAGGAGTAGCGGTGGCACTAATTGTAATTATGTGTGTTCGTGCTTCACGTGTATGGAATAGTGGTGGCACTATTAGTAATTATGTTGTCAATAATTACACAAGCATGGAGCAGCGATGCAAGTCTGATCCAAGAGTAGAGATAGTAGCTGACAATGTTATAACCTAACTCCACTGTTCGGGAAATCGGTCCGCACGACCGCATATACTCCCGCATATACCTATTCAGTCACCCTACCGCACCGCATATTGCTAATCAGTCCACTAAGTGGTCATGGGCCGCATATACTCCCGCTTGGCCGATTAAGCGGCCGATTAAACTCCAATTTTTGAAAATCTCACAACTTATGTACATGCATTTCATACATACATGCATGCATACAAACACAAATTTCATTATATATTAAAATTTGTATATATAATCATTGATTTATATGTATACATTGTAATACATATAATAATTTCCAAACACATTTGTATATTGGTATGGATACCTTTTGATATAAACATATACATACATATACAACAGACCTACATATACAAACACATATTTGTACATAAGTATATACATTTTTATTTATTCACATATATAGACACACTCTACACATATTTCTATATTGATACATGTACATTTTAGTATTTGCAAATATATTACAAAGGCATTCCATATATAGACATGTATACATATATAAGCACATCATATATGCATATCAATATATTTATATGTAAACACATAAGTGCCTACTATATATATATTTATAATCTCAATATACCATTTTATATGTAATTACTTTATTGAAAAAAAGCCAAAACCGCATATACTCCCATATATACTCCCGCATACCGCATATACTCTATGCAGTACCCCCACCGCCCGTACACCGCATACCGCTTTCCTGAACAATACTCCTACCATATTTTAATATATTTGTTTGCAAATAATATAATATGAAGGACACATTAAAAAGATGGTTCCATATGTGTCTTGTTTGGAAAATGAGGATTGAAGTGTGAATACTCCATATGGGATGGATTTTCTGTCATTTATTGTTTTAAATAAATCATTAATAGATTTAGGACAAAGAAAGAGAGGAAAATCCAAGAAATTACTGAAGGCAATTCACAATAGATGTTTTAAATATGATATTATGTGAAACACTCCAGAGAAGAGAGTTTTCATGCATAAATAAATAGTAATAGCTTTATTAATTATTGGACAACTGAAATATAAGATAAAATATAAGTTTTCAAAAGAAAATAAGATGTATGGTGTTGTAGATAAATAGAAAAGTAATTATTTAGCCATTACTGGAAACACAATG
This sequence comes from Alisma plantago-aquatica, assembly GCA_963693085.1. NCBI lineage: Eukaryota > Viridiplantae > Streptophyta > Magnoliopsida > Alismatales > Alismataceae > Alisma > Alisma plantago-aquatica. The sequence goes on along the minus strand of OY856411.1, from coordinate 662,320,246 downwards.
TTTGAGAAACAAATACTATTATTTGGGTCTTACTTTTGGCATATTTAGAAATAATAATAATAAAAAGAAGAAAAAAAATCTATACTTTGGGAGAAAAGGACTTTCCATGTGGTGTGTGCAATTAATTTAAGAATATGCTAAAAGAGAAAGTATTGTAAATAAAAGTTATCCCAAGAAATCCCATGAAAATTATAGAGGTTGGTAAAGACTTTAATGAGTTTTCCTCCAAATTTTATAGAAAAAGGAGGTTCCTAGAGGCCTATAGAAAATCATGAAGATGGAAGGACCTACTTGAAATAAATGAAACATATGCCTTTTTGAAGAGAGAGAAAAGGGACATCAAGAAATATCTTTTTGACACCAAATTTTACCCACACTAATATTTAATCATTAGAAAGTTCCCTTTAAAATTTGGAGTTATTTGGAGAAGAGAGGAGAGAGATATGGGTTTTTATAAGTTCCCTAAACTGAATGGTTAATTGGCAAACATTTTTCATGTGTTACATTTAATGTAAATCAAGAACTATGGGCATGTCCCTTTCCTTGTCGTGCACCCTTGGGAGCCGCCAGACTTCCCCAATTTTTTTTGTAGAGTTAGAAACTCCTTTAAAGTAGTTGATAGCTCTATCTTCCATATATATATAAGGCAAATAGAGAGTCTAGTCTCATCTGAGAGAGAGCAAAAATATCTCAGTTTTCTAAGATCTTTGGTGACAAAATGCTTTTCTAAGTAAGTTTTATTGGCCTGAATTCCAAAGGTATCATTGCCAGATTAAATAATATCATCAACATAGACAATGAAAATGACTAGCCTGGCCGCAGTTTTCCTGATAAACATAGAGTGATCCGAGTGGGAACAACGAAAGCCAAAATTGATTAAAATTTGACTAAGTTTGTCAAACCAGACATGAGGATTTTGTTTTAGAATATAGATGGATTTTTTGAGTTTACAAACTCTCAAGAAAGACTCCCCCTGAGCAACAAAGCCCAGTGGTTGCTCCATGTAAACTTCTTCCTACAAGTCTTCATATAGAAAGGTATGCTTGACATCTAACTGAAATAGAGGCCAATCTTTTTTGATAGCAACAGAAATAAGAATTTTGATAGAACTTAATATTGCTACAGGAGACAATCTTTCAAAGTAGTCCACACCATAAGTTTGTGTGTAACCTTTTGCCACGAGATGAGCTTTCAGTCGCCCAATTGTACCATCTGGTTGATATTTAATAGTGAAGATCCAGCGACAGCAAACAGTAGAGCCAGGAAGAAAGTCGATCCACAAGTTCCCATGTCTTGCAATCAAAGAGTTCTTGCATTTCATATTCTCTAGCTTATTTCCATATAGGAATGAGAAGAGCTTCTACAAAAGTTTTGGGAATAGAGACAACAGATACAATAGTAGTGCAGCATGCAAAACTGGTATTTGATTTAGAAGATGAGTAGAAATGACTAATAGGATGTTTTGTGTAGGAACGAACACCTTTGCACTGACTTATAGGTAGGTGTAAGTCAGAGATTACCTCATTTGTCTAATGAGCATCCACAGAAGGAGGAATTGGTTGTGGAGGATCCATGGAGGGAGTAGTTGTCTTGATTATTCACTTGTAAACTTACAGAGATCGATCTTCAGGAGTCAGCTCAGAAGTTAGTGCAATATCAACAACATAAGGCAACGGTGTGGGTGCTAAAATGTCACTTGATAGTGATGGCCCATCATCCGAGTAATATGGCATATGTTCAAAAAATATTACATCAGCACTTATATACCATTGTCTCAAAATTTGATCAAAGTAGTGATATCCTTTCTAAGTTCTAGAATATCCTAGAAAGATACACTTGGTGGAGTGAGGATCAAGTTTTGTTAACCCTAGGCGAAGGTTTTTGACAAAATAGGTACACCCAAAAATATGGGGTGGGATACAAAAAAGTTAGGCATCAGGGAAAAGGATGGTGTAAGGGATTTGATTGTGTAAAATGGAAGATGGCATGTGATTGATAAGATAGCAAGCCACAGGCATAGCCTCTAGCCAGAAATATTGAGGAACTTTATAATGAAGAAGTATAGTGTGATAAACCTATAAAAGATGGTGGTTTTTCCTTTTAGCAACTCCATTTTGTTGTAGAGTGTAGGGGCAATCAGTTTGGTTTAGAGACCACAGATAGAATGAAACGATGTCACTAATTTTTACATATATTCAAGGGCATTATCAGTGTAGGAAACTTTAATGGTTTCGCTTAATTGTGTTTGTACTTATGAGAAAAAATACTAATATCATCCAAAACCTTGTTGTGGTCTTTTAGTAAAAACAACCAAGTAGCACAAGAATAATCATCCATGAAGGTCATAAAGTATTTGACTCCAGAATGGCTAGGAATAAAACATGGAGCCTAAATATTCACATGGACAATGTCAAAAATGTTTGATCTAGGGCTCTAGAGGGGGGTGAATAGAGCTTCAAAAATTCTCACAAGATAGATTAGACCTTCAAATTATATCAATTAAAACCAATATCTTAAGTGCAATATGAAGTCCTAACTAACAAGCATAGAAAGGATGAGAGAAAATAAAATAAACACTTAGACAAGGTAATTTAGAGTGGTTCCACTCTCCAAACTAGGAGAGAGTCAATCCACTACCTAGAGAGGTCAACCTTTAGGAGTTTGCAAGTGCTTTCCTCTATATATTCACCAATAAGAGTTACAACACAAGACCAACCAAAGGACTTACCTATTCAATACACAAAGTCTTCAAACTTACTAAGGACATGCCCACTTTGCAAGTGTCTTCTGCCTTCTTCCAAGGACTTACCTACTTTTGCACGAGTCTTCAGCCTTCAAGGGATTACCCACTCTTCTTGGATATTCAACCTTTGACTTCTCCTTCACTCGGAGAAGATCTTCACATCTTCTTCAACCTTGAAGAAGAATAGCAACAGCTCCACCTCCACTCGGAGTAGCTTACTTCACTTTTGCTTCTTTGAGGAAAGGGGTAGGGAAGATGGAATGGAATGAGAGCTTTACAAGTACAAGGGAGTGGCTCTCTTACAACTGGCCTAACTCACTCGTAATCACAAAATGTTTTGTAAACTAGAGAGAGAAAGGGGCTCAAGGACTTGCATCACACGCAACTATAGAAAGGACTTAGAATAGTATGAATGAGCAAACTTAGAATGAACTCCAAGGGGTCCTATTTATAGCTGGGGGTGTTCCCTTGAGTGTGGGATCACTTAAGGGCAAAATATAGCTATTTTTCATGTTGCAATGGATCTATTCTCACTCAAAATAGCTCACCAACGGTTATAAATCATTTTTTCTACATTTTTCGTACAATACATTTGGTTGAGTTTCAATAAAGGTAACTTGATCGATCCACTAAATGACAAAGTTAATTTTCAAACAATTGGTCGAGTTTGTTCTGGGAAACTCGACCGATGAGCCAAAATCAATTTTTCTCAGTGAGTCACTTGGTAAAGTTTTGTGAGTGTGCAACTCGACCAATTGGTCTCTTCAAAATATCCATCACTTGATCAGTCGAGTTTCTAACTCGACCGATAAATAGCTTGTGACAAATTTTCTAATTTGACATTTGAGTGATCAAATGTTAGAATTAAGTGCCCCTAATTTTTCCTCATCTTAGTAACAAGTCATATCATCAATACAAGTGATTACAAAAATCATCTAAGGTCATTTGGAGTGATTTCCCAAAATGCGCACTTGCATTGCATTTGACTTGAACTTGAACAAGCTAGGGCTTGTGTAATTTGATCCTTTTCATGTACCTAAAGCTTGAAATTAATCTTAAATAAACATATTATATACATAGGAATGGAATGGTTAAGTCATTATCAAAATATGGGTAATGTATAACTCTCAAGTCAACATTCTCCCCTTTTTTGACAATGACAAAACATTCTTCAATCATGTTGAAAAGGATATGTAAAGTTATACCTTTATCTTGTGAATTGCAAAGGGATTTGGGATTTGAACAATGTGAATTACTCCCACTCAATCTATGCTTACTATAACCTGCATAGTTAGTCTATCTACACAAAGAAACATGACATATGTATACTATATGGTCCTTTAGCAAGTCACATGATAAAAAAATATAATGAACAAGAAAAGGATCATATAGGCAATAAAAGCAATATGGTTGAGATTCAACACATTGAACTTCTCTCCCCCTTTTGACATTATCAAAAAGGAAGGGGGTAGAAGAGCATAGAAATGGGTCTTCTCCAAGAACAACCAAAACATACATCCACAACTTGTGATCTCAAAGCATACACCAAAATAGAGATGAGAGAAACAAACAATCTAAGTCATAATCAAAATATGGTAAACAAGGCACCAACTCATGAGATATAGTAAATCAAAGAGTAAGTGTACAAAGGATTTATATTACAACCCAGAAAGCATGTTCTCAGGAAACAACTACAAGACAAAGTGATGAAAATGAGATGATAAAATAATACAGCTCAGAAAATGTGCCTAGATGATTGTAATACAAAATAGCCTAGAAAGATATATATGATAAGCATCTAGACCAAAATCTAGAACAACTAAACATCTAAGATATCTATGTCCACAACATCATCAATAGTAGCATCAAAAGCATCTGGCTCACAGTCATCATCTCTATCTGAAAGTGCAAAAGAGATAACAACATCGCCTTCATCACTGAAGGCGCCAGCAAAGCCATCATCAGAAGCATCACCATCATCCTCATCAGCCTCGTCATCAGCATCAGTCTCTGCATTAGCCTGGTCTGGCATCTCCTCATCAGTAAGAGAACCAAAACCTCAACTGTGTTAACGAGCATTCTTCTCATCCCAAGACTATAATGACCCCGCCTCCCGGTAACCCCCAATTAAGGGAGACCGAAAGGTCAATGTCGTTATCCAATTAACAGGATCAAAGGTTCGACAAATAATCAATAACAATTATGAAATTCTACTAACTAACTGGAATTTGGTATAAAATTAAAACCTTGCTTACCTTTGAAAATTTGGAAATCTATCTATCCAGAGCTTGAATTATTCTATCTAATCCTCCTTGCACTTTATTTCTCATTTCCACGATGTGTCATTTTACTATTTGTTCTTTCAATTGTTATTCCTAAAACGCCAACAAACAAAACATCAGTCAGTATATCGAAATATACTAGTATGTGGGAACAACCAAAATCTTGCAAATATGGCTAACAATTTAATAATCGCAATCAAATTAATTAACAAGCCAATTTACACTTTTCAGTATGACATTCTCCACCGCTTTTGCCCTAACCCTGGCATACCCACCTTAGGGTGCCCTTTGCCAATGACTTAAGGCCACCTTCTCAATCCCGAACTTGGTTCCTGGGGGTCACCACTCATAGTGCCCACTAGTCATGCAATAACATAGGCCACCTTCTTGGTGCCTGGGGTTACCAGTCAAGGTGTCCATTGGTCTACCCATCTAGGCCTGACCTTTGGCATCATCCATCAGGGTGGCATGTAGGTGCGAGAATACATACTTCTATTTTTAATGTGATAATCATAGTGACTTTATGATTTGCAAGTATGAACATCCAACAGATAATTTGCATTCAATGCGATTAACCATCCGAAAAATCTGTGGGAAATTAAGGCGGTTATTCATAATTAACCACATACCTGATCCAGAGCAACTTGATTGTCCAAGCAATAAGGATAAAGAATCAATCAACAAGCAATCAACAATATCCTGAAATTAATGCATACGATCCAAGTGTTATAGTTTATCCAGAACATTCTAAAGCTAGACTTGGATTCCACCTTAGGCTTTCTAGACCACATTAGGGTTTTATTAGGATTTTTACTTCCATAACGCTTTTATCATATTAAATGCTCTCTTAGTTCATAAGCCCTAATTTCAACATCATACACCCAATTAAAGTTGATTATTTCTCTTTTATACCAAAACTACCTTCTTTATCCTTTTAAGTTATTTCAAGGTCATTAGACTCAATTGTCACCTTTAGTTTCTTTTGGATTAACAACTCATAATTCATGATGGTCTAATTCCCATATGAACTCGATTTGCCATTAATTCCACCTTTTATTCATGAGAAAACCCTAATTACCACAATTAGGGTATTTATCCACAAATTAGGAACTTTAATGCTCGAAATAGCATATTCCTACTTTAATCATGAAATTAATCAATTAAAGCCATTAATAGTCTAATTAATCAACATTAGGGTTTCAAGGCCCATTAAAGTATATTCATGCATATTAAACTCGAAATTGAACTAATTACATGCAAATTCATCCTTTTTGTTCCTAATGTTCCCTTTCATCATTAACAGGTTAATACCAACTCTAATCATCGATTAAACCCTTATAAATATATTATTCATATCAAAATAGGGTTCTTTAAACATTAATACATTAAAGTTGACATCTTCCATTACTTTTCTAATTGAAAGAGGAACCAAGCTTCAGTTATATTTTTAATGGATTCTTCACGTTTGTCTGATCAACTTTCATGTATAACATGTCCTTATTCGACCTACCAATTAATTACTATGAATTTATCAAAACTCACTTACTTTCAGCCAACGGGAGGTTGCCATGTGTTCAGGCCCATGCAACGTCACGGCTTGGTTTGGGAAACATTTCTAAATGTCTGATTTACCCCTGGTAAGTGGGGCGTGTCTATAGCCTGCGGAGGGGCAGAACGGTCAAACGTGACCTTCTTCTTCTTCCACCTTGCGCAGTCGCGCGCTTCCGCCCTAGCGGCCGAGGGAGCAACTCTCCCTCCTCCATCTGGACCTCGTCGACCTCCAGGGATGCCTCCCTCGCCTCCGTCGTACCCCGCACAGGCGAAGGTGTCGTGATATGCAGCCAAGATGACCGGAACTAGCCTCCGTGAGTCTGCAGCTCACGAACGAGACGCAGCCATGTTGTAGGTGTGCCGGAAGTGATGCATGAGGTTGGGTGTGCGAGGGAATGATCTGATCATTCACAGGTCATCCGGGAAACATCGTCCTTCCCCACGATGGTTCCACACCTCCCCGTTGCTCAAGGAAAACACCACGCAAAGATTGGGTTTTGAACACAAGAACAACGAAGAAGAAGAGATATAGTTGCGTGGAATCCCCCTTGGACTCGACCCCAGGTCTTCCCTTTATATAGGGGAGGATTTTTGCACCCCAAGACGTGCATCCACAAAGGTGCAAGGTCTTTTCCTAATAGAAATCAAATTCCTTCATTAGGAAGCAAACCTCTCTCTCTCTCCTATTTCTTTGATATTCCTTCTTCTTATGATATTAGGATTTTGAAAATCCTTTCTCTTTCTTTTCCTTTATACTTGCCCCTTTCTAATTCATAGGCCACGGATTTCTATTTTTCCTTTAGTAGAAAATACTTTCTTTTTAGCAAAACTACATAATCTATTAATAATGTATTACATTATTCTCTTATTTTCTTTTATAGGTATTTTCTCTTTCCTATTTATTCATTGGGACTCCTTGGATCCCATGAAACTCTAATAATTCGAAATTTCTTTTTATGGAATACTCCCTATCCTTAAATGCATCAATATGCATTATTTCACATTATCTTGTTTATTTCTCATTAAAATATCTCTTTTTGAGGATTTCTCTTTTATTTTCCTTCTTGGTATTCCTTTTAACCTTAGGAATCCTTGGGATATGAAATTCCACCAAGGATGCCTCTTTTTACTTATTTTCCACATTTCATCAATTTCTTTCTTAATCTTTTCTTATCTTATTGTTTTTCTTTGCAATTTTGGACTCCTTGGAACCCAAGGAACCCATGTGGCACGAAATTCATTCCTGGATTACATTCCTTTGCCTTCTGGAGATTTCTACCTCATCTCTCTTTTCTCAACAACTCAATTATTCACTAATTAACTGAATTTCCTTATTATTGGGCCCAATAGCCAATAAAGCCCACAAATCAAACAACAAGGCTATTTTAAATGAAATCCATTTATTCACAACAAATTATATCGCTATTTGTCCAAATATCTTTAATATGAGAAATTACATTTCTCACCAAAGGAACCCAAAATTTGGGGTTGTAACATCCTTCCCCTCTTATGAGAATTTTTCCCTCAAAATTCTATCAAGCAAGCAACCAAAAAGGATAAGCCTATCATGTGTCCATCATAGCTCTTATGTGGCTTCACCCTTTCCATGGTGCTTCCCAAGAAGTTTCATCATCTCATTTTCTTCCATCTGAGTTCTTTCTTACCTTGGTATATCGTACCCTCATAGGTGACTCAGGACATTCCAGCCTCAAAAGCTGAATAGGTTCAGGGCTCAGCACATGGCTTGGGTACCTCACATAATGCTCTAGATCAGACTCATGCAACACATTATTTTATCCTGAGGGGTAAGTTTAAACACAACCATCTCCACCAATCCATCTGAAATGGACCCATATATCGGGGAATCAGCTTTCTCAGCTGTAGCTTAGAGGGGTCAGATTTTCACATCACATATTCTCCCACAGTGAACTGCATATCAGTCTGCTTTGCATCAGCTCGTGACTCATGTCACCACTGGGCTCTCTTTCTCAGCCATTGCACGATCAAAGTGACTTCATCTGTACACACTTGGGGTCCTTTTCTGACCTTCACGAGGCCTCCTTCACCAACATCATCATAATGAAGTGGTGACCGACACAACCTCCCTACAGAACTTCTTGCATCCCGATAAAGGCTATGGTGGGTAACATTACATCTTAAGAATTGTCTCTATGTATCACCCTAAATGAGCACACATGCTCTCATCAGACCCTCTAGTCCGGATCATATTGTCCATTAGTATGGGGTGATAAACTGTACAAACACTGAGCTCTTCATGTATCTACTTCAACCTCATGGAAGTGAACCTTTAGATCACATCAAGAACTTTTGAATTCGCATCATGGTGTAGTTGAACCATCTCTTTTCATATGTAGTTTAACCAGATCTGTCCCTTGACAGAACTCTTCCTTTATCATGTCATCTAGGTAAGGCGATCTACCATAACCCATATTGTATCTTGACCTTCTTGGTCTAGGAGAAACTCACAAAATCCATAATGATGAACTCCCATTCCCTCTCAGGAACTCTTTATACTTTATATCCATGCACTGGGTTAATGGTGTTCATCCTTCAACTCCTGGCTTGCATGGCCACATGCTACATGCAACTTTGTTTTAAGCATCTAGAATGCTACCATCACTTACTATTTGTGTAGTACCAAGGTATATCATGTCCTCCTGTATTGTTATGATTCCTCAAGCTTGATACCTCGGAAACCCTAAACCACTCTCAAAAGGGTTTTATTACCTTCCTATCCAAAGAAGTGTATTTGAGGTTCTATCACCATCCTTTTACTACATCAAGGACTAAACTGGCTACTCAAACAACCATTAACTTGTTCAACATATCTTATTACATCCGAGTGTTAGCCAAAACACATCTTCTTTCCAAGCATAGGGTTAGTCGAACAACCTCAACTTCTTCTAGCTTCCAGCTAAACTAGATAGTTGTATCTCAACCAGAGCATTCATTACCACTCCTTATCCTTAGGAGTTAGTTAATGTCGAAGACATACACCTCCATGCGTTATACTTATCATCTCATCTCAAACTCTAAGTTTGTCTTCATCAAGAAACTCTGAGCTCATCCTCATGGTGATCAAACTCAACCTTGTGATTCCTTGTAACACTTGCAAAAATCCACTTAGTTCAAGATAAAACATCCTCACAAGATGATCTCCTTAATACTCATAGTGTTTGTAAACCATCCATGTATTATTCCCTCCACAAAGGTATGTTATCATCTCTATCCTCATACCTTGTAGCTACGTTCCAACTTACATCATCTTTATCCTTGGTGTAAGGCATGCGTATTGTCCTATCTCTCACTCCCATAACAAGAAGAAATAAGCATTTGGCTACAGTCCAAATACAGAGTTCTTCCTGTTCCAAGAGTAGAGATGGTACATACCACCTTGCAATACACTTTCAAATCCAAGTTGAAACGTGCCACATATGTCTCTACATCACAAACATCATGATATCAAAAATTACTTCCATGGAAAACTGATCTGAAACCTACTTGGGTCACCACACAATCCTTGGTCATCTCCTCTAGGTCTATAGGGTGTCGGCACATTTGGGGTCATCCCTCTTCCCTTATGCATCTAGAGAGTGCCCTACTCATCTGCCCTTTGGGTCCCATGAGTTCATGAAGGTGATCAATCTCCTAACCCATGGCCCTCAGACAATGATAGTTGTTACCTCCCGACCCTATGGTCATGTGCAACTAGGGAATTGGGCAACTCCTTCTTCCATCGGTCTTATCCCTACCTGACCCTAGGATAGACTTAGGATTCTATTATGGTACATGTCCAGCATAGAACCTTACCCAAACATTCATCATATCTCTTCTTGCATTCATGGGCTGACTTTCATCCTTTCATAAGGGTCATGGCGACCTTCCTACCTTGGTCGAGCCCCTTACCGGTTACCTCCATGGTAACACATCCCCATGCACATCGAGATGGTTATCTATGGGTCTATAGGTTCATTATCATGCCATGTACTCTTCACTTAGCTTCTGAAGATCCTACAAAACCTCCTTAGGTTACCTCAAAACCAACCAAACTGGTAAACTCCCTACCAAAGGGTCGCTCTCCCAGGATGGGAGGAAACTATACCTTTATAACAAAGGTCACAAGCATCCTTAGGGTTTACATCCATATGAGCATGCTTAAACCAACAACTACTAAGGCACAAGCGTACCTACAAAACCATGCTAGGTCGCACTTGTTCTCATCCTCAACATTACATCAACTTAGTTGTGAGGGGTTCATCAAACATACCCTTAACGTAAGGGATTTCCTTTACCTCTACACATGAGGAGTACCATGCTCGAACCTATAGAGACTCAAATCTCATCATGAGCATCGGATACACTACTTCCCCTCTTAGGCCTAGGAACCCTAGGTTCTCCTTTGGGTATCCAACTACATGCTCAACCTCTTAACCATGAATCAAGCATGTCCAAGGTATGTCATGTACCTCCATGATCTTTCTACTCGAGAAACGCTTCGGAGTTGAGTCCTCTTCCAGGGCAACCAACTAGATATAAAACCTCACAACTGGTTACTTAAACCTCCTCAGGGTCTAAAGCACTCTTTATCTCATCCAGCAGGTAACCACTTATACCATGGGTACTAGAAGCATCATCCTCTCTCTAGGGTTTGGTTCCTCTAAAGGCAACCAAGATATCATCAGCCTCCAGGAAGGCAATCACTATCATCCATGTGGGTCGCATCATCCTTAACTCCCCACTATTCCTCAAGTTTCGGGGTTTTATACTTCCAATCTCCTTGTTGGGGTCCTGCTTCCTCTCTCTAGAGCTAAAACCACTTCCAACCATACCTACTAGAGGTCCCCTCTCCATGAAGGCTCATGTTCTCAAGCAAACCCCTATGTGGTTGAAGCCTATGCTCAACTCATGTTCGGCTCAAGATTAGTCATATCTCTTTATGCTTATCTCATAAGCCATCCATCATGCCCTTCTGGCCAGGGTTTCAACCTACTACCGTACCACTGACGTATTCTGTGTGCATGTTATACCCTACTTGCACCAGCCCATAGGGTAACTATAGCTTCTCTTCTGACCTCGTCCATGAAGGAGCTATCCTTCACTATGGCATGCACGACCCTCTCCAGGGTTGGGTCGCCAAAGGTACTAGGTCATCTACCCTCTCATGGCTCATATGGAAAACCAAAGGCATATCTATCCAAACACCCAGTCTACCATGACATCTAACTCATCATGTCATCTCTCCCTCTCTCTCTCTAATCTTCACTTAGGGTTAGGGTTAACTTCATCCTCAAAAGTTGTGCTAGGTCTCTACTTTTAATGGAGGTCTCTACCTCCAAGACTAATTCTCTCTACTCATCCTCCAAACAAGGAGGTCTATCCTCAGGTCTCTCCTGAAGGCAAAGACAACTCGTGTCATACGACCTAAGCATGTATCTATTCTTTAGTTTGTGCTTAATCTATTAAGCTTATGTCCATGACATCTTATTTACATGCTTTTTATTAATTTGGTGGAGGATTCCTTAGACCTTATTAACTTTTCCCATACCTTAAGAGGTTGAGGAGAAGAGAGAAAACCCTAATCCTTAAGGTCCTTAATAGAATTTGAGTTGATAAGGGATGAACAAGATGATAGAGTCCTAAAGGTATCTTATTTTGAATCATACCCTAAGACTTTGGCTAGGCAGTCACACGGATCCGGGAGTCCTCGTATTCCGACTAGCGGTGCGGAGGAAAATATTGCCAGCCCCCGGTCATGATCCTTTTCTAGACACCTCTATCTTTCAGATAATCCTCTAATAACTCCCTTGGGTTCTACAAAATTTGTAAAATTTAATAATTATTAAAGATTACTTGAGGAACCTAAGCTTTGATACCAATTGTAACGACCCTGCCTCCCGGTAACCCCCAATTAAGGGAGACTGAAAGGTCGGTGCCGTTATCCAATTAACAGGATCAAAGGTTTGACAAATAATCAATAACAATTATGAAATTCTACTAACTAACTGGAATTTGGTATAAAATTAAAACTTTGCTTACCTTTGAAAACTTGGAAATCTATCTATCCAGAGCTTGAATTATTCTATCTAATCCTCCTTGCACTTTATTTCTCATTTCCACGATGTGTCATTTTACTATTTGTTCTTTCAATTGTTGTTCCTAAAATGCCGACAAACAAAACGTCGGTCAGTATATCAAAATATACTAGTATGTGGGAACAACCAAAATCTTGCAAATATGGCTAACAATTTAATAATCGCAATCAAATTAATTAACAAGCCAATTTACACTTTTCAGTATGACATTCTCCACCGCTTTTGCCCTAACCCTGGCATACCCACCTTAGGGTGCCCTTTGCCAATGACTTAAGGCCACCTTCTCAATCCCGAACTTGGTGCCTGGGGGTCACCACTCATAGTGCCCACTAGTCATGCAATAACATAGGCCACCTTTTTGGTGCATGGGGTCATCACTCAAGGTGTCCATTGGTCTACCCATCTGGGCCTAACCTTTGGCATCATCCATCAGGGTGGCATGTAGGTGCGAGAATACATACTTCTATTTTTAATGTGATAATCATAGTGACTTTATGATTTGCAAGTATGAACATCCAACATATAATTTGCATTCAATGTGATTAACCATTCGGAAAATCCACGGGAAACTAAGGCAGTTATTCATAATTAACCACATACCTGATCCAGAGCAACTTGATTGTCCAAGCAATAAGGATAAAGAATCAATCAACAAGCAATCAACAATATCCTGAAATTAATGCATACGATCCAAGTGTTATAGTTTATCCAGAACATTCTAAAGCTAGACTTGGATTCCACCTTAGGCTTTCTAGACCACATTAGGGTTTTATTAGGGTTTTTTCTTCCATAACGCTTTTATCATATTAAATGATCTCTTAGTTCATAAGCCCTAATTTCAACAGCATAAGCCCAATTAAAGTTGATTATTTCTCTTTTATACCAAAACTACCTTCTATATCCTTTTAAGTTATTTCAAGGTCATTAGACTCCATTATCACCTTTAGTTTCTTTCGGATTAACAACTCATAATTCATGATGGTCTAATTCCCATATGAACTTGATTTGCCATTAATTCCACCTTTTATTCATGAGAAAACCCTAATTACCACATTTAGGGTATTTATCCACAAATTAGGAACTTTAATGCTCGAAATAGCATATTCCTACTTTAATCATGAAATTAATCAATTAAAGCCATTAATAGTCTAATTAATCAACATTAGGGTTTCAAGGCCCATTAAAGTATATTCATGCATATTAAACTCAAAATTGAACTAATTACATGCAAATTCATCCTTTTTGTTCCTAATGTGCCCTTTCATCATTAACGGGTTAATACCAACTCTAATCATCGATTAAACCCTTATAAATATATTATTCATATCAAAATAGGGTTCTTTAAACATTAATACAGTAAAGTTGACATCTTCCATTACATTTCTAATTGCAAGAGGAATCAAGCTTCAATTATATTTTTAATGTATTCTTCACGTTTTTCTGATCAACTTTCATGTATAACATGTCCTTATTTGACCTGCCAATTAATTACTATGAATTTATCAAAACTCACTTACTTTCAGCCAACGGGAGGTTGCCACGTGTTCAGGCCCATGCAACGTCGCGGCTTGGTTTGGGAGACATTTCGAAATGTCCAATTTACCCCTGGTAAGTTGGGCGTGTCTATAGCCCACAGAGGGGCAGAACGGTCAAACGTGACCTTCTCCTTCTGCGCAGCCGCACGCTTCCGCCCTAGTGGCCGAGGGAGCAGCTCTCCCTCCTCCATCTGGACCTCGTCGACCTCTAGGGATGCCTCCCTCACCTCCGTCGTACCCTGCGCAGGTGAAGGTGCCCTGATATGCAGCCAAGATGACCGGAACTAGCCTCCGCGAGTCTGTAGCTCACTACCGAGATGTAGGTGTGCCAGAAGTGCTGCATGAGGTTGGGTGCGCGAGGGAATGATCTGATCATTCACAGGTCGTCGGGGAAACATCATCCTTCCCCACGATGGTTCCACACCTCCCCGTTGCTCAAGGAAAACACCACGCAAAGATAGGGTTTTGAACACAAGAATAACGAAGAAGGAGAGATATAGTTGTGTGGAATCCCCCTTGGACTCGACCCCAGGTCTTCCTTTATATAGGGGAGGATTTTCGCACCCCAAGACGTGCATCCACAAAGGTGCAAGGTCTTTTCCTAATAGAAATCAAATTCCTTCATTAGGAAGCAAACCTCTCTCTCTCTCTCCTATTTCTTTGATATTCCTTCTTCTTGTGATATTAGGATTTCAAAAATCCTTTCTCTTTCTTTTCCTTTATACTTGCCCTTTCTAATTCATAGGCCACGGATTTCTATTTTTCCTTTAGTAGAAAATACTTTCTTTTTAGCAAAACTACATAATCCATTAATAATGTATTACATTATTCTCTTATTTTCTTTTATAGGTATTTTCTCTTTCCTCTTTATTCATTGGGACTCCTTGGATCCCATGAAACTCTAATAATTCGAAATTTCTTTTTAAGGAATACTCCCTATCCTTAAATGCATCAATATGCATTATTTCACATTATCTTGTTTATTTCTCATTAAAATATCTCTTTTTGAGGATTTCTCTTTTATTTTCCTCATTGGTATTCCTTTTAACCTTAGGAATCCTTGGGATATGAAATTCCACCAAGGATACCTCTTTTTACTTATTTTCCACATTTCATCAATATTTTCAATTTCTTTCTTAATCTTTTCTTATTTTATTGCTTTTCTTTGCAACTTTGGACTCCTTGGAACCCAAGGAACCCATGTGGCACGAAATTCATTCCTGGATTACATTCCTTTGCCTTCTGGAGGTTTCTACCTCATCTCTCATTTCTCAACAACTCAATTATTCATTAATTAACTGAATTTCCTTGGTATTGGGCCCAATAGCCAATAAAGCCCACAAATCAAACAACAAGTCTATTTTAAACGAAATCCATTTATTCACAACAAATTATATCATTATTTGTCCAAATATCTTTAATATGAGATATTACATTTCTCACCAAAGGAACCCAAAATTTGGGGTTGTAACAAAGACATACCAAGAACATGAAGCTCATTAGCCTGTGGAAAGGAAGGAGCACAACTACCAAGACTAGCAAGCAGAGTGGCCAAGGGGCCAGCTGTCAGAGGTAAAACACCATGGGTAGATCCACTAGCAACATAGAGTGTGGCAGCAAAAGATGTAGGTGGAGGGGTAGGGTAAAAGTGATCATATGCTAAGGATGTATAGTCACCTCTTGGGTAGGGTTGGTAGGCTATATAAGGGTGTGCACAGGATAGATTCATGTTGGACCTGATGGAACAGAGGTCCTAATGTAGGAGCTCCTGAACCTAAAGGTTGTATGTCTGTTCATGCATTATGTATCCCATAAGGGTTTCATTGAATACATGGAACGAGGCACGGGTAGGTTGGGTAGGCTGAGATGGCGGAGGTGTTCAGGTAGAGGCAGAGGTGCTTCTGATGGAATTGTTATATCACACATGTTCAACACCCAAGGCAGAGATATGGTGGTCATACAACAACTCTGCTACTTGATGTATGACCTCTTGTCTTCGTGTTCATGGCTCAAATAGGGCACGAAAAGGAAAATGGTTCCTAGGAAGGAGATTTGTGTACCTATTTAGAGCCTCATTTGAGACCAAGAAGGTGTCATCAAAGGGAATCAAGTGAGAGTTGGACAAATAAGAAGGTGCACTAGCTGGGGCGTCCCTCTTCCTCCTATTGGATGTCATGGAGACAAAAATTAGAGGAAGGAGAGAGCAAAAGCTAAATAACCACCATCGAAACTCATACACTGACCTAGGGTTGATAGGGAGAAGATCAAGGAAGGTCCTTCTAGGTTGAACTAGGGCTAGGGAGAGGAAGGTCGGGGCTAGGGTTGAGAGCTTGAGGGATCTAGAGGTTGGATTGGTTGACTTTTCTCTGGTCGAGAGGGAGAAAAGTCGGTAGAACCTATAAGGACCCTGACCTCCGCTTTGGGCTTATCCTGTTTGCTTTGCCTAACCCTGGTGTTTAGTTAGGGTTTGTTTATGCTTTGTTGAGGGTTGGAGGTGCTACTTGCAAATAACCAAAGTTTAGGGTTGAAGAGCAAGTTTGTCACCTTAAGAGATGTTCCTCTCTCTCTCTGCTTCCTCAAGAGTTGATAGGAAGGGTTGGGCTTGTTGCTTGGGTTGTCTTGAGCTTTGTTGAGCTCTGTTGGGCTTGTTTTACCTTGTTTAGGCCTTTCCTTGCCTAGTTGAACCCTGTGTCGGGCAGGAGACCTTTGTGTCAGCCATAGATGTGTTTCCCAGGGTATTAGGTCGGGCAAGGTACGAGGTGTTTCGGCCAAGGACCCTCTTTGACTTCTTGACCTCATTTGTGTCACCACTAGTGGACACTTGGTGCTTAGTGCTTGCATGTGGCAATAGCCTTGGACATGTGTATAAGGTGAGGTAACCAGGTGGCTTTGCCCTTGGACAAGTGTCCCTAGGTGGGTGACACATTGCCTTATTTGGCCTTGTTTTCTCCTCCATCCTCTTATATATATGCCTCTTACTTATCTTGCTTAGGATCCCTTTAGTTCCTTGTTGCCTCCTCTCTTCCTTGGTGCACGATACACCTTCCCTTGGTGCTTGGTGGTCGATCCCTTGGAGGAGCGAAGCTTGGTGTCTGGTCCTTCTCCTTGGACTCTTCTTCTTCTTCTCCTTGAGGTGGTCGAAGGTGTTGCTTGGTGCTAGGAGCTTGGAGCTTGCTTAAGGTGGGTTACATAACTCCTAACCTTAGCTATACTACTCTCTTTTTTTTGCATGTTTATGCTTTATCTTGATCGACCATGTTTCTTTCTAGACATGTTTTCTTGTTCTAGTTTATATCTTTCAACTGTTGGATTTATGTTTATGTTGTTGAGGTGTTCTTGAGTGTGGTGGAAGAACCTACATGTGAAGAGTTTCTTGGGCAATACCCCTTCTCTCTCCCTTGGTCTTGGGAAGTGAGTTTGGCCCTAGTGATATAGACAACACCCCTCTCTCTTTATTATTGAGAGGTGAGTCTATACTCTAGTTGCTTGAGAAACACTCTTCTCTCACCATGGACTTGAGAGGTGAGCCTGGATGGAGAGTTGGCCGATATGGATATGACTCCTCACGTAGCCCGATTTGTGATAGAGGTTGTGCAAAACCCTTCTCTCTTAGATGTTGAGAGGTCAGCCAATTCTCTTGATCTTTAGGGTTGTGATAATGGTGATCTAGAGGTTGAAGATGACCCTGTCGGGAGGAGTTTCATGCTTCACACGATACACCTTGTGGTAGTGCTGCCCAACACATACCCCCTTGGACTAGGGTTTGACCTTGGCCAATACATCATGTTATGTTGGATGGCTTGGTGCTCGATATGACTCTCTTGGCCTTGAGTATGGGTTTGGACGATACACCTTGGACTTGTTGGTCTTTTTCCCTGTGTGGTGTTGACCCTTTGGCCGATACAATGCTTACAAGGTATCTCTGTTTGGGAGATGCATAGATTAGGTGTTTCCCGATACAGTGTAGTAGGGAAACACTGGTCTTGCCTTGTGTTGGTTGATAGGATGAGTCAGCTTAGTTAAACGATAGGTTCCCCCTTTGGTGCCCTTGTATCAGATGAAGAGGTGTGTCCTGGTGGGCGATAGGGTGCTGGCTCTGGGAGTCACCATCTTGGTTAATAAAATGGTGATGGATGCCCGATACAACCTAAACCCTAACCTTAGCTAGCCATGGAGCTTTGCTCGATAGACATGGTTGTTCGACACACCTTGAGATGGTAGCCTAATATGCTTTTCTTTAGGGTTTCCCGTTATGTGGCTAGAGTGCTTAGCTAATTTGAGGATAGTTCCCTGATCGATACTACCTCTAGTGAGGGATGCCCTACCCATCACACTTCTAGTGAGGGTAGTGGGCACCTTTAGTGAGGGTTAGTTTCCACCCGGAAACCCTAGCCAGTAGTTCCTTATCATGTAATTGCATCCTTGTTGATAGTGAATTATGGATGGTGGTTGTAAAACCATGCTATGTTTTATACGATAAGATGCTACTTGTAAATGGATGCCCATAACTTGATAGTTGTCATGTAACTAATATGGAGTATGCCTCATACGATTGTGATCATGACATGTGCATCTACAAACCCTAATAACATGATGATCAGTAAGAGCTATGATTGGTGATTTTAAGTTATCTCTTTTTATGTGCATACTAACCATGTAGGTGTATCAGATGAATTCATAGCCAGGTAAGAGCCATGAGGTATATGTGTTGAATAACACTACATCATGAGATAACGTGCATCACCAGTATGATGTGATAGGTTTGGGGATCTGATAAATGCTAAGTGCTTAGTTGAGGTGTTATCCTCTGATGATGAGATCAGGGATTGTTATCCTAAGTGATGATGTAAGATAATGAGAACGCCTTGAGAGGCATGGTTTCCTGTGATGAGGGATTGAGATCCCAGGATAATGTGATAGTGATAGTAATACTGTAATTTAAGGATATGTATGTGTTACAACTTGGTTGCCTCAACAATCCACTTAAAATATACTAATTAATTACAGTGGAACATATCATGTAGTTTGCCCTGGCCATAGATCTATCATCGTCAGTAGCTGGTGATGGTGAAATAGGTTTATCCTGCGGGATTACCTGGAGCGCATATTGTTGAATATGCGGGGTTTCTCCTAGCCAAAAATAGGAGTATTAGAGTGCAATTGTGGTTGTAGACTCAATATGTTGGATTATGGTGAACAGGCCCATGGCTCAGGATGTGTGATAAGAGAGCATGAATGTGTTCATGGCTCGGGAGCACGCTGAACAGGCTCGTGGCTCAAGGTTTACCAGCATCGAGACATGTACCCAGGCGTGCTAAAGATATGAGTAGCTTGTAGAGTTGACCATGTGGCTGAGGCCACTCAAGCATGAGACTGTAGTCCTGCTTTGGTTCTCGTGCACTGACCATGAGGAGGTGAGGTCATGGAGTCTGGCTCTCTCATTGACCTTGTATGGAACCGGCTTTGGGCTTTGCAACTGATGGTTGGATTCGAGTGGTATGTCTCACTTCCTCAGGGCATCATAATATGTAATCCAGCTGAGAAGTATTTATTGCTTAAGGAAAAACACGAAACATTGGTTGAGGCCTTGTCTATGTAGTTGACCTTGTGTACCTTACAGTTACTTATATGTTCTTTATGTTATCCGGTAAGATCTTATCAACCTCATCTTGTCAATCATATTCCATAAAGGAAATTAGGTTGTATGCCTCCCGGATATCTTGGTAAGTTGGATTAGATCGTAAGACCTGCTCAGTATGTTGCTCATATTATTTGCTTATGACAGTTATCTGTTTTAGCTACTTTAATCTTCCAAGGTTTTATAGCTTCAGCGGGGAGTTATGTTTCTTGCTGGGATTGTGTGTCTCACCCCGCTGGTTTACACCCTTTTTTGGTGATCACACTAGACGTGGTAGTGGTCGTGAGGTTGCGACCAAGCAGCAAGAAGAGAAGTAGAAGGCAATAGTTGGATACGCTACTGTTTTGGTTGTTTTATAGAGTCTTAGAGTCATCCCTGTACTCTCAGGTCCTCGGAGGTGTTTTGATGTTGTTTTACGTTGTAGCTAATAAAGCTTTGTATATCCTGTTGTTGGCCTATTGTGGCCGATTATGTATGTATGAACAGGTGATGAACTCATATGTTTGACAAGACAACTGATCTTATAAGTTGTGTACACATATCAAGGCTTGAATAATGCTTTTATAACATGTTTTCATGAAGGATGAGGATCTGGATGTAATAATTTCTTGATTTATTTGCTTTCCGAAATCAATTTTAATTAACCCTGTTTTTGGTAACACGTGATTTATGATGTTTTCTGCACGTTTTTGTGTGGCATCTCATTGTTTGTGTGATAGCGGGATGTGGCACGACAAGCTTGGTATCAGAGCCCTAGGTTCGCTGAGTCTACAGGGATCTAGGACTAGGTTTGTGTCTGTTATTGAGAGTTTTCTAGATTTTCTTACAATCACCTTCTTCCTTCAACAGAAGATAAAGCTTAAACATGTCTGGAAACCATGAAGAACATGTTGCCGAGAGCAAGGAGGCTACATTAATTGATGGAGCTAGAGTGCAGGCACATGAAGATTCGGTGCCTGAGGTCCCCCAACATGACCCAGCCATTCTCGAAAATCCTTCCTACCAGCAACATATGGGGCAGTTGATGGATACGATGAATCTCATGGTAGAAAGATTGCCAATGCCTCCGCCGAGAGAACAGGCTCCCCATGGTGAAACATCGGGTATTGGGAAGACCTTTGAGCGGCTTTGCCGAGTCAGAGCTTCAGATTATGCTGGAATGGCTGATCCAGCAGATGCAGATTTGTAGTTGACAGGTCTTGAGAAGGCCTTCCGGATCCTCGACATCCCCGAAGCAGACAAAGTCAAGCACGCTGTCTACCTTCTGAAAGGTAGTGTTGGCCACTGGTGGGCCATCGAGGAGGAGAAGTGACCCGGTGAGGTGATTTGTTGGGAGGTTTTCCGATGAGAGTTCGTCAGTAGATACTTTCCAAAGACATATTTGGATGAGAAAATCAACTAATTCGATCACTTGTGCCAAGGAACCATGAGCATTACTGAATATGAAGCCAAGTTCATGGACATACTGAGGTTTTGTCCTCACGTGGTGGTGATAGTTGATGAGCGGATCAGACATTTTGAGAAAGGTCTGAGTGCTGAGCTGACAACACCTACTGCTGTGTTGGAGAACTGGGAGTGGTTTGCCATGTATATGGAGTCTGTCTGAAGGATTGAACAGTCAGTCAAGGAGAAGAGAGAGACCATGACTAAGAAGAGGCCTACTCAGTTCCAAAAACAGAGGTTTGATGGCTTCAAGAAGCCAACATTTTCAGCACCTTCTGGGTTAAGAGGATATGGTTCTTCACCATCGAAGGCACATAGTACAACTTCAGTGGCAGTGACAGGGCCATCTAGGCTGCAGTTTGAAGATAGGGCATGCTATATCTATGGACAGACGGGGCATTTCAAGTTAAATTGCCCAAGGAGAGATGTTGAAGTGACACAATAGCCGAGGCAGAATCAATAAGGGTCAGATAGACAACAGCCCAGTAGTAGAAGAGGGCGAGGATGCGATCAATTGTCGCAAGTGGGATCATTTGCTCAAGGAAGTAGAGGATGAGGACGAAAGCAAGCAACGACGCGATTCTATGATACGAGCCAGTTGGAGGCGATAGTCAACCCGCGAGTGGTGATAGGTCAGATGGAGTTATTTCATTCTGATTTTTCTTCTTCTTGCTTTATATCTGCTTTGGTTGACCAAGGTGCTACACACTCTTTTATCACTCAAACCACGCTTGAAAACTATCTTTTACCTATTAGTTGTAAGAAAGATAGCATGTTGTTAGAAACCCCTCTTGATGGTTCCTCGATGCTTTGAGAAGAGTGTCCATCTTATGTCTTGTCTTTTTCGGGACACAGTATACAAGTGGATATTATACCACTTGAGATACATGGATTTGATGTGATCCTTGGGATGGATACCTTAGAGAAGTATGAGGTTGTGTAGGACTGTGGTTCCAAGCAGGTAGTGTTTGATAACGGTGGAGAGAAGTGGATCTTCCAAGGAGATAGGAAGATTCTTCCGACGTGTTTGGGGTCATCTATGGTGGCAGAAAAGATGTGGCGGCAAGGATGTAAGGTGTTCTTAGCTCACATTGTGGATACCAAGGTGAAAGATCCTAGCCTTGAGGAGGTAACGGTTGTCTGGGAGTTTGCGGATATGCTTCCTGATGAGTTCCCCGATGTTCCCCCACCCTGAGAGATTGATTTTGAGATCAATCTGGCACCAAGAACACAGCCAGTTGCACAGACGTCGTATAGGATGGCCCCAGAAGAGATGGCAGAGTTGAAGAAGTAGTTACAAGAGTTTTTGGAGAAAGGTTTCATCTGGTCAAGCACGTCGCCTTAGGGTACTCCAGTGCTATTTGTTAAAAAGAAGGATAGATCAATGCGGTTATGTATAGATTACTGATATCTGAACAAGGTCACGATCAAGAATAAGTACCCGTTGCCGAGGATAGATGATTTGTTCGATCAGTTGTGTGATGCTACAGTGTTCTCGAAGATAGACCTACAGTCTAGATACCATCAGTTAAGAATCAAAGATGATGACATACATAAGTCAATGTTTAGGATGAGGTATGGTCACTTTGAGTTTATGGTTATGTCGTTTGGGCTAACCAATGTGCCTGTTTCTTTCATGGATCTGATGAACTGAGTGTTCCATCCATTGCTAGATCAATTTGTTGTAGTCTTTATAGTCAACATCTTGATCTATAGTCGAGATAGTCAAGAGCATGAACAACATCTTCGAAAAGCATTGACTCTTCTTCGCCAACATCAGTTGTATGCCAAGTTCAGTAAATGTGAGTTCTGGTTGAAGGAAATGACATTCTTGGGACACGTGATATCTGTTGAAGGAGTCAGAGTGGATCCCAAGAAGGTAGAATCAGTGGAAGATTGAGAACAACCAAAGATGCCAATGGAAGTCTGTAGTTTTCTAGGTTTGGCAGGATACTACTGGAGATTTATAAAGGACTTCAGTGTAATCGTGTTGCTGATGACAAAGTTGACCAGGAAGGATGTACCTTTTGTCTGGGATGATTGTTGTCAGTAAGCTTTCCAATGCCTGAAGGAGAAGTTGACTAGTAATCCAGTGTCAGTGCTGCCAGAGCCTGGTAAAGGCTATGTTGTTTTCTGTGATGCTTCCAAGAAAGGCCTAGGGTGTGTGTTGATGTAGGAAGATCATGTGGTTTCTTTTGGTTCGTGATAGCTTAAGAAACACGAGGAGAACTATCCAATACATGATTTGGAGTTGGATGTGGTGGTTCATGCATTAAAGATTTGGAGACACTATCTTAATGGGGAAGTGTGCTAGATCTTTACAGATCATAAGAATGTGAAGTACATCTTCTCGCAGAGTGAGCTGAACATGTGACAACATCATTGACCGGCCTAAATCGCGCGTCCAAAATTGGAGGCGGATTTGAGGTAGTCGAGATTTTACATTTATAAACATGAATCCTTCTAGGCCCCTGCAACTTTGCTCACGGGGTCGAAGTAGTCATACGGGGTCGAACACAGGGACAAGGGGGTAGTGTTGAGAACCATAAATCGACACGCTACACTCCGGTAGGTATAAAGAGATATAAATTCCCGAAAGGGAACGGTAAGATGTCACGAAATAAACAAGAAAACTATCTCCAAATGGAGCTACAAGAGAGATTTAAGGTTTTAGTCATATAACAGTTTTTAGGGGTTTTCATGCATCAGAAGCAGAAAGATAAAGACTAGAGCTCAGGCAAGGTTCGGAGGATAAGACTGTAGTAAAACAAGCGGTAGCAGTAACACCCTGCACCCCTCCTCTCAGAGCGGGTACCTCTAACCTCTACATCAACACCCCTCTCGAGGTTGCTGGGCTTTAGTTAGAGTGAAATGTTACAGAAAACAACTCCGTTCCAGGCACTCTTGTACTCCAGAATCGGACCAAATGCTAGAGACGCAACACAACTCTCGAAGTTGTTGCGATGGGAAAATGGTTCGGTAGCTAATCGAAACACGATCCAAATCATGCAAGCTAGGGTTCGGATATTAAACAGAGCAGTCATCCAACATTGTACACCAAGCATAGAGCAACAAGTAATTGAACTTTCCATTTCCATAAACATTTAAAGGTCTTAATTCATTGCATAAACAAAGAATTAGATAACAAAATTAAAAGATAGGTGTCGCCTCCTTGATGTAGAACGGTGACAGGGTGTTGTAGCTCTCCTGCCCGATATCGGTCAGAGGCCTAGCCCGATACAGAGGTGTCGGGTGACACACCCTCTCGGGCGACACGCGCCGACTGGCGACTGTATCGTTCAAGGGCTCTGGCCGATACGCTCATGTCGGACGACACACCCTCTCGGGCGGCACGTTCAATAGACTAAGTGTATCGGGTTGATATCGTGTCGGGCTAAGAGCTAAGCATTATTGATGTCGGTCACTTGTGTCGGGCAGTGATGTCGGCCGATTTCGGCCCGCAGTGTCACCCGGGACGGTCCTAAGTGAACTGTCCCCTCCCTCTCGGGATGAGGAGAAGCTCACCTAGTGTCGCCCAAGACGAACACTTGGGCATGATATGGGTGCTCTCGGAGTTTCCTCACTCAAGCTCCCAACTGTCTAACTGTCAGTTGTCCGAATGCAAGCCATGTGAGCAGTCTTTTCGGCTCCCTGTAGCTGTTATTTATAGTCATCTGGTTGGTGGGAAGACACGGTGCTCGATGCGCCACGTAGCTCCCTTATACGCCGGTCGATGGAGATGGACGGCCGATACAAGCATTTCTCGGCGCAAGGTGCTAGCTATTGGTCACGTGGCGGGCGGCACGCCTGTCGGTGGGTGGTTGTGTCGCGCGACGAGCTGGGTCATCGAGGCAGCTTTCGCTCCCTGTCGGGTAGAAGGTGTGTCGGCCGGCACGTTCCTGTCGCGCGACATCTCCTCATCGAGCATCTTTGTGTCGCCCAACCTGTGTCGGGCAGAGGCTGTATCGGGCGTCAGGGAGGCCGAGACGGGTCTAGACTTATTCATGGGCCGGAATCGGCCTTATTGCACAAAAGCGAGGAAAATTTTGTAAAAGATAGGAAAATCGAAATAAGAGCATTGCTTGGCCAATTATTGCGAAAATGCTAATAAAATAGAGGAAAACAGCAGAAAAAGGGCAGTTTTGATAACAAAATAAAGGGAAAAAACGTCACAAAAACTAATGTTATCAACTCCCCCAAACTTAGCATTTTGATTGTCCTCAATCAATATTTAAACTATATTTTTGTGATGCTTCTTTTTGCTCGGATAACTTTCAGGCCAAGAGGTAAAACAAGTGTAGTAATGCCTTTAGAGATAATGTTGCTTCACTCAAACAAAAGACTACGCATTTCCTAGCCTTATTATTTCAATAAATTTTTTCTCTACAGCTTCCGCGAGACTTTGTTGTATGATTCCGAAGTTAGCTTACGCACCAAACAACTTTATTTTCGGGGCAGAAAGTTGTGTATAGGGTAGGCTAAGGCTTTTTGGGTTTTTCATTCTTGTTTCCCATCAGTCCATCTAGGTAAGGGTCCGTTAACGGGCAAGTGGTCCCTGCAGTCCAAGCCAGTTGGCTTTAGAGCAGTGATTTCACATCCTACGTACCACTGCCCCGGATCTACCATGCCTAAAGATGGGTACTTTTGGAAAACAAGTGTGTGTATATTTTTTTCTTTTTCTTTTATTGGGCACAACTCTCATGCTTTTATTCACTCTCATATGGTTTCTCTCCCTTTTTAGGATTTTTGTCGGGTAAAGAAAACAAAGAGATACTTGCTGTTTGGGCAGCTTTTTCCTTCTCCATACTTATCTCTTAGTTGTTCGTGAGATTATTATATTTTTGAAATTTTTGACATGGCAAAGTATACTCTTTTGTTCGTTTGGAGTAGCATTATCAAAAAGACATAACAGGACTTGCATCACATTTAGCACAAAGAAAATAAACTTTGCAAAAAGTAACAACAGATTTTTCATTATTATTACAGCAACTTTGTACATATGCATAGGGGAGATATAGACAAAAGAATTTTTCAAAATTTTCAAAATTTTGGTATGAAAACGTATATGTACAAAACTGAAAGTGTATATGTACGTAAAATAATAACGAATATGGGACAAAAAGAATGAAATAACAAAGTGGAAGAGGAAGGAAATTTGTACCCCCCTCACTGGAACATGGTACCCCACCAAACTTACTCCACACTCTGTCCTCAGAGTTGTGAAGTAGATAAGGTGAGGTGATGTTTATTCCAGTGAGGTCGCGCCTGAGTTAGAGAGGAGCTCCCACACATATTCTCCTCGTTTTCTGTGGTATCCTATGTGTTGGAGCTGGTCAGGCGTCGCTTCATTTGCCATCCACTCGAGGACGAAGATGTCGCAGTTGTTGGATAAGGCAACTTGCTGCGGACTGCAGTGGCAGAACTGGAGTCCGTGCCATGTGCCTCCCTGTATGTTCAGGAATGGATCGATCATCTTTGACACTTCGTCATAATATTTTCGAACTATGCGTTCGACGGGTGTCAAAGGTTCCGATGTACACGGCACCAGATGATTCTTGTTGCTGTCCGAGCTGTTGTAAAAAATGCCAGCTCGTTGCTGAGTGTACATCGCCAGGAGCGTCCAGTGATTGTAATGCACGATAGGCAGAAAGATAGTGCCTGCAACGCCTTCCTTCAAATCTTGCAGGAAGATCTGCTTCGCTCCAGTTTCGTCGACGAGGCAGATATCGTTGAAGAGCAAAGGGTGGGCTATGTATGTATGTTTTAGCTTTGGCTATATATATTGGATGTAAGCTGATGCAACCGATACAGTCAAGCACCCCCCTTCCTTTACCATGTCCCTTAGCTCATCTGCTAGGACTAAGACGTCTCCTGCCTGAAAAGCAACGTCTGATGGGGTTGAATCAGCAAGCTTCTTCTGGATGATGTCGACCTGCTCCTGTGTGAGAGTCGCACACGAAAAACGGTCAAAATGTTTGATCAGCTCTTCAGAAGTCTCGGGCAAGTAGTGTCTTCCCTCCCGTGCACTTTCTTCAGGATTGCTAGCTGCTTGCCCGCCCCATGAATCTCGGGGGCTATATCTTCTCCTTTTCCTTCTTGGCTGCTGGATCGTGAAAAAGAATCTTCTTCTACATCACTATACAGCAGCTCCTCCGGCACACCTGCATCCCGGAAATAGTGCTTGTCCTTGATCAGGAGCATGGCGTAGATGCCCCTGCATTGATAGTAGCACCTGTTCCTGAGGATTCCCAAATTCCCGACACCATTGAGCGCTTCAATGGGCCCCAAGATGGCGATGGCGCTGTTTCCGCTCCCCTTTTCTGTTGGTTGGGGAAGGTTTCTGATAACGTAGTGGTTCCAAGGCCCTTGAAGACGTTGGATTCCTTCCTTTAAAGCTCGTAGCAGGCGTATTGGTAGACGTCTCTGCACTCTGTCCTCTGGGCGGCTGAAATTACCCCCGGAGTGTGGTACTTCATCATCGCTGCAGCACAGCAGCTGAACGTCGCAGTTTCTGATGTCTGCCACACAGAGAAACCACACGTTGTGATGCTTGTACGAGGCCAACACCAGATTTGGCTTATGTTCTTCAACGTATTTCAGCATGTCGACCACCGCACGGGAGTCTAAATCTCCCTTCATCAGCCTTCTTGCCAAGGTCGGGGTGGCTGTGTATATCTGTCTTCGACCTGTCCTACTGTCGATGTTCTCGATCATTGCGTTCTCCAGGACCCTAAACACTCGCTTGCCGACCACAGTCGGCGTGCGGAACATCTTCTGAAGATCTCCCCGTCGTAGGGAGAGGTAGCAGTCGCTCCAAACGACTTCTTCTTCATTACCCTGCGACCTCAAGACCGAATTCAGCAGCTTCTGGTCTCTGATCGTCAGGTTCCCAATGGCTCTTCTATCAAAATCAGCCATCTCGAATGATGGTATCTCGGACGGCTCATAGAATCTGTCTGCAAATGAGCGCTTTCCTTGGGGTGGATGTCTGTTATTTACAGTGTAGACATCCCCCACTTCTCCTTCGGACTCATCCGATGAGTCTCCCCCGATGTTGGTATCTGCGTTATCATCTTCCACTTCATTTAGGGGGATGTAGAAGTTGGCGTCTCCCAATCCCAAAGAGCTCTCCTGTTTGCTAGGAGACCCTTCGGCATATCCTTGTTGTGTCCCCTCTCCGTGCATTGATGATTGTCTGCTGGAGGAGGATTGGGAGGAGGACGTTGTTCCAGAAGAGGAACCTGAGGAAGATGGACTACGGTTCTCACTGGGAGGGGACGGCGACCGTCTCGGCTGCCTTTGGCGCGGATGATCATCGCTCTTGTTCATCCTCTCCTCGATCCTGTCGAGTCGTTGGAGGACTTGCTGCATCACTGCATTCAAGGCCTCCAGTCCACCGGGTATGACCGCAAGAGTCAGCAGCTCGCTCTCTTGCTTATTCAGCCTGACCTCGTGGTTGTTCTGCTTATCTTGAAAAGATGCAAGTTTGTGTGTTAGGGAAGCGCAAGTAGCAGATT
The DNA here is from genome assembly GCA_963693085.1 of Alisma plantago-aquatica. Lineage (NCBI taxonomy): Eukaryota > Viridiplantae > Streptophyta > Magnoliopsida > Alismatales > Alismataceae > Alisma > Alisma plantago-aquatica. The sequence continues at coordinate 662,291,424 of OY856411.1, read as the reverse complement.
TGGTGGTTGTTACCTCCCGCAGATTGTTGATTTCGTCTCTGAGCATCTTTCCAAGCGATGGAGGGGGTCTGGTGGGTCTCCCTTCCGTCCTTACGATATCTAGTCCGTGTGAAGGTCCACCTGGAGAGGTGGAATCTATGAAGATCGTTCGCGGTCCAGATGACTTCAGGTGGGGAGTCGGCGCTGTTTCAGGTGCCGCCACCTTGCCTTCTCTTCTGACTGGGGATGGCCGTGGTGAGGGTGGATTTTTCTCCACCTCTGCACTATCTGCGGTCTCCTCGACCGTTGCAGGCGGGGACTTCGGCGGCAGCGAGGGTGTCCTTTTGAGCTCCCTTCTGATCTCCTCAGACATTCTGATGTTGTTGCTCCGATGAGGCTCCTCTCGCGCCTCTGCAGCTTTAGAAATAGGTCTGGGAACTGCGGCCGTCTCTTGTGCGGTAGATCCCAAAATTTCTGTTCTGGTGACCTCGACGATCACAGGTACCTTCTCAACCGCCATTGTTGTTGCTGGTGCGGTGGCTGGTATAGTAGGGGTGACGACAACTCGATCAGTAGTTGTCATCGGAAGTTCTGAAGGGGGCCTCTCTGTGGTCCTGGTCGTGGTGACTGTGGCTGTGCCATCTTCTATGGCTTTGATCTCGGCGGCGGTGAAGACCAACTTCTCGATGTCATAGTCGGCACAGCGAGGAAGGGGAAGGAGTATGTCCATCCTTGAAAACTTGTAGAAATACCTCCCCCTCTCCTTCTTGATGATGTTGGTTCTCATCAGATATTTGGTATCGAACACCTCTTCGCCCGGCGTTCTTATATGGCTGCGAGGCTCGAATGGATACCCGAGCCCCACTGCGATGAGGTTGATGATGTCGCCCATGCAATATTCCTTGGTAGCATCCTTCATCGGGTGGAACCTATTCATTAAGAACCTACCGAGGTTGATTGTTCGGCCCTCCATAATGTGCCACATGATGTGGAGCTTGTCCGTGTAGATTTTTTTGGATTTGTTCTTGCTGAATAGCAAGAAGGCCACTAGTTTGTGCTCGATCCTCCAGAAATAGGAGTGCACCGCCACGACCTTCGCTCCCGGCTTGAATGAAGATTCGCCGGTGAGCTTCCCCCAGAACTCCACGGGGTTGAACCCGTCACCCTCGGTGATCCTTTCACCGTTGTTCATCCTATTCATCTCCTCCTCGCTGGAAGAGAAGATCCTGTTTAAGTCCTTCTCGGAGATGGTATGCTCCGAGTTGTACAACCTGGCCTGGAATCTATCTGGCCCGCCAAACTTTTCTCTCTCTGTCGCTGAATTCTTCACTCGGCAGAGGGAGGACATGAATTCCATAGTCAGTTTAGTGTACGAGGCCGTCCGTTTGAAGCAGATCTTCTTCAGTCCTGCTGTCGCAAGGACGCTCTTCAGCCTCTTCTCGATCCCAAGCTCATCAAATGAGACCCTGTGGCAGAACCTGCTCGGCTTGTACTGCTTGGGCACCAACTCAGCATAGCGACGAGCATGCTCGTCGTCTCTTGGCTCGAAACTCTCCCGGAAGGTTTCCAGGATTTCTGCTAGTGGTGTTGATGCAGCTGTGGGCTGTGTCGGTGTTGGTGCAGGAGTTGCAGCTTGTCCAACCCTCGCCTTCTTCTTTGCCCCCGACGTCCCAGCCTGTCCTGGTTTCGAGCGATTAGGTCGGGCCGCCTGCCCTTCAGTAGCAGTTTCAGGATAGATCCTCATGCCCTGCTCGTCAACTGGGACAGCGGTAATCTTAGTGCGGGCCATTTCTGTAAGTCAACAGAAGATAACACCCTGATTAATTAAGCTGGCTTTTGAAAATATAATAAAGAGTAAACGTTTGGCCCGGTATAGTCTATACAAAACTGCCCGACACTCCTGTATCGGACGACACATTGGTTTCAAAGGTGAAGCCCTATGCCCGACACAGGAGATGGGTATCGCCCGATACGTTTTCATGAAAGAAGAGCAGCGTGTCGGCTGATAAGCAAAATCAGGCGATGCGATGCAACATCGGGCAACACTGCTATCACCCGACATGGGGTATCGGTCGCCATGAATCAAAGATACTTTGCACGATACCCATATCGGTCGATAAACCTGCTCAGTGAGGAAAACTTGAGACCGATAAACTTTTAACAAGAAAGAAATCGCATCGGCCGACACGGTCTGTCGGGCTATACCTTGTTGTGATTAGAGCTTGTCGGGTGACACAAGAGGTTCAGCAGTCTCGCATGACACGGGAGCTAAAGCATGGGATTCTCTCGCTCGACACAGGAAAGTAAAAGCAACGAAGCAAGGAACCCGACACGGTAAATCTCGTTTTCCTTTTATAGTAAGTAAATAGTGAAACCCGGGACGCGCGTCGACCGATTGCTTCAAAACATAAGTCGACAGCCCAACCGTCGGCGGGACTATTGTGCTTCACAAAGCCCACCGCCCGATAAGCGTGCACTCAAGCTGTCATTTGAGTTGCCTCCTGTGATATCGTAAAGACAAAACTGTTTAAGCTGCGGCTGATGAGTAAAACGTCATTGGCCTAGGACTAAGCTCCTGGCCTCAGATGGTATTACCCATCCCAGAAAGTAAAACTAAGGTGGTGGCCCATAAAACAAAAGAGTCAGTGCATGTGGCGCATACACTGTCTCGGGCCTTATTACATACCAAATGTTTGTAGTGTTCATCTTGCAGGAAAGTAAAATGCAGTCCTATTCTAAGAAAGAAAAGAAAGCTCAGGTTGCCTCCCAAGAAGCGCTTCGTTTTTCATCTTCAGCTGGACGTCTTTGGCCTTCTCTTCACCTTCTGCCTCTTCGCTCACTGCCCTGTTCTCTTTGCTGGTTCGGTATTTGATGGAATCTTTCCTGACGGGTTCTTCACAACTTCGGCAAGTTGATTCAGCTGCTGGTCAATCTGGCGTTGATGCATCTGCATGTCTTCCAGCTGAGCCTGCAACGAGTTCAAAACACCGGAATTTGATAGAGCGCTCTGGGCTAGCTGATTGTTGATCGTATCTTATTTCTTTACAAAATTGAATAGCTGCCCTACTACATCTGCTTGGCTAGCAGCCTGGTTCTGACCTTCTTCCTTGGAAGTTCCCTGGTTTTTACCCTGTCCTTGGAAGTTACCTTTATTCTGCGGGAAAGGGGCATTCCTGGCATATTGACCTGCTCCTCCCCTCTTTTCAAAAGCTTGGGTAGGCTTAGTCGAGTTATGCAGCTGATGAGAGTTCTCTGCCGCATCCTTGTTTCCATAGTTGAAACCTGGGTGGTCGGGTCTTCTAAAGTTTACAAAAGAAACATTTTTAGTCTCTTCTGTCTCGGACTCTGTATCTCTGGTTGCCTCTGGCTGGGTGTAGATGCAATTATCCACCCCGTGACCGCCTTCTCCGCAGGTTACACATTTCATCGCTTTTTCTACATGTTTCTTTCCTTTACCTCCTGCCTCTCTCAACTGTTTCACATCTGTGGCAATCCTTTGAATCTGTGAGGTGATTGCCTCCAGTGCCTTTGATTCAATCGAGGACCCTTCTCCAACCTTCTTTATCGGCCCTCTATCGGACCGATCGAAATCAGCGTCGGCCATCAACTCTGCCATATTCTTGATGATCAGCTCTGACTTCTTGGCCTTCTTCCCCAGGAAATCACTGCCTGCTGCTGCGTTCAGTGATACCCTATTTTCGGGGGTCAAACCATTGTAGAAGGTGGTTATGAGGAAACCCCTCATGTAGTTGTGATGGGGGCAATCTCGGAGGTACTCCTGGAATCGCTCCCAGGAATCATGCAGGCTTTCACTCGGCTTTTGCGTGAAAGAAGTTATCTTCTGCCGATTCCGGACTGTCCTTTCTGTGGGGTAGAACTTGTTCACAAAGGCATCGGCTAACGCCCTCCACCCGTTCAAGGATTGGTGGGGTACCCCAAGGTACCAGGACAGTGCCTTATCTTCTAGTGAAAAGATGAACCCCTTACAGTATATCACTTCTTGGGGGACCCCTCTCATCTTGATGGTATCACAGATATTCTTAAATGCATCAAGATGATGATACGGATTACCATACTTGGAGTTCCCTCTAAAACTTTTATTCTGAATCATGGATATCACGGATGGCTTGAGCTCGAAATTGGTTGCATTGAAACGTGGGACTACGATCGAGCATCTGAAGTGGTTGGCCTTCGAGGACGCCAACTCCCTGAGCGTCTTCTCCTCTTCCTCAGAGTCTTCACTGTCACTATCCTCCTGGTGTCGTTCCTGCTTGTGGTTTCTTCTGTTTCACCAGTGGCGACGCCTGTTATGATGGTGATCTGTCTCGGATTGATCCCTTTCTGGATCTTCTGGCTGGTCGTTTCCGTCATATCGGCCATCGTCGTCAGGAGGAGGCGAGTTTTTCCTAGCCCGCCCTGGGCGTTCGCCTTCGGACGGGGGTGGCTCAACTCGGGGAGGCATGACGGCTGGAGTAGATGCTCAGACGAATTGGGTATCCTCTCCTTGAGGTACCTACATAATTATTCACAAAGAAAATCGAGTTCAGAAAATTAAATTTTTATTTTAAAGCAAAGTATAATGCTACGAAAAGAAAAAGGAAAAGAGAGTGTTGTCAAGCTTATATCTAAGCTTGAGGCACAGGAGTGTAATTAGTGGATTCAGGTTCGTCTTACAGTACCGCTATTGCCTTGTCCCCGGCAACGGCGCCAAAAAGTTGATCGGCCTAAATCGCGCGTCCAAAATTGGAGGCGGATTTGAGGTAGTCGAGCTTTTACATTTATAAACCCGAATCCTTCTAGGCCCCCGCAACTTTGCTCACGGGGTCGAAGTAGTCATACGGGGTCGAACACAGGGACAAGGGGGTAGTGTTGAGAACCATAAATCGACACGCTACACTCCGATAGGTATAAAGAGATATAAATTCCCGAAAGGAAACGGTAAGATGTCATGAAATAAACAAGAAAACTATCTCCAAATGGAGCTACAAGAGAGATTTAAGGTTTTAGTCATTTAGCAGTTTTTAGGGGTTTTCATGCAACAGAAGTAGAAAGATAAAGACTAGAGCTCAGGCAAGGTTCGGAGGATAAGACTGTAGTAAAACAAGCGGTAGCAGTAACACCCTGCACCCCTCCTCTCAGAGCGGGTACCTCTAACCTCTACATCAACACCCCTCTCGAGGTTGCTGGGCTTCAGTTAGAGTGGAATGTTATAGAAAACAGCTCTGTTCCAGGCACTCTCGTACTCCAAAATCGGACCAAACGCTAGAGCCGCAACACAACTCTCGAAGTTGTTGCGACGGGAAAACGGTTTGGTAGCTAATCGAAACACGATCCAAATCATGCAAGCTACGATTCGGATATTAAACAGAGAAGTCATCCAACATTGTACACCAAGCATAGAGAAACAAGTAATTGAATCTTTCCATTTCCATAAACATTTAAAGGTCTTAATTCATTGCATAAACAAAGAATTAAATAACAGAATTAAAAGATAGGTGTCGCCTCCTTGATGTAGAACGGCGACAGGGTGTTGTAGCTCTCCTGCCCGATATCGGTCAGAGGCCTAGCCCGATACAGAGGTGTTGTGCGACACACCCTCTCGGGCGGCACGCGCCGACTGGTGACTGCATCGGTCAAGGGCTCTGGCCGATACGCTCATGTCGGATGACACACCCTCTCAGGCGGCACATTCGATAGACTAAGCGTATCGGGTTGATATCGTGTCGGGCTAAGAGCTAAGCATTATTGATGTCGGTCACTTGTGTCGGGCAGTGATGTCGGCCGATATCGGCCCGCAGTGTCGCCCTGGACGGTCCTAAGTGAACTGTCCCCTCCCTCTCGGGATGAGGAGAATTTCACCTAGTGTCGCCCGAGATGAACACCGGGGCACGATACGGGTTCTCTCGGAGTTTCCTCACTCAAGCTCCCAACTGTCTAACTGTCAGTTGTCCAAATGCGAGCCGTGCGAGCCGTGTGAGCAGTCTTTTTGGCTCCCTGTAGCTGCTATTTATAGTCAGCTGGTTGGTGGGAAGACATGGTGCTCGAAGCGCCACGTAGCTCCCTTGTACGTCGTTCGATGGAGATGGGCGGCCGATACAAGCATTTCTCGGTGCAAGGTGCTGGCTATTGGTCACGTGGCGGGCAGCACGCCTGCCGGTGGGTGGCTGTGTCGCCCGACAAGCTGGGTCGTCGAGGCGGCTTTGGCTCCCTGTCGGGTAGAAGGTGTGTCAGCCGGCATGTTCCTGTCGCACGACATCTCCTCATCGAGCATCTTTGTGTCGCCCAGCCCGTGTCGGGCAGAGGCTGTATCGGGCGTCAGGGAGGCCGAGACGGGTCTGGACTTATTCATGGGCCGGAATCGGCCTTATTGCACAAAAGCGAGGAAAATTATGTAAAAGATAGGAAAATCAGAGTAAGAGCATTGCTTGGCCAATTATTGTGAAAATGCTAATAAAATAGAGGAAAATAGCAGAAAAAGGGCAGTTTTGATAACAAAATAAAGGGCAAAAATGTCACAAAAACTGATGTTATCAATCGCTGGATGGAGCTGATCAATGATTATGACTGCACCACTGAGTATCATCCTGGTAAGGTGAATGTGGTAGCTGATGCGCTTAGCCAAAAGTCTTCTTCTCTTCCTATGAAGAATGAACAGTTGAGTTCTTTAGTATGCCATAGAAGGGATATGTTTGTCTCCTTGTGGTAGATGAATGTGTAGATCGAAGTTTCCTTGTTGGCATGATTATTGACATAGATGCAAGTAAAGCCTACATTGAGATAGAAGATCAAGGATGCACAATAGACAGATGCTTCAGTGCAGTCGATCGGATTAAAATTTGGCAGCGAAAAGCATGATGGGTTCCATGAGTCCGAGGATGAACTAGTTTATTATCATAATAGGATGGTGGTCCCCGATGTTGATGATCTAAGAAAGATAGTGCTTGAGGAGGCACATACATCGATGTTTGCTATGCATCCAGGAGTCACCAAGATGTATCATAATCTGAAGGATCTGTATTGGTGGCATGGCTTGAAGAGAGACATAGGTGAGTTTGTGGCTAGGTGTGCGGTATGCCAGCAAGTCAAGGCTGAAAACCAGAAGTCGGAAGGTACGTTGCAACCCCTTTCGATACCATAGTGGAAATGGGATCATATAACTATGGATTTCATAGTTGGTATGCCAAGGACAACTAGGAATCATGATTCCATTTGGGTGATAGTGGACAGATTGACGAAGTCTGCTCATTTCATACCAGTAAAAATGACATATACAGCAGAGAAGCTTGCTCAGATGTATGTAGATGAGATAGTGCATTTGCACGGTATACCAGCAATGATAGTTTCTGACAGAGGCCCTCCGTTCATGAGTCATTTCTGGGAATAGTTGCATAAAGCATTGGGAACGCAGTTGAGGTTTAGCACTGCCTTCCACCCACAGACGGATGCACAGTTTGAAAGGACTATCTAGACTTTGGAGGATCTTCTCTGAGCTTGTGTTTTGCAGTTCCTAGGTAGTTGGGGACGTGCATCTCAGTTTGATAGAGTTCACCTACAACAATAGTTATCAGCAAAGCATTGACATGGCTCCTTATGAGGCTTTATATGGAAGGAAGTGCATATCTCCTTTATGTTGGTATGAGTCTGGTGAGTATCAGCTTTTGGGTCCTGAGTTAGTACAACAGACAATAGAAAAGATCGAGGTGATACAACAACAGTTGAAAGCGACACAGGACAGACAGAAGTCGTATGTAAATAATCGTCGACGACCTTTGGAGTTCCATGTAGGAGATAGAGTGTATCTCAAGGTCTCACCCTAGAAAGGTGTGCTGAGGTTTGGACGGAAAGGCAAGTTGGCACCCAGGTATATGGGGCCTTACCCAATAATAGTGTGTATTGTCAAGGTAGCTTACAAGTTAGAGTTGCCGCCAGAGTTGCACATGTTACACCCGGTGTTCCATGTCAGCATGTTGAAGAAAAGTCATCCAGACACAGGGATAGTGATACATCCAGTAGAGGTTGAGCTTGATGAAGATGTGACCTACTAGGAAGGTTCAGTGATGATCCTTGACAAAAGAGTGAAGAAGCTAAAGAGGAAAGACATGGTTCTTGTGAAGGTTCGTTGGCATCATCGTGGCATTGAGTCACATGGGAGCTTGAGGAAGAGATGAGGAGGAAGTATCCCTCGCTTTTCTCTTCGGATTTCAAGGGTGAAATCCCTTTGTAGAGGTTTATGGCTTGTAAGGACCATGATCTCCATTTTGGGCTTATCCTATTTACTTTGCATAACCCTGGTGTTTAGTTGCTCGCTAATCACCACCAGTGGTGATTAGGGTTTGTTTGTGCTTTTTTGAGGGTTGGAGGTGCTACTTGCAAATAACCCAAGTTTAGGGTTGTAGAGAAAGTTTGTCACCTTGAGAGATGTTCCTCTCTCTCTGCTTCCTCAAGAGTTATGAGGAAGTGTGATAACCTTGATTTTTGAGTTTTAATACCTAATACAATTTTTGAGAGAAAAATATTCTATGTATTATGTCAAATACCAAATTGAGGAATTGGTAATACAGTCATGGATTCCTTCACCCAAATTAGGTGATTTGAGATACGATAGAGGACTATGATGCCTAATTGAATTCAATTGTGAATGAATACCCTTTCTGATTGATTAAGTCCTCATGAGACCAATCATTCATTTAGTGATATGTTGAGTAGAGAAATAAATTCTTTTGAGGAATTATATACATATGAACCAATGTTGAAGTTCTAGTGTCAACCTTGACTAAATGTCCTACCAAATTCGCAAAATGTAAAACCCTAAGTGTCACATGAAGGTGAACTTTAGGTATTAATGTGCTTAGTCAATAACCATGCCTAACCTTCGAATTTCATTCCCAAACTTATGCCACAGCTACATCATGACATTATAAAGCTACACCTAAAATTTCATTGCAAATGGATTATCCAATTAGGAGATATAGAAGTTGAATTTTAGTGCATATATTCATGCACATTGGACCCTAGGACCAAAGTTTTGGTTTAAATGACCAGGCCGTGACACATAAATGTGTCATGCGGCTTCTATGGTTGGTCTGCGCATTTTTGACCTTAGGATTCTACCCCTTTGGATCGTGTAGGGATCCAAGGGCCGGGAATCTATCTTCAACCTTCCGCAAAGGGCGGGGAGGTGAGAACAAGGCCGATCATCAGCGAGTTGCCACCTCACTTCAAATCCTGAAGATTCATCCCTCTAGACGACCTTGTCTCCCCAAACCGAACCCAACAAGCCCTCCCGCAACCCCCCTCGCCCTCGGATCATGGAGAATGAGCTCCCCTTATCTTCGTGCCTCTCTTGGCGGCGGCGACCGATTTTAGGATTTCTCTGCCCTCACCCTCAAATTTTAGGCACCTGACCTCTGAGCACCACCACTAAGTCCACCTTCCCTCTATCACTGCACCACCTCGACGGCATCCCCACAGGTCTCACCCCATTGAATACAACCCACCACCACCACCACCTCGATCCGAGGGTGCTTCTCGGCTAGGACACACTACCCCAGAACACCCCCTTCATCCATGACCTCCACCTCGCCGGCGACCTTGCCCTCACTGTGGTAGCGTTAAGTTCTGGAAGGAGCCGTAGATCAGAAACCTCACTCCTCCGATTGAGGCAGCCTCATGAAGGTGAGGGCACCCTCATCCAGACTCCAGCACCACTTGAGAGCGAGCGGAGCCTCGCCGGAGTGCCTACCTTACTGCTCGAGCAAGCAACAGCAGAGGAAGGGGAGGTGCCAGGTGATCGTGAAGAAAAGGAAAAGGATCGGGTCAGGCCAGGAACCGGCCGGTCCATCACAACAGACCAAGAAAACCCTTGCACCTGAGCAAACAAGATCGAGGAGATGCCCAAAGTGGACATGTGGCGAGTGCTGGTTGGTGCAAAAAGGTAAAAATTCTCAGGAATATACTAGATCTTGGAAATATTATTAAAAATAGGTCCTTTGTCCAATAAATGCCCAAAAAATACCCCTAGACTCAAAAAAGTACCCTCTTTATTTTGGAATCCTTATATCAGTCTTTTGAGATAGTAATATCTATGATATTTAATTTATATGAGAATATTTCATTTAGATGGTATAATTAGAAAATGGCTGAGATTAAATCTGAGAAAAATATTTTTGAACCCTGATATAATATATAAACTAAATGTGGACTCCTATCTTGATATTATTGAGTAATTTAAGGCCTTTTCTCATTATTACCTAATTACATTTTTAATCCTTATATTAAATGTAGAAAATAGGGAAAGTACCAGAAAATTATGGAATTCATACCAGACCTTACTTATGACATATTGATCAGTAGAAAAATGTCATAAACATATTTAAGATCAGATGGAACCTAGGTTTGGTTAAGCCCTAAATTGGACCTAAATACCATTAATAATGATGAACCTTGTATTAATGATGCTCAAATATATTTAATCGGGTCATGGACAAAGTTCTAGATGATCCAAGATGATTATAAATCTCTGAACTCAGGTATCTAGGATTTACTAAGTATATGAGTAGTTTTCGTGGATGCATAATGATACGATGTACTTTGGATGTTTTTATTTTCATATAAATTATTGGATGTGTATTAATATTATATGCTTCGTCAAAACTTAATGAAACATAAATGGACATTTAGATGAGTTGTAGCTACTAGTACACATGGCCCAGTATGGATGTATGTTACCTAACATGGATGTCTGATGAATTTCCCGTGTTAGATGTATGATAAAAGAATTTTTCCCATACTGGATGTATGAGAAGTGCTTATAAAATTGTAGTACAATTGCATCAAATGAAATGTATAAAAGATGTGTTTACCTGATTATCGCTTTAAATAATGCTTTATTTTACTCTTTCTTTCTCAATTTTTTCAATTATGCAAGCATATTAGTATGTATCTTTCTACCCACGTACACAACACCTTGTGTGTTGATTCGTTGTTTCATGTATGTTTTAGGTTCAGAGATAGCATGGAATAAGACGGGAAGTGAGCAATTGTCAAGGTTGTACCTACTGTGTTAAGATCTTATTAGCATACATGTTCAGACTATGTGTAAAATTCCCTTTCAATATATAATTGTAAATCGTGTTGTAATAATGTACATGTTGAATGCTGAGAAATGTTATGGTTGTATGTTCATGTATGCGTATTATGCTTCCGCATCACTCTCTGAAATGATTGTCTAACGTTTTCGGATTTTGTCTTCTCATCTCCATGGGGTTTTGAGAAGGTGAAAATATGGGGATGTTACAGTTGGTATCAGAGCATGAACAATAGCTACACCTAACAGTTGCTCTCCATGAAACATAAAACTAAATTTCACCTTTCACTTAAATCCTAGAAACTTAGTAAGTTGTTCTATAGGAATAAGGTTTGACTTAGCCTTTAAATTAGAACCTAGATGTTCGAGAACTAGGTTTAGACAAGTGTCTGAAACCCTTTGCATATAGAGCTCATATGTATTGGGTAGCTACACTAGTCTACATCTCGTTCTCACCATTTCACTAGGAGGCATAGCACTAGACTATCTACTGTGTGTGGGACACTCGTTTTGCTGATTTGGTTTTGTTTTTCCAATCGGCTCAAGCCTCGATAGTTTTCAGTGACGTCTTCTTTCTCGGAGAAAACTATATAATATTTTATTTAATATATGTAAATATAAAAAGTGTCCCTCACATTGGAGAGTAGTTAGTGTTCATGCAATCTAAGTGAAAGGGAATGGCATCAGTCTAGAAGAGAGAATAGATCTAGATTTGATGTCTAGAGCCTCATAAGGTTATGTGATAGATAGATAGACAAAAGAAAGATGAAGGAAATAAGTATATAGAATCTTATCTAAGTTGATCTATGATAGTATAAGTTTCCTTATAAAGGTTTAAATTGTATATTAGTTGAATCCAAGTTTGGAGAATTTTAAGCAAAATCTTGATGATGATAGTACATTCCCTTTTCCTACTTAGGATGAACTAAGTTAAGACAAATTGAATATGCATGAGCCTCAAGCTCTTTTACAAATGAGGACCTCTAGTGTTAGGACAAGATATGTGGTGAACTCCAGAGAGAGTGAGACCCACAAGGAGAGAGTCATAGGACCTACCCTGAGATATATGTGAAATGATGTGTCCTAAGCTGGGTTACTCCTAAGTAGATGAGTTGAGTCATGTTGCATGATTCAATCCTATATGTGAGAATTGGGTAAAAGAAAAGGATGGGTAGATGACCCATATGATAAAGTCAATCCTTTGGCTGAGTTAGGTCCTAGCTGGAGTGACATATTTTGTGAATCTCATCATTAGTTGCAAGTGAGGTAATATATGAACTCTAGTTATGAGAGTATGATGCTTTGTGCAAAAGATACTCGACATACATGTTCTCCCTTCTTCTTCTCCTTCTTAATATACGATGATAAAAACCTCACTTGAGCTATATAGATGATTTATATATGTGGAGTCACTCATATAATCCTGACCTATTCTATATCCCCCCCCTATCATACATGTAGTACCCAAGATTGAAATCATGATAAGTTTGACTTTAAAATATTCTCTTCCCCTTCATATGAAACATAAAAGATATGATGCTTAGATCATGGGATAAACTTATTATATTCTCTTTTTTTCCCTTCACATAATACATGCAAGACCTAAAAATTTGAACTCATGAACTTGATTTAAAGATATTTTTGGATCATAAGATACATAATCTGAAATATAGTTCGTAACTTTGATCCTTCTCAATGTATGCTTCTAAGTTGAGTATGAATATCACACCATAGGGTGAATCCCTAAAGGTCAAGCATGTTACGTAAGCCCTTCTTGAGTAGAAAAATTCTAATATCAAGGATGAAGATAAATCTCCTCTTATGTTGAAATCATTGTAAGATGTTAATGATGTTAGATTTGAACAATCTGAATATCATGGCATATAAATGAATTCCTCTTGAACTTTAAAATTATGAACAAAACTTGTATCCTTAGGGGTGATGTAATCCTAAGATATCATAATGTCATGTTATGGCTAAGACTTTAACAGATACTTCCACATATATAAGGTGGGGTGGACATGCCCAAAAATCTCTAGATCCTAAGCTAACAACTTAGAGTGCATGCAACTATGGTGGTCTTAGAATCTAAGCAATGATGAAGTATATGAAGTTGAACTCCTAAATAGCCTCTTAAGGATGAGATTGGTTGAATTTCGGGGACAAAATTCCAAATAAGGTAGGGTGAATGTGATAAACTAGATTTTTGAGTTTTAACACCTAATACAATTTTTGAGAGCAAAACATTATATGTAAGATGTCAAATACCAAATTGAGGAATTGGTAATACTATCATGGATTCCTTCACCCAAATTAGGTGATTTGAGATATGATAGAGGACTATGATGCCTAATTGAATTCAATTGTGAATGAATACCCTTTCTGATTGATTAAGTCCTCATGAGACCAATCATTCATTTAGTGATATTTTGAGTAGAGAAATAAATTCTTTTGAGGAATTATATACATATGAACCAATGTTGAAGTTCTGGTGTCAACCTTGACTAAATGTCCTACCAAATTCGCATAATGTAAAACCCTAAGTGTCACATGAAGGTGAACTTTAGGTATTAATGTGCATAGTCAATAACCATGCCTAACCTTCGAAATTCATTCCCAAACTTATGCCACAGCTACATCATGACATTATAAAGCTACACCTAAAATTTCATTGCAAATGGAATATCCAATTAGGAGATATAGAAGTTGAATTTTGGTGCATATATTCATGCACATTGGACCCTAGGACCAAAGTTTTGGTTTAAATGACCAGGACGTGATACATAAATGTGTCACGTGGCTTCTATGGTTGGTCTGTGCATTTCTGACCTTAGGATTCTGCCCCTTTGGATCGCGTGGGGATCCAAGGGTCGGGATTCTGTCTTCAACCTTCCGCAAAGGGCGGGGAGGTGAGAATAAGGACAATCATTAGCGAGTTGCCACCTCACTTCAAATCTCAAAGATTCATCCCTCTAGACGACCTCGTCTCCCCAAACCGAACCCAACAAGCCCTCACGCAACCCCCCTCGTCCTCAGATCACAGAGAATGAGCTCCCCTTATCTTCACACCTCTACTGGCAGCGGTGACCGATTTTAGGATGTCTCTTCCCTCACCCTCAAGAGCCCATACAAGGCCTCCAACAGCTTCGCCCGACCTCCTTTAGACTCCCACAAAACTCAGTTCGAGGCACCTGACCTCCGAGCACCACCACTAAGTCCACCTTCCCTCCGTCGCTGCACCACCTCGACGGCATCCCCACTGGTCTCACCCCATTGAATACAACCCGCCACCACCACCACCTCGATCCGGGGGTGCTTCTCAGCTAGGACACACTACCCCAGAACACCCCCTTCATCCCTAACCTCCACCTCGCCGGTGACCTCGCCCTCACTGTGGCGGCGTTGAGTTCTAGAAGGAGCCGCAGACCGGAAACCTCACTCCTCCGATCAAAGGCAGCCTCGTGAAGGTGAGGGCACCCTCATCCAGACTCCATCACCACTTAAGAGCGAGCGGAGCCTCGCCGGAGTGCCTACCTTGCTGCTCGAGCAAGCAGCAGCAGAGGAAGGGGAGGTGTCAGGTGATCGTGAAGAAAAGGAAAAGGATCGGGTCAGGCCAGGAACCGGCTGGTCCATCACAACAGACTGAGAAAACCCTTGCACCTGAGCAAACAAGATCTAGGAGATGCAAAGTGGACATGTGGCGAGTTTCGGTTGGTGCAAAAAGGTAAAAATTCTTAGGAATATACTAGATCTTGGAAATACTATTAAAAATAGGTACTTTGTCCAATAAATGCCCAAAAATACCCCTGGACTCACAAAAGTACCCTCTTTATTTGGAATCCTTATATCAGTCTTTTGAGATAGTAATATCTATGATATTAATTAAGATGAGAATATTTCATTTAGATGGTATAATTAGAAAATGGCTGAGATTAAATCTGAGAAAAATATTTTTGAACCCTGATATAGTATAGAAACTAAATGTGGACTCCTATCTTGATATTATTGAGTAATTTAAGGCCTTTTCTCATTATTACCTAATTACATGTTTAATCCTTATATTAATTGTAGAAAATAGGGAAAGTACCAGAAAATTTTGGAATTCATACCAGACCTTACTTATGATATATAGATCAGTAGAAAAATGTCATAAACATATTTAAGATCAGATGGAACCTAGGTTTGGTTAAACCCTAAATTGGACCTAAATACCATTAATAATGATGAACCTTGTATTAATGATGTTCAATTATATTTAATCAGGTCATGGACAAAGTTCTAGATGATCCAAGATGACTATAAATCTCGGAACTCAAGTACGTGGGATTTACTAAGTATATGACTAGTTTTTGTGGATGCATAATGATATGATGTACTTTGGATGCTTTTATTTGCATATAAATTCTTGGATGTGTATTAATATTATATGCTTCACCAAAACTTAATGAAACATAAATGGACATTTTGATGAGTTGTAGCTACTAGTACACATGGCCCAGTATGGATGTATGTTGCCTAACATGGATGTATGATGAATTGCCTAAGTTAGATGTATGATAAAATAATTTTTCCCATACTGGATGTATGAGAAGTGCTTATAAAATTATAGTACAACTGCATCAAATGAAATGTATAAAAGATTTGTTTACCTGAGTATTGCTTTAAATAATGTTTTCTTTTACTCTTTCTTTCTCAAGTTTTTCAATTATGCAAGCATATTAGTATGTATCTTTCTACCCAAATACACAACACCTTGTGTGTTGATTCGTTGTTTCACGTATGTTTTAGGTTCAGAGATAGCATGGAATAAAAGACGAGAAGTGAGCAATTTTCAAGGTTGTACCTATTGTGTTAAGATCCTATTAGCATACATGTTCAGACTATGTGTAAAATTCCCTTTCAATATACAATTGTAAATCGTGTTGTAATAATGTACATGTTGAATGCTGAGAAATGTTATGGTTGTATGTTCATGTATGCGTATTATGCTTCCGCATCGCTATCTGAAATGATTGTCTAACGTTTTCGAATTTTGTCTTCTCATCTCCATGGGGTTTTGAGAAGGTGAAAATTTGAGGACGTTACAGTAAGGGTTGGGATCGTTGCTTGGGTTGTCTTGAGCTTTGTTGAGCTCTGTTGGGCCTTGTTTTACCTTGTTTAGGCCTTTCCTTGCCTAGTTGAACCCTGTGTCGTGCAGGAGACCTTTGTGTCAGCCATAGATGTCTCGCCCAGAGTGTTGTGTCGGGAAAGGTATGAGTTGTGTCGGCCAAGGACCCTCTTTGACCTCTTGACCTCATTTGTGTCACCACTAGTGGATACTTGGTGCTTAGTGCTTGCATGGGGCAATAGCCTTGGACATGTTTATAAGGTGAGGTAAGGAGGTGGCTTTGCTCTTGGACGAGTGTCCCTAGGTGGGTGACACATTGCCTTGTTTTCCCTTGTTTTCTCCTCCATCCTCTTCTATATATGCCTCTTCCTTCTCTTTCTTAGGATCCCTTTAGTTCCTTATTGCCTCCTCTCTTCCTTGGTGCACGATAAACCTTCCCTTGGTGCCTTGTGGTCGATCCATTGGAGGAGCTAAGCTTGGTGGTCGATCCTTCTCCTTGGAGTCTTCTTCTTCTCCTTGAGGTGGTTGTAGGTGTTGCTTGGTGCTATGAGCTTGGAGCTTTCTTAAGGCGGGTTACATAACTCCTAACCTTAGTTATACTGCTCTCTTTTCTTATTTCATGTTTATGCTTTATCTTGATCAGCCATGTTTCTTTCTAGACATGTTTTCTTATTCTAGTTTATATTTTTCAATTGTTGGATTTATGTGTATGTTGTTGAGGTGTTCTTGAGTGTGGTGTCCAAACCTACATGTGAAACGTTTCCTGGGCAATACCCCTTCTCTCTCCCTTAGTCTTGGGAAGTGAGTTCGGCCATAGTGATATAGACAACACCCCTCTCTCTTAATTATTGAGAGGTGAGTCTATAATCTAGTTGTTTGAGCAACACTCTTCTCTCACCATGGACTTGAGAGGTGAGCTTGGATGGAGAGTTGGCCGATATGGATATGACTCCTCACGTAGCCCGATTTGTGATAGAGGTTGTGCAAAACCCCTCTCTTCGATGTTGAGAGGTGAGACAATACCCTTGATCTTTAGGGTTGTGATAATGGTGATCTAGAGGTTTAACGTGACCCTGTCGGGAGGAGTTTCATGCTTCGTATGATACACCTTGTGGTAGTGTTGCCCAACACATACCCCCTTGAACTAGGGTTTGACCTTGGCTGATACATCATGTTATTTTGGATGGCTTTGTGCTCGATATGACTCTCTTGGCCTTGAGGATGGGTTTGGATGATACACCTTGGACTTGTTGGTCTTTTTCCCTAGGTGGTGCTGACCCTTTGGCCGATACAATGCTTACAAGGTATCTCTATTTTGGGCGATGCATAGATTAGGTGTTGACCAATACAATGTAGTAGGGAAACCCCAGTCTTTCCTTGTGTTGGCCGATAGGATGAGTTAGCTTAGTTGAACGATACGTTCCCCCTTTTATGCCCTTGTATCGGATGAAGAGGCGTGTCTTGGTGGGCGATAGGGTGTTGGCTCTGGGAGTCACCATCTTGGTCAATAAAATGGTGATGGATGCCCAATACAACCTAAACCTTAACCTTGGCTAGCCATGGAGCTTTGCCCGATAGACATGGCTGTCTGGCACACCTTGAGATGGTAGCCCAATTCGCTTTTCTTTAGGGTTGTCCATTATGTGGCTAGAGTGCTTGGATGATATGAGGATAGTTCCCTGATCAATACTACCTCTAGTTAGGGATGCCCTGCCCGTCACACTTCTAGTGAGGGTAGCTGGCACCTTTAGTGAGGGTTAGTTTCCACCCAGAAACCCTAGCCAGTAGTTCCTTATCATGTAATTACATCCTTGTTGATAGTGAATTATGGATGGTGGTTATAAAACAATGCTATGTTTTATACGATAAGATGCTACTCGTAAATGGATGCCCATAACTTGATAGTTGTGATGTAACTAATACGGAGTATGCCTCATACGATTGTGATCATGACCTATGCATCTACAAACCCTAATAACATGATGATCAGTAAGAGCTATGATTGTTGATTTTAAGCTATCTCCTTTTACGTGCATACTAACCATGCAGGTGTATCAGATGAATTCATAGCCAAGTAAGATCCATGAGGTATATGTGTTGAATAGCACTGCATCATGAGATAACATGCATCACCAGTATGATGTGATAGGTCTGGGGATCTAATAAATGCTAAGTGCTTACTTGAGGTGTTATTCTCTGATGATGAGATCAGGGATTGTTATCGCAAGTGATGATGTAAGATGATGAGAATGCCTTAAGAGGCATGGTTTCCTGTGATGAGGGATTGAGATCCCAGGATAATGTGATAGTGATAGTAATACTGTAATTTAAGGATATGTATGTGTTACAACTTGGTTGCCTCAACAATCTACTTAAAATATACTAATTAATTACAGTGGAACATATCATGTAGTTTGCCCTAGCCATAGATCCATCATCATAAGTAGCTAGTGATGGTGAAATAGGTTTATCCTACGGGATTACTTGGAGCGCATATTGTTGAATATGTGGGGTTCCTCCTAGCTGAAAATAGGAGGATTAGAGTGCAACTACGGTTGTAGACTCAATATGTTGGAGCATGGTGAACATGCACATGGCTCAGGATGTGTGATAAAAGAGCATGAATGTGTTCATGGCTCGAGAGAACGGTGAACAGGCTCGTGGATCAAGGTTTACTAGCGTCGAGACCTGTACTAAGGTGGGCTAGAGATATGGGTAGCTTGCGGAGCTGACCCTGTGGCTGAGGCCACTCAAGCATGAGATTGTGGTCCTGCTTTGGTTCTCATGCACTGACCACGAGGAGGTGAGGTCATGGAGTCTGACTCTCTCATTGACCTTGTATGGCACTGACTTTGGGCTTCACAGTCGATGGTTGGATTCGAGCAGTACGGCTCACTTCCTTAGGGCATAATAATATGTAATCGAGTCGAGTAGTATTTATTGCTTAAGGAAAAACACGAAACATTGGTTGAGTCCTTGTCTGTGTACTTGACCTTGTGTACCTTATAGTTACTTATATGTTCTTTATGTTATCTGGTAAGATCTTATAAATCACATCTTGTCAATCATGTTCCATAAAGAAAATTAGGTTGTATGCCTACCGGATATCTTGGTAAGTTGGATTATATCGTAAGACCTGCTCAGTATGCTACTCATATTATTTGCTTATGACAGTTATCTATTTTAGTTGCTTTAATCTTCTGAGGTTTTATAGCTTCAGCGGGGAGTTATGTTTCTCGTTGGGACTATGTGTCTCACCCCGTTGGTTTACACCCTTTTTAGGTGATCGTGCTAGACGTGGTGGTGGTCGTGAGGTTACAACCAAGCAGCAAGAAGAGCAGTAGAAGGTAAGAGTTGGATACACTGTTGTTTTGGTTGTTTTGTAGAGTCTTAGAGTCATCCATGTACTCTCAGGTACTCGGAGGTGTTTTGACATTGTTTTATGATGCAGCTGATAAAGCTTTGTATATCCTGCTGCTGGCCTGTTGTGGCCCGTTATGTATGTATGAACAGGTGATGAACTCATATGTTTGACAGGACAGTTGATCTTATAAGTTGTGGACACATATCAAGGCTTGAATAGTGCTTTTATAACATGTTTTCATGCAGGATGAGGATCTAGATTTAATAATTTCTTGATTTATCTACTTTTCGAAATCAGTTTTAATTAACCCTATTTTTGGTAACATGTGATTTATGGTGTTTTCCGCACATTTTTGCGTGGCATCTTGTTGTTTTTGTGATAGTGGGATGTGGCGTGATAGAACCTATCTTAAGTTTGTTCCAGCCTGACCATCGATCGAGTTCTGTGAGTTGGAAACTTGACTGGTAGAATCTTTAAAAAAGCTCTTGGTCACTGATTGGTCGAGTTGGCAACTCGATCGATGGTCAACCTGAACCAACTTCAGAAATCTAATTTCTAGACACTTGAGTTCTAATTTTATTTTTCAAGTCAATTTTGCATTTTGAACATACTTAGGCACAGATTACTCATCATTGGGTACTATTTTGCGATAAAACAAGTGTTTGCAAAAAATATCCAAAAATAAGAGAAAAACAAGGAAAAAAGAACATGAAAACCGATTTTTAACACATTAGCAAGCAATGGTGATAAAAACATAGGCAAAGCATATATTATATATGACAACTAGCTAGAAGGCATATCAGATTCATTCAAAGTAGTTATGAGTAGTTTAGATCTAATAGATTCAATTTCTCTCTAGCTAGAGGTTTAGTGAAAATGTCCGCCAATTGATTTTCCGTGTCCACATGCGTGATATATATTTTTTTTGGAAAAGTGATCATGAAGAAAATGATGGTGAACCTTGATATGCTTAGCTCTACTATGCAAGATAGGATTATATGACAAGTTAATTGCACTAGTATTATCACAATAGATAGGAGAAGCATCAAAATGAATGTTAAAGTCTTGGCGCATTTGCTTCATCCATAGGACTTGGGCACAACAACTCCCGGGTGTAATGTATTTAGCCTCGGTGGTTGATAATGACATTGTGCTCTATTTCTTAGCGAATCAAGACACCAAGCATGGTCCTAGGTGAAAGCAAGTGCCACTTGTGCACTTTCTATCAATCAAGCATCATGCATAATCTGCATCACTATAAGCAGTAAGAGTAAAGTCCCTTGACTTGGGATACCATAGTCTAAAATTTTGAGTTTTGGCGAAGTGCCTTAAAAGCCTATTAACAGCTATAAGATGTGATTTCTTAGGATTTAATTGAAAGTGAGCACACAAGCCAACACTAAACATTATACAAGGTCTATAGGCAGTTAAGTAAAGTAAACTTTTGATCATACATCTATAGATCTTCTCATCTATCTTCTCACCTTCTTCATCTTTATCAAGTTTGATGGTGTTTGACATGGGTGTGTCCATCGGCTTGGTGTTCTCCATCCCAAAGCACTTAAGTAGCTCATTTGTGTACTTGCATTGGTTGATGAAGTTCCCATCTTTAGTTTGCTTGATTTAGAAGTCGAGGAAGAGCGTGAGCTCACCCATCATACTCACTTCAAATTCACTCTACATAAGATCACTAAATTCTTTGCAAAGATCAAGGTTAGTTCTGCCAAAAATGATATCATCAACATATATTTGAATGATAAGAAAATTGTTAGAACTGTGCTTTATAAATAAGGTAGAATCTACTTTGCCCAAGATATACCCATGATCTAACAAAAAGTTCTCTAATTTATCATACCAATCTTGAGGTGCTTGTTTGAGTCCATAGAGAGCTTTTTGTAATAAATAATCATGATTAGGTAGATTATCATGTTCAAAGCCAAGAGGTTGTGCAACATAAACTTCCTCCTCAATTGTACCATTCAAAAATGCACTTTTAACATCCATTTGATATAGAAGAAAGTTTTTATAACTAGCAAAGGCAAGTAACATACAAATGGACTCAAGTCTAGCTATAGGTGCATATGTTTCATCAAAGCATATGCCTTCCTATTGATTGTAGCCTTGAGCCACTAACCTTGCTTTGTTCCTTACCACTTTACCACTATCATCAAGCTTGTTGTGGTAGACCCACTTGGTGCCAATGATCTTTCTATCACTTGGTCTTGGCACTAGGGTCCATACTTTGTTCTTTTCAAATTGCTCCAACTCTTCTTGCATATATAGGATCCACTAATCATCCCCAAGAGCTTCCTTGACGTCTTTTGGCTCAAGTTGTGAGTTGAAGGCATTGTTTTCTTGTTCTTTGTTGCATATAGTCTGCATCTTCACTCTCTCAAATGGATCACCTAATATCAGCTCTTTTGGATGATTCTTTGCAAGCTGGGGAGTTGGATCCTTCTTCTCTTCATCTTTGTCTTCTTCTTGAGTGGCCATCTCTTTTCCCTTTTGGGTGATGTTGAGATCTTTTAGAATAGGAAATGCTTTACTTGCAACATCATCATTTGGAACAATATCTTTGGGAATATAGGGGTCCGTCTCAATAAACTTAACATTTATAGATTCTTCTACTTTAGCAAGATCAACATTAAACACTCTATAAGCCTTGCTAGTGGTGTTATAGCCAAGAAAAACATTCCTTGTAAGATTTTGGATCAAACTTGTCAAGAGAATCTTTCATATTCAAAACAAAACAAGGACATATGAAAACATGAAAATACTCTATATAATGCTTCCTACCACGTCATATCTCGAAGGGGGTTTTCTTCAAAGAAGGATGTGTAAAAACCCAGTTTTTCATGAAACTGTTGGGTTTTAGGGGAGACAGAGAAGGCAGCGGAAATAAAAAAATTCTTCTCCCAAACCCAAAATAAAGGAATCGCGTCAATGTCTATATAGTAGGAAGGATGGTTTGTAGAGACATACCTTGTCCCAAGGCTTGCTCGGCGACGTTACCTCGCGGCTTGCACGGCCTTCACCTCCGATCTTGGATGGTGTCTGTGTAGCTCCTAGTCTCACCGGGACTATCGGGATTGACAGCTATCCTCCAAGTGGCAAAAGTCTCCCACCTATGTAGTAGTCCACACATACCACCTAGAACTCCGATCTCCTTGTCGTACAAAGAATCGAAAGGAGTCATACCCTCCTGTCGGCATACTAGTCACTGACACACTCTCCTACAACCAGTCACTTTCTGTAGTTGTCTTTCCCTTGTTGTGCCTCTCTTATCGGGTAGCACTTGTTCAGGCTCTCTTGGTTACCACAACCAGAGAGAATGACAATTTTGCAAAGCAAATGGTGTTCTGAGTTGTTGTTGTACCTAAGAAGCCCCCAATACCCCTATATATATAGGAGAGTCATGGGATAGGGTTCTCTACCCCGGCCAATGGGAGACTAAAGCAAGAGTATAAGGATTTGAGATTTTCCACAAAACAACCAACTGCGCTAGTTGAACCGATCAGTTGGGGATCTCAGCCGATCGGTTCACACCTGAATCAATCGGTTGGGACACCTGAGCCGATCAGTTCAAGCATGAGTTGATCGATTCGTGGTCCTAGTCCAACTCAAATTGACTTTCATGTTTGTTTCAACCTAATCAAATATTAGTCCCTGTCCAAATCAAATTTGTACAAGTGAAACAAATATGTAATTGCAAAAAGAGTCTTCTGACTTTTCAAACGGTCTCGATTGGTCACACGAATCGACCGGTTCAACAATTGAGACGATTGTATCATTGACACATGAGCCGATCGATTCACCACTTGTGCCGATCGGTTCAACCCTATGTGTCGATCAGTTGGGGCAGTAGACTATGAAAATCAGTCAATTGCATTTTCAATCAATCTGATACTCTTAATCATCTAGTCCAACACCTTGAACACTATGATTTTGAGCTATGAATTGATTAAGTGTTTAATTGAACTAATAAACTCCTTTAGTAATCAATCTAAACATCATTTGTGGATAAACTCCTCTTCCAGGTTAAATCCTATGTGTGTGACCATGCAGGCCCATTTCACGTTGGCAGTGAAAGTCCATAACACTTATGACTTCACAAGCAAAGAGCAGTGCCTAGTCGCACATCAGTGCTACCCAAGTGAAATAGAAAGTTGGAGAACAACTTTCAATCCTACAATTCATGAATAGTGTTACAGTGAATGTATAATTCCTTTATCACTGATATCCCGAATGAACTCAAGGCATGGAACAGTCATCCTGTCAATGTTCATTCACTTTGTTGATCTCAGAGTAGATTGGAGGAGATATGTATGACATCAATATCACGTATAGATTCACACATGTGTGCGCATGCCTATATCAATCCTACTCATCAAGTGGCCATGGATATCAAACTCCCTCAGGAGGGACAAATCCCATATCTATCACTCACCCCTCAAAATCCCCATGTGTCAAAGCCACCCAATCATCACCTTTAGAACAACCAGTGTTTCAGGATTGCGTTTGATGATGTCAAAGTGTACCCAACTACATGTTTTGAGTGTAGTGATTTTAGGTCAAAGAATCACACTCACCGCCATCACTGTGAGAAATGACTGTGACTACCATGTCATGGTTTCATGTGTCAAACTCACAGTGAGTCTTTTTGGCATACTTGTTCTCTAACAAGTACCTATGTGTTTGGTTTGATATCTCCACATTATGACTAATGAGATTTTGTCATCAACCAACACCACAATCTAGTCTTGTGTGTCATTGTTGTCAATCCACCTTCCATAATGACATCTGACTAGGGACATAATAAGAATGTACAAACTCTTAGCATCCATATGATCTCATCATTCAGGTCCTTAACCTGAAAGCATACATATTTGAGTATTTTCATTCTCTAGAAATTCAATTTGTTCTATCATTATCTCATATGATTGAACCAGAAAGAATTGGAAGCTTGCCTTTTATGTTTATCAAATCAATCTTAATGTATCCCACCAATCATCTCATGATTGGCTCTCAGGGCATACATACCAAAAAAACATGAGGTATTGACAGCTTTGGTCCAAAACTTATTTAGAGTGTCATACTCTAAAAGCATTGTCCTAGCCATCTCCTATAGTGACCTATTCTTCCTCTCTACAACCCCATTTTGTTGAGGTGTTCGAGGTGAAGAGAATTTATGTGCATAACCTGATTCTTGACAAAAAAACATTCAAAAAGATCGTTTTCAAATTCTCACCCATGATCACTATGAATGGAAATCATCTGGCAAGAGGCTTCTTTCTCAACTCATTTATAAAAGATTGAGAAAACATCAAGCATATCACTCTTAGAAATGAGAAAGAAGGTCCAAGTATATCTGGAGAAATCATCGACAATAATAAGGCAATTCTTGGAACCACAAAGTGATTGAGTTATCATTGGTCTAAATAGATCAATGTGAAGAAGTTCAAGACCTCTCTTGGTACTAAGGACTCCTTTGGGTTTGAAAGAGGACTTGGTTTTCTTTCCTTGGGTACAAGGTTGTCATTCCTCATCCTTTTCAAAATCCAATTTGGGATGTTCCTTGACCAAGTCCTTTTTGCTCAACTTCTTCAACTGATGCATATTTACATGACCAAGCCAACGATGTCAAAGAGATATATCATTTGAATTGACTACTAGCATCTACCAACAATAGGCTTAATAGAGTCAAGAACAATAAAATAAAGATTACCACTACTAATTCCCTTATATATAACTTGATAGGTGAGGGAATCTAGAATCAAGCAATCAAAGGAAGTAAACAACACAACGTAACCATTGTCACATAATTGGCTAACACTAATTAAATTGTGATGTAGGCCATCCAAAAAAAGAATATTCTTGATACACAAGGATTCACATACATCACACTCACCTTTGACTTTACCTTTCTTGTTGTCCCCAAATGTAACCAAACCTCCTTTCTTTTTGGTAAAGTTGTTGAAATGGCATATATCACATGTCATATGCTTAGTGCAGCCACTATCAACAATCCATCTTCCTTTTTCCTAAAAGAAAGGAGAGTGTTGGTTACCAACTCAAACTTTGGGATCCAGAGTTAGCTTGGGGCCCATTTAAATTTCGGGTTGGTCCCCTTAGGCTTGTAAGGACAATAAGTAGAGTATAGATCATCACACTTGTAATAAGAATAAACCATAGGATTCTTAGTACTGGAAGACTCTCCAACAAAGAAAGAGGTCTCCTTGCTCTTTTTCTTACCTTTGGCTTTGTTCTTGCCCTTTGGTGCTCGCCCTACAAATCCCAAACCACTAGTACAACTTTGTGTTGTAGAATGGTTAAGGCTTTCATTTAGGGAGTTTTTCCCTTTAAGGAATTTCTATATAGAGGCCCTTAGTCTATAATTATCATCATTAAGAGATATGATAGCAGAAGACAAACTAGCAATATCATCTCTAGTATGAATAAGGTCGGCCTCTAGACAGAGGGCTTTAGTCAAATAAGAATCTTTCTCAAGAGAAATAGAAATAATATCATTATTAGGCAAGATAGTTCTAGAAGATAAATCATTAACCTTACCAAGTAACCTAGCATTTTCAGATTTAAGCACTTGAATTTCTTTAAGATAAATATCTCTTTCATCCTTACGAGCATCAACAAGAAGCTTAAATTTAGCATTTTCAGTTTTAAGAGTTTCAAATTCCTTTAAGCACTTTTGGTTATCTTCCATAAGAGTTTTGATGTTCTTAAGATAGACACCATTCTCTACCTCAAATCCATTATATTAGAGCTCAAGATCAAGATATTGGCCTTGCAAGTTATCAATGCTCTCAAGATGAGTTTTCTCATAAAGATCAAGAATTTCAATTTTAGCATACAAATCATCAATAATTTTTCCTAACCTTTTTCTTTTAGATTTACACTTAGCAAAAGAAGAACGGGAAGAAATAACCATATTAATAATAGAATCCTTAGATAACTCATGCAAGATTACCTCACTTACCTCACCAATTTCTTCACTAGTAGAGGCCATGAGTGTAAGGTGGCACTCTCCATCTTCTTTGGAGCTTGAGCTACTTGAGGATGAAGCTTCCCAAGTTGCATTCTTGTGTATTTTCTCCTTCTTATCCTTCCTATTGTACTTTCTCTCATTCTTGTAATCTTCCTCCTTTGAGCTGCCCTTGTGGTGTGACTTTCTTGATTTGAGATATTCACTCTTGTAGTGTCCCTTTTGTCCAACTTTTAGCATCTATGAGTAGAGGAGGAGGCTTGCTTTTCCTTGAAGTGCTTGCCCTTGATGTAGTTGGCATCATGCTCACTTGAGCCATCATCTTCACTAAAGGAGGAAGGAGAAGTCTAAAAAGCAAGTTGTTGTTGAAGGATGACCGCCTCCACTTGTGCTTTGAAAGCACTATCTTTGATCTTCTTGGCCTCCTTCTCTTCTTGCTTGGTTTCTTCTTGTTTCTTGTCAAGACTTGCCTCATAAGCTTGGAGGTTTCCAATGAGCTCTTCTGTTAGGATGTCACCAAGGCTCCTCACTTCTTCAATGGAGGTCACCTTTAACTCCCATCTCTTTGGTAGAGTTCTCAAGATCTTGGAGTTGATTACACCTCTATCCAAAGTGTTTCTTAAAGTTTCTAGGCCATTGATGATGACATTGAGCCTAGAGTACATCTCCGCAATCCCTTCTTTCTTACCCATCTTGATGTTCTCTAGAAGGTTGTTCAACATGTAGATCTTAGCCTCCTTGACTTGCTTTGTGCCCTCATAAGTGATGCACAATTTGTCCCAAATCTCATAGGCGGTGTCCCAAGATGAGATGTGGTTGAACACCGTTGGGGTAAGGGTTGCATAGAAGATGCTTATGGTTTTGGCATTAAGCTAGGCTTCTTTATGTGCAGCTTCACTCCATGTTTCTATAGCTCCAGTTGGCTCCTTGTATGGTGTGACCATCACCTTCCACATATCAAAGTTCATGCCTTGAATGTAGAATTGCATGTGCCTCTTCTAATAAAGGAATTTGGTGTCATTGAAGATCGGAGGACGCATGGAGAATCCTCCCTCTACGTTGAGTGAACCAAGTAGGTTGTTGCTCATCTTCTCATGTTGTGGGAGATTGTTGGAGAATATCCTTCGCTCTAATATCACTTGTTGGATCTAGGGCTCTAGAGGGGGCTGAATAGAGCTTCAAAAATTCTCAAAAGATAGATTATACCTTCAAGTTATAACTGGCATATATCACTCATAATCACTAAATGAAATGTAAACTAGAGATAGAAAGGGGCTCAAGGAGTTGCAACACACTCAACTATGGCAAGGACTTAGAATAGCATGAATGAGAAAACTTGGAATGAACTCCAAGGGGTCCTATATATAGCTGGGGGTGTTTCTTTGAGTGTGGGATCACTTAAGGGTGAAATATAGCCATTTTCCAAGTTGCAACGGATCTATTCTTGGTCAAAACAACTCACCAATGGTTATAATCACTTTTTCTGCATTTTTTGTACAGTACATTCGATCAAGTTTCAATAAAGGGAACTCGACCGATCCACTAAATGACAAAGACAATTCTCAAACTATATGTTGAGTTTATTTTGGGAAACTCAATGGATGAGCTAAAAATAGTGTGTCAGTCAGTCGAGTTTTATGAGTGTGCAACTCGACGGATTGGTTTCTTCAAAAAATCCATCACTGGATCAGTTGAGTTTCCAACTCGACATATAAACAACCTGTAACGAATTTTCTAAATTGACATTTGAGTGATCAAATGTTGGAATTAAGTGTCCCTGATTTTTGCTCATCTTAGTTACAAGTCATATCATCAATACAACTGATTAAAAAAATCATTTAAGGTCATTTGGAGTGATTTCCCAAAATGCGCACTTGCATTGCATTTGACTTGAACTTGAAAAAGAAAGGGCTTGTGTAATTTGATCCTTTTCATGTACATAAATCCTGAAATCAATCTTGAACAAACATATTAGATACATAGGAATGAAATGGTTAAGTCATTATCAAAATATGGGCAATGTATAACTCTCAAGTCAACAAAAAATGCCTTTAGAGCCAATATCTTTCTTAGTAGGAAACATAGCACAAGTTTTTTTACCCAACTAAAAAGATTCACAAGTAAATGTTTTTTTAGATAAAGTAGGAAATAAATGTTTAAGTTTTGCAGTAATGGGGTGGCCAAGGCGGTAGAGCCACTGTAGTCCCATCACTGATGTTGAGAGAAGAGTAGATGTCGATGGTAGTCCGTCCAGGTAGTAGAGTCCATCTGGTCCCTCATGGCCCGAACCAATCCTCATCTTCAAGTGCAAATCCTTTAAAACAAAACCAAAAGGATCAAATTTAATGGAGATTTGAAATTTTTTACAATCTTACTAACAGAAAGTAGGTCAACATAAAATTTGGGATATATAAAATAGATTTTAGATGAAGATTATGAGATAAGGGAACAGTTCTAATGTCATGAACTAAAGTTTTAAAACCATCAGCAATAGTAACTGGTGGAATTTGAGTAGTTTTAGTAAGAGTAGAAAATAATTTGATATCACCGTCCTATGAACTGATGCACCAGAGTCAATAAACCATTTATTGTTTCCAGAAGAACAAAAGGCTAGCAAAGTAGAAGATCCAATAGTGGACGTAGATGGAAGCTGAGACATGTGTTCCTAAAAAAAATTCTCAAACTTTGAGCAAAGACATGCATGAGAGGGTGTAGATGGCAGCTGCTCAGGACCAGTAGTATCAGTTGAGGTATCAGTAGATGTATGGTTTGCCCAAGAATGTTTACCATTCTTGATCTAACATTGGTCTTCATTGTGATTGTCTAGTCCAAATAAGTTGCAGAAGTGATGGCCAACATATTGTCCTCGACCAGTAGTAGTAGAAGATGTGTGACCGCCATTGGTAGTGAGAGGACCTCCATGACCATGACCTCAACCTCGTCTACATCCAGAATTAGCAGTATGAACAGTAAGAGCAGGATGTTTGACTATAGGGGTGGAGGTCACAGATGGTAGTCTTTGAACACATTTGAGAACATCCCCGTGAGTGGGCAGTGTGTTACTAGATGAAATCTGGTCTACCATCCCAGAAAAGGAGGATGGAAGGGAAGCCAAAAATTGTATGAGTTGCAGTTTGTTGTGTTGATTTTGGGATTTTTTGATGTCAGTTGTCAAAGGGTGATAAATCTCATATTCATTCCCAAGGGCAGAGCATTGATTATAGAAATTTTCAATAGAAGTGTCAGAGGAAAATTCCTTCTTGGCCAGAGTTTTGAATATTTAAAAGACTCTCTTGTGATTTTGCTGATGAGAGTAGACATGGGCTAATTGATCCCAAATTGCCTTAGCATTATGAAGAAAGATTAAAGACAGGGGCTTGGTGCTATTAAGAATCCAAGACATAACACCTGAGTCATCTTTAGTTCATTGTGCATAAGTTTTATTGGTTTTCTCATTCGTCGTAGAAGTAGGGGCGGGTGGGGGTCATTGGTGATATGAGAATGGTGACCTTATGCCTTGACATACAAGATGAAATATGTCAACCAGAGATGATAATTAGAACCATCAAGCTTTACTGTGTTAACACACAACGAACGAGGAGGCTCAATGGATGCCATGGAGAATAGGGTTGAAGTAGTACAAGTAGAGTAGACTGTCGGTGCAGCAACAGAACCCACAATCAGGGATCAATATATCTAAAGAAACCCACTATGGGGTAGTAGAGGTAAGTTGTAGATATGACGCATCAGATCTAAAGAGATCTACTACATGCCGAAATAATGATAAAATAACCTATGTCATCATGATGAGAATTAATATCCCACCATGAGGCGTAGGTAGAAGAAGCCGAAGATCCTGGAGAGTCTGAATGTGTAATAATGATGGTTGTTCGCAGACATAAAAGAAGTATAGGAGTACGTCTAGTAAGGGAGGAGGCTAGATCATAGGGATGGTGGGTGGTGGGAAGGATGGGAGGTGAAAAGGATATGAATCGGGGGTGGGAAGAGGGGTGGAGGGTAGTAGTAGTAGTGTTGCACGTAGACGCATGTATGCAGGAAGGATGGGCAGGCGGGAGGGGAAGGAGAAGGTGGTTGTTGGGTGGTGGCTATTGGCAGGTGGATCAGGGAGGGTCGACAGTTGGGTGGTAGTGGCGGCAGCATGGAGAAGGGGGTGGGGCGGCAGTGTGGAGAGGGGGGTAGGGGCAGTGGCTTGAGGGGGTAGCTGGCGAGAAAGGAAGGGGAGGTGAGGGAGAAATGGCGGGGAGAAGGGTATTGTGGCAGTAGGGGTGGGGGTTGGGGAAGGGGTGGCTAGGGCATAGTGGGAAGGGTTAGGGTGGGAATGTGCAAGGGACCGTAACTGCTCTTGATACCATCTAGAATACTGAACAGAATTGTGATAGATGAGTTCAAAGGAGTACCTATAAGAGATGAGGCATATAAGAAAGATGAGCAATATGGGACAAAACAACACAAGTGACATGTAAGTGAGGTACATGCAAAGCAAATGACACTAAATGGAGTATAAACATATCACTTTAAGAATAATCATGTATATGAATCAATAAGGTTTAAAGATTCGAACTTTCCATGTTATTAATGAATTTAATCTGATCTAGATTTGATAATCATGAATTAGGGTGAAAAATTATAACTTTCTATGTTGTTAATGAACATAATTGGATCTATGTGATTAAAATGAAGGGATATGTTGAATATGATGATTAGGGTTACACATGATGTCTAATGTAAACCAATAAACTCTAATAAGGTATTATTCAAGAGAATTAGGGTTTTCACCCTTATTCCTTATCCAAACCCTAAACCCTAGACTAGGACTCGAGTAGGGTTTAATGTGATGTACATGATGGAGACATTTTAGGATTTACATACATGTAGATATAATATGATTGTCTGGATTCATCTTTGATGATCGGATTGGTTGAACGTAATTGAAGTGTAATTTGTATGATAATTTTCATGTCTCGTCATCAAGGTACATGGTTACGCCTAAGAATAACTACATTAGTTTGTAGATGGTTTCTAAGTGTTTCTCGAGGATTTAACAATTAAATTTGTGGATGTTTATTTAGTTTTGTTCAATTATAATGCCACTATGAATATCAAATAAAGAAGATTATGTGAAGAAAATGCCACTTTATATTTGCAAGTATCTTTGAAATATATGTTGTTATTTACTTGTAGATTTTGGATGCACCCCGCATACCAGTATGGTAACATACAGATCATGTATTTGTTTCATGCTGTTTTAGGTATAAATTGACATACATGATAAAGGACATGAAGATAAAGATGGAAATGGTATGAAGTCATTAAAGATTTAAAAGGAGGATTTGCTTGTTATTTCTTCCCAAATGTATAGTTTTGAGGATAGAAAGTTCATGTAATCGTCTTGTATATAATCTTTTGAAATGAATGAAATTATATTCTTTATATTTTTTATTGAAATTTGAATCCTTGGGTATGATTTGTAGGTAATGGCTCTTATATTTTTTGGTCTTCCTTAATTAGGGGTTGCTGAAAAGTGAGGACGTTACATTTGGTATCAGAGTGCCATATTTTTTTTCAAATAATATTCAATAGTTTATAATTTCAAATAATCTGTAGAAATATGAGGGAATTATTAGGGAATTTTTTAAAGACGGTGGTGTCTAGAAGGGACCATGACCCAAGGGCTGGCAAAAGTTTTTTCCGCACCACTGCTCGGCTTACGAGGACTTCTGGGCCTTTACATCCTTCCTGGACAACGTTGGACGATATTTCCCAAAGTAAAATATCATTAGGGTGCCTTCTCATCTTGATTCATCCATTTCTCGTCCTCTTTTCTTAATAAACCCTAAAAGGAATTTCTCTCCTCGTCTAAAGTTAGGATTTTTTAGAAGTGGGATTAAGGCATCCTCTACCCATTAATGTACATATAATGTGGAAATAATAATGTATATAAAATGTGGAAATAATAATGTTCATGTGATGTGGAAATAATAATGTACATGTAAAAGTAAAGAGAATATGTTTTATGAGTTTTTCCTTATGAGAATAACCCTAGATGGAACTAGACCTGGGTTGAGAAAACTCTAGTGGGTAGAGAAACATAAGAACCCTAAAGATGCAAGAGTGGTCCTTGACTGGTATACTAAACCCTAATCCTGGGAAATGGGAGTAGAATGGGTAAAATGGAAACCTAACCCTAATTAGGGTAATGGTAATAAGAATCAAGAAAATTGTAAATAAGTCTATATGACATAGATTTCCATGTATGAATGTGAATAAATGTATGCATGTTACATGTGGAAAAAAAGAGACTTGAATATACTTAAGAGACATAATAGACCAATACATGAAAATTAAAATATAACTTGCTCATCGCCCTAGTGCAATCTCTAGAGGAATGGATGGATAAAGAATACGCCCAGTGAGTGAGTGTGTTTCCCCCAGTGAGTGGGTATCCCATTAAAATACTCCCAACAAGTGAGTTTGATATTATGGACACCCCCAGTGAGTGGGTATGAATGGAGATCACCCCCAGAGAGTGGGTAGATCATTGAGAATACTCCTAGCGAGTGAGTATGAATACCCTCAGCGAGATGGTATACTGTAGAGATTGGGTAAATAAATGTTGAGAAGTTAAGTTGTAAAAAAAGAGTTAGGTAAATCAGACTTCCATGCATATGTGCATGTGGAACAAGGCATTAATGAGAAAAAAATTGAGAAACATAAGTAACCAATGGATTTATATAAAAATGAAAATCTAAACATAACTTGATTGAACCCCTCATACCTCTAGATGTATGAAATAATGATTATTAAGCCCATGGGGAAGAGGATCATCAAAGGTCATACACTTGAATAGGGGAAGACCTCACATGTCATTTGCCTAAATAGGGGAAGACATCACTGATCATCCTCTAAATAGGAGAAGGCATCACAGGTTATCTTCCTGAATAGGGGAAGGCATCAATGGTCATCCGCTTGAATAGGAGAAGACTCCACAGCTCATCTGCATGAATAGGGGAAGATTGATGTGGCGCCTAGCTCCTTATTGAGAAGGTGGTCGACCAACATGTCACCTAGCTCTAGATTGAGAAGGTGGCCTAACATCCATTTTAGGGACAAGAACCTGAAAGGGGTAGTCTAGAAGTTGAGTAAAACTGGATTGAGAAGTTATAATAAAAATATTGCATAAAAATGAAAATAATTTTGACTTTTAGGGATGGGGTGCCAATCTGGGGTGGGTCAATCCAAAAGCGGGAGAAGGACCTATAGGGGAGGCAAAACCTTAGACCTATAGGATTGATTTGTGTCTATGATACCCTAAACTCCTATGAGCCATGAAGGTACCCTAGGTTAGGACCTTTCCTAGAAAGGTAAGTTGATGAAATCAATTTAAAGATTGATATAACCTTAATTGTCACCTAAAGGGTGGAGGAGTAAGGATATAAAATGTGAAAGCACGTATATTGAGTATGATTCTTTGAACCCAAGTATACCATCTCTGAGAAACATGAGGAAAAGTCACTATGGAAGTGTCTAACCTAATGAGACCGAGCCCATAAAAGAAAGTTACCATGAGTCCAATGAGGGGATATAAAATTAATAATGAGCATCATAAGAGATGGAGGAAATTTGGTGTAAAGAATTACATATAAAATAATATGCTTGAAAATGGTTAAAGTTGTAACATATCAAAGAAACCCTTAGGAAGAGTAGAGTCCTAAGTCAATCCTAAGGTCAAGTAGGGTGTACAAAAGGTACATAGGAACGATGGGATTAGGAGTTGATTGTGCCTTGAATGAATAAGACCATGTAATCGGGAGTTAACATCTAGGTTTGCCTAAGGTCCATGACTCAGGAGATTAGCTACCTTCATGATGATCATGTAGCCTAATGGGTGAATGTGAGAGGCACTCCCTAGATGTATAAGGATCAAATCACTCCAAAAAGTATGTATACCCATAAAGACCTTGAGGAAATGGCTAAGGCTCATAGTACATGAGATGTAAATGTAAAAGATACAAAGAACTCGTATACTAATGAAATCTTAAGAGGGGTTGTGCACAAATTCAAGAGGGAAAATGGCACTTGACTTCATAAATTATAAGAATAAAGGGGACTTAAAAGTAATTTATGGTTTATAGTCATGTGGAGAATGATTCAACCAAGAATGTGGAATCTTAAGATAATATGTGGGTATATTGTATCTACTCTTGGAATAAGATGAACCTTTTTTTGTGAAGTAGTCAAATTCATATTCCATCCCATTATGAGGGAGAGAGGTTGGATACACACATGTTATGCTTAAAAATTGTCATATGAGAATGAATGCCTTAAGTTGAACTTAATGACATGATCTAGGGTTGGAGGTGTTACCTCACCCTTATATGATTATAAATGAACAATATGTTGGAAATCTAGGTGAAAAGGAAATCACCAAGTGAAATTGAAATCACGCATGAAAATGTAATCACCAAGAAATGGTAATATCCACGATTTGGTGAAATTGAATTTATTAAATATAAGCCATGAATCGATAAAGGTTTTCCCTAATGATAATATTTGATAGAATAATAATGTTAATTGCCTTTGTGGCATGGGTGTGTATGGCACAAGTTAAATAAATAAAAGGGATTCATATAAATGAAAGTTAATGGCATTATGAGATTATGGCTAAAATATATGTGAGGAATTGTCTCATACCATCTTCCTAGATGACTAGTCAGATTTTGAGGAGAAAATTTCTATAGGAAGGAAATGATGTTATAACCTGGTTTTCCCATATTTTGATATATTTGTTTGCAAATAATATAATATGAAGGACACAGTAAAATATGGTTCTATATGTGTCTTGTTTGGAAATTGTAAACTGTAAGTGCAAATAATCCATATGGGACAGATTTTGTGTAACTCATTATTTTCAATAAATCATTAATAGATTTTGGACAAAGAAAGGGAGAAAATCCACTTCAAAATAGATGTTTTAAATATGGTATTATGTAGAATACTCTAGAAAAGAGAGTGTTTGTGTATAAATAAATAGTAATATATTAATGAATTATTAGACAACTAAAATATAAGATAAAATGCAAGTTTCCAAAATAAAATAAGATGTATGGTGTTGTAGATAATTAGAAAACTAATTGCCTAGCCATTATTGGAAACACAATATTTGAAGCAATAAATAGTGTTATCTTGATCTAAACTTTGGCATATTTGGAAATAATAATGAAAAGAAAAAAAAATCTATAATTTGAGAGAAAAAGGACTTTCCATGTGGTGTGTGTAATTAATTTAATAATATGCTAACAGAGAAATATTTGTGAACAAAAATTATTCCAATATATCCTACAAAATGATTGAGGTTGGTAAAGATTTTAGTGAGTTTCCCTCTAAATTTTGCAGAAAAAAAGAGGTTCCTAAAGCCCTATAGAAAATCATGAAGATGGAAGGACCTACTTGAAATAAATGAATTATATGCCTTTTTGAAGAGAGAGAAAAGGGCATCAAAAAATATCTTTTTGACACCAAACTTTACCCACACTGAGACTTAATCATTAGAAAGTTCCCTTTAAAATTTGGAGTTACTTGTAGAAGAGATGAGAGATTTATGGGTTTTTATAAGTTGCCTAAAGTGAATGGTTAATTGACAAATATTTTTCATATGTCACATTTAATGTAAATTAGGCTTGTCCCTTTCCTTGTCACTCTCCCTTGGGACCCATCAGATTTGGGATCGATGGAGTCCGGCTCATCTTCCTCTGTCTAAAATAGGAAAGTGACTACAATAAATCATTGTGATATCTCTCTCCCTCCCTAGTCTGCAATAAAATCTAGAAACATTGCCATTGAATTTGGGAGCATGATTTGGACCTAATAACCCCTAAACACCCCTATTTTCATACATGATTAGGACTTTCCCCAATTTTTGTTATAAAGTTAGAAACTCTTTTAAAGCAGTTGATAGCTCTATCTTCCATGTCTATATAAGGCAAACAGAGAGTCTAGTCTCGTCTGAGAGATGGCTCTCCTCTACATTCGTATCCCCTTGGTCTCTCCCTATGATTCTGAAACTACTTAGTTGTGTGTGTGAGCATAATCTATTCTCCCATAGAAGAAGAGTGTCATGGTGGCATTCTCTAATGCACAATAGGTGTTAGGGCGAGGAGATGACCTAGTCGTGTTTCAGGTCTATGAATTGGTTAGTAGCAACAAAACTATGGCCAAACCCAGCCTGGCCACCGGTTCGGAAGCCCAACCAAACCACAAAGGAGCGAGACCCACTCACCTTATATGGAAGAGAGATGGAGAGTCGTGGACCAATAAGTAGGTGCCACGTTGCCCCAGTCTTAAGGTATACATGGTTATTTTGATTAAATCATAAGAAATGCTAGGAGTGTCTGAAAATACCAAATCTATATATCAAAATGATCCAAAAAATGAGAGCAATACTAATACAATATGTTTAAAGGTTGATTATTCTTCCTTTTTCAAAAGCAGTGCCACTATGTGTTTGAGTGGTGATTGATGTATAAAAACCCTAGATATTGTGTATTGACTTATTAACTAAATTAATGCTCTCAAATCATGTTATAGTCTGATAATGTTGAAGATAATGATGATCTAAGATAATCATGACAATGTTGGTAATAATTAGAGTTGCTAATAAGAATAATCATGTATATAAATCAATAGGGTTAAAAGATCCTAACTTGCCATGTTATTAATGAGTTTAGTATGATCTGGATCTGATAATCTTGGATTAGGGTTAAAGATTATAACTTTCTATGTTGTTAATGAACATAATTGGATCTATGTGATCATAATGAAGGGATATGTTGAATATGATGATTAGGGTTACACATGATGTCTAGTATGGGCCAATAAACTTTAATAAGGTATAATGAGAGAGAATTAAGGTTTTCACCCTTATTCCTTATCCAAACCATAAACCCTAGACTAGGAATCTAGTAGGATTTAATGTGATTTACATGATGGTGACACTTTAGGATTTATATACATGCAGATATAATATGATTGTATGGATCCATCTTTGTTGAATGGATTTCTTGAATTTAATTGAAGTGTAATCTGCATGATAATCTCCATGGCTCACCATCAAGGTATGTGGCTACGCCTAAGAATAACCGCATTAGTTTGTCAGCATTTTTTGAGTGTTTCTTGATGATTGAATAATTAAATTCTTGGATGTTTATTTTGTACTTTTCAATTATAAGGACACTATCAATATCACATAAAAGAATGTGAAGAAAATTCCACTTTATATTTGCAAGTATTTGTTGGAATATATGTTGTTATTTACTTGCAGATTTTAGATGCACCCCACACCAGTATAGAAACATATTGATCACATATGTGTTTGACGTCGTTTGAGGTATAAAGTGATATACATGATAAAGGATATGAATATGAAGATGGAAATCACATGAAGGCATTAAAGATCAAAAAGGAGGATTTTCTTGTTATCTCTTCCAAAATGTATAGTTCTGAGGATAGAAAGTTTGTGTAAGCATCTTGTATATAATCTTTTGAAATGAATGAAATTATCTACTATTTTATATTGTTTGATTAAAATATAGATCCTTGGGTAAGATTTGTAGGTAATGTCTCTCATCTTTTTTGTCCTACCTTAATTGGGGGTTGCTAAAAAGTGAGGGTGTTACAAAAAACCTTATCAATCTTAGACACTTACAATCTAAAATGCACATGGGACAAAATGGTATTTTAATATCTTGAAAAGGATTGAAAAATTAACAAGTATTTTTATTATATTTCTCATTGAATCACGTATCATATTTAATCAGATCCTTATAGAAAAAGTGAGATGAACACAAATTAATTTTCTAGCTGATCACATACCAATTTTAAGGCATACACATGCCCAACGTAATGAGTCTAAAACCATTGTAGTGGTGTCCTTTTGTAGAGATAAATAAACACATGGGAAATAAATTATACTTCCAGATTGTATTACGGAATGTCTGCCTTAGTTACAAATTTATCCTTCATATTACATATTCTTTGTTCTCATTACAGTAAACCAATTATTCTTACAGAGTGTTTAAATTCTACAAAGTGTTACTACATACAACTTTTTTCATAGTATAGTTGTATTTTAAATTGTATTTGCATAAATATATACATCCACCAAAAGAATATGCCACAAAAATAAACAATTTTTAAAAATAGAAATACTCTGTAATAAGAATGAATAATCCTTAAAGTGAAGTAAAAAGTTGTATCTAAAATTATAAACCTTGATACATAATAAGTTATAATAAGAAGAAGCAATCTTTAATGAGAACAAAGAATCTACAGAAGGAAGGGGAACATTGTAACCAATGATGACATTTTATAGAACAACCTGATTATATCAGACGCTACTCTCCTAGAGCATGAACCTAAGTTCAAAATAAATTATAATTAGAAGGAATATTTTGTAGTGAGAAAATAGAATTTATAACTATGAGGAGAAAATTGGAACCAAGGATGACATTTTCTAATATAACCTACATATATCACATTATAGTCTCTAAGAGTATACAACTCTTTTTTTGTGAACCCCAGAGCTTAAGTTTTATTCATCATGTGCTCTAGAACAGGCCAAAGAATAGAGAGATTAACATCTAGTTCATACTCCGACCAGGCCGGCCTATTACAGAAAGAAGAATGGAAAGTGCGGGTAGATAAGTTTGTTTTTGTAATTTTGTCGGTTGTCTTGTTAAGGTCCCTAGGGACATACATTACCATTAAATGGTCAAGGCTAGCTTTGTTGACATGGAATTTCCTCCAAAGATGTTGGAGACTCGGTGAGTTGCAAACTATTTGGCTCACTAGCTTCACCGAAGAGCTAGAGTCAGTGAGAATGATGGACGTCCTGATGTTGCTATGTGTGCATATAGTGGATGCAGTAACCACAGCCATGAGCTCAGCTTGTAGAGGTGAGGTGGCATGGACAGAAATACCTTCAGGTCTACATAATTTGCCTTGGTTGTTGACAACATGAA
Source organism: Alisma plantago-aquatica (assembly GCA_963693085.1). Classification (NCBI taxonomy): domain Eukaryota; kingdom Viridiplantae; phylum Streptophyta; class Magnoliopsida; order Alismatales; family Alismataceae; genus Alisma; species Alisma plantago-aquatica. The sequence goes on along the minus strand of OY856411.1, from coordinate 662,251,851 downwards.
TGCCTATGCCTGCTTCCCAAGTTTGGGCATGATAAGTTGCATCAACGAAGATAATAAGGTCGACCTCGGGGGGTCTACTGAAGCTTGTAATTGGAGTCGGTGTGACCACATTGCTGGCCTCCATGGCATGGATGATGGTTCTTGTTCATTCTTGGATGAAAGTGCTCTAGACTTGTGCATTTGGGATTTTTCGCTCATGAGTGAAAAAGTTCCTCAAACTCCAGAGGTGCCAACTTGCCACAAGGTGCAAGATTGCAGTTTTATGGCCCACCTGTGGTGGGGAAACAATCCATCTGATCCATTCCATTTCAGAGAGATGGAGTGATGCAGCTGGAGCTTGGAGGGCCTTCCAGGTATCTTTGTTGTGGGGGCAGTCACGCAAGCAATAAAGTATGGTGTCCTCACAGTTATTACAGACTGGGCAGACAGTGTCCACGTCCAGATGTCTTCTACTCTTCTCTGTATTTGTAAGCAAAGCCTTGTGTTGAAGGAGCCATACAAAGGTTTTAAGTTTCTCTGGTGCTTTCATTTTCAAGATCGACTTCCAAATTCCATCATTTGTGTCCTCGGGGTGATCTCCCTCTTTAATACAGCTATAGGCAGCCTTATCCGTGAGGTTCCCATGGGTATCATGCGGCCAGACCCAACAATCTGGTTTAGGGTGGATTGAGGGAGGGGGAATGTAGTGGATGATAAGTTGGGCCTCAGGGGGCATGAATGCATTAATGAACAAGGTGTCCCATTCACCACAATCCAATCGCATAGACTTGACCTCCATATCTTTGAGTTCATGTGGGATTGGCCAATTGGGAGCGATGTCGATTACTGACTTACCATTGATCCATTTGTCGGACCAAACATTCGTGCCTTCTCCATCATTGATCATTTTGTATCATACGGAAGATACTTCTGGAAAATTGCATTTTATGAAGCTCTAGGCTGACAAACACAGCTTGTTGATTTCTCGTGTTCCCCGCATATATTTCTCCCTCATTATTCTGACCCAAGGGGCCTGATGGTTATTCAAGAAGCTCCACACATTCTTGAGCATTAAAGCCTTGTTTTGATCGTGAGCATTCTTTATGCCTAAGCCGCCATTATACTTAGGTTCAGTAACCTTTTTCCAGGAGACCAGGGACAATTTCTTTTGTTCCCTCCCACCTGACCAGATGAAATTCTTGATGTGCTTGTTAATGTCATCGCACAAAGATGGAGAAAGTCTGACTGATTGCATTGTGTAAGATGGAATAGCTTGTAGAGTGGCCTTGGCCAGAGTGATTCGGCCTACCAGGGAGAGGTGGTGAGCTGCCCAGCTTGACATGCGCTCTCTGATAGCGGTGGAAATGTATTGATGTGTAGTCTTGTTGACCTGATGATGAAGAATGGGAACCCCCATGTATCTTCCCAGGTCATTCGTACTTTGGATTCTGATGGCCTGACAGAAGGTGCACTCTTCACTGCGTGTAGTATTGGCGGAGAAGAAACACTTTGATTTCTCTTTTGAGAGGACTTGTCCAGAGACTAAGCTAAAAGTATTGAGTACCTCAAGGATGTTTAGAGCTTGAACTTGGTTCGCTTCAGCCATAAGAAGAATGTCATCCATGAAGAGGATGTGCGATAGGGGGTGTCGTGCCTTGTAAGCCTAATCGGCTTCCATTTGTTGTGAGACACTACTGTTTTAATTTCCTGTGAGAGCCTCTCCCTGCAGAGGACAAAGACATATGGACTAAGGGGGTCCCCTTGGCGAACACCCCTTGTTGTCTTGAAGGTAGGTAAGGGGACGCTGTCCCAGAGAATCGAAGTGCTGCCTGAGGTGATGATATCCATTATAAGAGACACAGTGATATGAGGAAGGCCTGTCTTAATGAGAGTATCCTTGATAAAGTTCCAGTTCATTCTGTCAAAAGCTTTGGACAGATCGAGCTTAATTGTCACCCACTTCTTGCCCGAATGTTTCTGTTTCATTGAGTGAATAACCTCCTGCACAAGTAAAATAGTATCACTGATGTTTCTACCAGGGATGAAGCTTGATAGGTTTGCAGCTATCCAATCTGGAAGGTGAGGCTTTATGCATTCTACAAGGACCTTGGACAGAAGTTTAAAGCAAGAGTTATTGAGAGAGATCGGACGAAGGTCTGAGCAGCTTTGTGGTTGCTTCATTTTAGGAATTAGAATCATATGGGATTCTGCAAGATTGGCATCAATGCGGCCGCTATTGAAAGCTTTTTGCATCATGATCACGACTGAATGACCTACTGTATCCCATTGACTCTATAAGAAGTTGGTATATACTCCATCGGGGCCTGGTGCTTTGGACGGTCCCATGAGGAAGATAGTTCTCCGAATTTCATCATGGTCGGGCATTCTCGCTATGAAATTGCAGGCTTGGGAGGTCAGAAGCTTGAAGGTGTCGGGGTAGTTGGAGATAGCCAGGGAATTTGTGACGGGCGTCGCTGGTTGGGCCATGAGGTTCTGAAAATGGTTTAGGACAAGGGCTTTCAGAGCATTGGGGGTCTCCACCCATTCACCATCATCTTTACGTAGACGGCTGAGCTTAACAAAGTGTCGACGGGCCTTGACATCAGAATGATAGAAATTTGTGTTGCCATCGCCACACTTGAGCCAATGGATATGCACCTTTTGTTGCCAGTCCAGCTCTTCTTCGAGGAGAATTTTAGAGTGTTGTTCTTGCAGGTTGATAGACAGAAGATCGTTAGTAATACTAGGATTGAGGCTATTTGTTACCTGGCATTTGTCTAACTTGGAGACAATTGATTTCTTTAAGCTCAGCTTCTTCTCACGTTTCTTCTTTTCCCATTGAAGGACGACAGTCTTGAAGGGAGGGAGGGCCTCAGGAAAGCTTTTGGAGCTGTCCCAAGAGGGCATAATGGTCTGATTGAAATCTTCTGCGAGCTTCCAGCTTGCCTTGGTTTTGAAAATTTCCTATTTAGCTGCAGCATTGATGGAGCTTGACAAGAGAATCAGATTGTGGTCTGAGTGTAGTCTGGGAAGGACACTGCAGTTGAAACCACCCTCAACCTGGAGCCAAGAATCGTTGGCGATGACTCTATCAAGTTTCTCAAGCAGGCGTTGCCTCTTAAAGGTAAAGACGTGTCCTGCCATGTGAACCTCAGCTAGGCCGTTGCCCCGGAGTAGGGCATTGAACAGATGACTGTTCGTGCGATCAAAGTGCTTACCACCTCATTTTTTTGAAATATCAAGCATTGTATTGAAATCACCCAGCACCGCCCAAGCTGTAGAGGTATGCTGTGAAATTTCAGTGAGCCTTGTCCATAGGTACTTTCTCTTCGACGGAGTAGGGCTTCCATAGACAAAAGTAACATACCATGAGTGATTGACTCTGTAGTGTATGAATTTTCGGTGGTTGCTTATTACTTCCAGGTGGCATTTTGCTTCATCCCACAGGACCCATATTCTGCCAGAGAAACCAAGGGCCTCCACGCGATGTGAAGAGGTAAAACCTAGTTTTTGAATAACATTGCTCGCAGAGGTGCCGCTGCACCTAGTTTCAATAAGTACTAGAATGTGAAGATTATACTTCATCTTGTATTCTCTAACAAGTCTGACTTTATCTTTGGAGCACGCTCCTTGGATGTTCCAACAGATAATATTCATATAAGAGAGAGGGAGGTGGGGTTACTGAATTACAGCATGGAGGCCTTTTCCTTAGCCTTCCCCGTCAGTAGCAGTGTATCCAGCTTCACCAACTTCGTCATGAGGAATCGGGACCATGGTGTCCATGTCCTGGACCTCATCTGTGAAGATGAGCTGTTTCTGTGGGCCCGAGGGTCCTAATTGGCCAATTGATTGTGCTATTTTGCCTTTTTTCTGCTCTCGTCCAGGGCTCACTACCACATTTTGGTAGATGATCTTCCTATTCCTGAGCATTACACTAGTACTGCTTTGGCCGGTGTTTCCCCAGGAGAACTTGTCCGGAGGGAGGCTTGGGTTCGCTTGTTCCAGCGTGCTTCCAAAACGGAAGGCCTCCCCATTATTTGGTTCAAGATTTCTGCCCTCGGACATTTGATCGTCGATCAGTATGACCATTGTGTCTGCTGCGCTGGCTTCTCGAGCCTTGTCACTTACATTGGATTGATGTTTTTGTTTTGGCGGTAGCTTTACTGATCCTTTCTTCTTGTTCTTTTTACTAACTACAGTTTCCCAGTTAGAGTTGTCCCCATCATCTGCTGGGGTGATCGGGTCTGCGATGGCTGGCTTGTTGTGAGTTGCTTTGTCTCATGGGTTCTCCTTACTCGGTGCCTCCTTGTTGGATGCATGTTCCTGTCTTGGGCCATTCTGTTTCGGTGGCTGGCGTCTTGAAGGTTTCAAGGCGTGTATCGCCTCCGAGTGTGTGCATGGGACCAGCTGTGCCGAGGAGGATGCTTCGCCAGGGACAAAGGGTAATGCATGGTTGCAATCCTTGTCCGAGTGACCTATTCTTCCACACTTCATACAGACGATTGGTAGGTTTTCGTATTCCAGACGATAATGCTCCCCATTGAGTAAGATCACTGGCAGGAGTGACTTGGTGGTATCTACTTCAACGGCGATGTGGGCGAACTTGCCACGATGACTAGTTGTTGTTGTTTCATCATTCTTAATCGTCCTTCCGACGAGGTTGCTGATGAGGGCAAGGAGTTGATTTTCATAAAGGTAGATGGGAAGGTCCTTCACTCTCAGCCACACGACCAGCCTACGTGGGATCGGGTTTGATGGCCAGAAGTCTGCAGACCATGATTGCACTGAGAGGTAATTGCCAAAAACGGTCCAGGGACCTCCGGTCATGGCCTTGAAGAAGTCTGCTTCGCTAGCTAGTTGGATAATGTAATAACCCATCTCAAGGTCAATCGCCCTGAAGGAGTCCGAAGGTGACCATAGCAGTGAGAGGCGGTTAACGAGGGTTTGGAAACAAATGTTCCCTCCGATTAGTTTGACGATGACAGCGTAACGACATGGTTCAAGCAATGGCGGGAGCGACTCCGGGTTAATTGTTAGGGTGGGGAGGGCCCATGAACAATCCACCTTGATGTCGTTTGTGGTGAGCGTATCTAGGGATACGACCTTGAGCAAGTTCGAAGCTTTGTGCCCTATCATTGCTTCCTTGTAGGATCAGTCGCTTTGTTGTTCGTGGCCATTGTTGCCTTGGGCTTTCTCAGCCATACTTCCGTTAACAGCAGTGCCAGTGGGATCTTGTGGTGTCGTCCTCGTGCGCAAGGGGATGGGGTCACGCCCATCGCCTCCTCGTCTGCCACTTCTTCCTCCTCGGCCGCGGCCGCCACCACCCCCAAACCCTAGACAGTCACCCATAGATTACACGCTTGTTGCTTTCTTCAACAACATATCTCTAAGAGTATACAACTTAGTACATAATAAATTATAATAAGAATGAACATTTTGTAATGAGAATGAATGTCTATTTTAAAAAATAGAAAAATGTAACCAACAATGACATTCTATATTACAACATGGATGTATCGGTATTTTACAAAATATATACCATGATTATAATTTTTTTATGTTTATATAGTATGTCCAACCATATTATATTTTATTACTACATACACAAGTTTCATAAATTAAATCATATTTTCAATCCAAATTGTATGTCGTGGAGATATGATTTGTAGATGTGAGACACTTCATTCTATAATAAAGGTATAATAGTGACGATGAGGCCATAACATACATAAATACATCAATATATATAATTCATTAACATAATATATTTACTCTATTCTTTTATGCATAGTGTGATCAACCCCTTCTCATATATTACAATTTCTATATGTATATTACAAAGTGTCCATTATCATTACAATTTTCTTCTATATATTATAGTATGACCAACCACATTACAATCATTCTTATCTACAAAGAAATTTTATAAATCACCAATATTTTCAGTCAAAATTGTTTATAGTGGATATATGCTCAGACTAATGCGAGCCAATTTCCCACTGTGTAAGATGTGTTATAGAGGCAAGAGACCATCACATGTATAGATGCATCCATGTATTCAATTTATCAATACAAATTTCCTTTCTTTCTTTGCAAGAGTGTTCAAACTCTTTGACATATTATAGTTTATGTCTGTACATTAAAACATATCTACAGTCTTTACCATTTTCTCATTTACATTATAATATTTCTAAGTACATTACAATATGTCCAAATACATTCTGGGTTTCTTGATCACAACCATTGTATCTGACATGTAGTTTGAACTATGTACATAGAAACCACGTAGAACATCTTCTAATTATGAGTCCACCGTAAATATGTTTTGTGTGAATATTGTTTAAAGCTTTCATCCTCATTCACTTTTTTATTATCTATGTAGCACGGATGCCTCAATCTCTACAGCTACCTTTATAACATACCAGATTTTGGACCCTACCCTAGAACTTTGACCTCTTAGACTTAGCCAAACAAGGTTAAGGTTTTAGACCTAAAAAATGTTTAGTATAAACTAATGAGCTAATTCATGTATGAACCATCCTAATGTAACCTAAAGTTTTCACATTGGGTTTAGGCCAATAATGGACACATAAAATATGTTACATGAGATAAATGGGGATTTCATAATAATTCAGACAAAATAATCTTACATAACTCCTTTTGTGATAATATGAAAATATGGGATATAGTTGGAAGAATGATAATAATAATAATGAAATAATGTATATTGACTAATGTAATAATGGACCACATATGTCAATCATGTAAAACTCATAATAGGAAGACAAATTGGTTACAAATAACATCATATTTGTTTTCTTTGGATAAGCTTTGGCTTGGAGGACAAGTTTCACAAATTGAGGATAATAATAATCACATCTAGTTTATTTAGAAAAGAAAATGTGATTTTCCTTCAAAATATGAAATAAAATACTTAATGACTCAAAAAGTGGAAAATAATCTTAGATTTGTAATCTGCACATTGTAGTATGCCTTTGGGTAAATTTTCACCCAATTTGGAGAATATTTACTGAAAAGGTGAAATAAGGAGAGAGAAAGTGTGTAGAACCTTCAAAATATTAAATAAATATACAAACAACTCCAACATGTAAATTTGATGGCAAATTCCTACCAAACACATTAAATGTGACTTATGGGTGAAGTTCCATCAAATTTGGAGAATCTTATAACCATTAATGAAGGAGGAAAGGGAAAATAAGATTTGATTTAATTAACACATTAAAAATTCCCAAAAGGCAAAACTAATTGCATATTCGGATTCCTCATATCAAAAATAGGCTAGATGTCAAATTTCATTTAATTTAGACATTGCTTGCACCTTCAAATGAAGAGAGATAACAAGAGAAATTATATAAATAACACTTTATTTGATTTTCCAATTTGATAAGCTTTAAATGTCACACATATGTGCCTTATTATGGGTTGTAGGATATTCCATTAGACAGTCCATAGATTGTCTCCTACCTCATGTAGGAGAGACTGTCTGTGTGAATAGTAAAGCCAATCTTATGATGCATTTATCTCCATCTTTTGTTGATGATTTTCTGAGATTTCTTCGCCTTTGGGTTCGTGGTTAGATTTTGTATCTATCGAACCTATTTGGTGGCATTTTGGTTAACTATATGAGTTTTCGTTAATCTGACCCTAGAGTTCCCTCCCCATTACTTTTGGGACAAGTCTTCTAGGCTTCTTGGTCAAAATTGAAACCTATAAAAGGATCCGCAGACACGCCCTGGAGCCTCACACACCAATTTGTGAACTCAATTGCCATCGACATCCTGCCTATCATGGTGCCTTACATCTCCTCATTTTTTGGCTACCTTTGTTCCATTTGCCCTTGTGACTCCACCAAAATGAAATTCAAGGCAAGGTGAGCATTTTGGGAACCCCCCTCTTCATCTCGGTGATCTCAGTTTCTCGTGTATCTTAGCCCTCTTCACTGTCGACTAGTCGCCTCTACCTTGGTGTTCGTTGTTGTTGGAGAAAGTTTCTGGATCATCTTTGGACATCTCCCAATGTATTTTGAGCATTGGAACCTGTGTTTGACTATACCATCTTGCTTTTGTTTTTGTTCCCTAAATCTCTACTCTGCTCAGAGCTTCCTCCTGTTGCCCACTACAGACAGGTTCTTTGCCCTCTCTCATGGCCTTTGATCTCAAGAAAGAGATGGGTTGGCATCGCTAGTCCCTTGCATTGATTTTTGGTTTGGTTCTAGGGCTCATTGAAGCCTAGAGCATCTATTGGCTACTCGGCCGAAGCAACTTGATGTTGCTCGCATGCCATAGCACTGAGGGTGAAGGAGATGAATCCCCTTATTGTTTTCTATTCCCTGCCCCTTTCTTCCTTACTTGTTTTCGTTTTTCTCCAGGGGCATAACTATCTTTTTCAATGATGTTTTGCTCTTCTGAAAGAGGGTCACAGTGTTTACCCATCCAGATGAGTTGTCCTCTGATTATTGGGATAACTTAGCAATATTGACCGTTGACCAAAATTTAATTTGTGGATGAGGATTTTTGGTATTATCCGACTGGATGATATTCAAAAATTAGTAATTAATTATATACAAGTCAGAAAAATATAGATAAATAATCAATCAATTTAGAAAATTATAAGCTTTCTAATGGTATTGGTTTTGTCGCCTGAATCTAATGTTACAAAAAGGTGATTTTAATGGATTAATCCAAATAGATAATAACTTGCAAAATATATAATTAATAATCTATAAGTCAACAAATATAATAAATATGTTTTGAACTCAAAAAAAAAGATAAAAAGGGCATGGTTTTGATAACCTAATTCACTAATATTAAAAAGGAAATTTTTAGGGTTTTGAATAATTAATGTAAACTTAACCCTAATTCTACATATATGCATAATAGGTGCTTTGGAGACCTAGGCTTGGATCTAGGACTGACTTTAGACTGTTTAGATTCTTGAGTAAGGTATGTTTGCATCCCCTATTATTCCTTTTGAGCAATAACCTATGTTCTTCATTCGCTTGGTCCTATGGACAACAACCTACACAATATCTTTTTCTTTTGAATATATGCTTCATGTGAGGTACCTTTTATTTTTTATTGATCTTGTGATCATATTCGTACATTCTCTTGGTCTCTTTCTTATACATTATTCATGTTGGAACACTATTTAATTATATGTGATATATTTTTCCACTTGTAGAATGGATGTTTATGTTGTCCAATAGTTTGATGGAAATATTGTGAATCTGACTATACTTTCTACTAGCCTCTACATTAAACATGCTATGTGATTCTATAGCACTAGAGTAGTGTAATTGCATTGATTTATGGGCAGTATGCCCTTGTTATTTTTGGGATGGAGGTGGTGGTACCCCATACCCGGGTTTCAAGTTTGTGAGGCTTGGCCCAACTTTTATATATATTGGGATTTTGGAGTATGTCATTCTCTATCATGTTTCAAGTTTGTGAGGCTTGGCCTCCTTTGGTTTATATTGTTCTAGTGTTATGCTTATCTCACATGCATATCGATTGATGATTATGGGGTGTGTGTCCTAATTCTTTTTATGTGCTATATTGGCATGATTTTATTTGTTTGGTTATGGTAAGTATCTCTTTTGTTATTGTTCTTTATTTTATGCCTGATTGGGTAGTCCTTTACTTTGCTATAAGAAGCCTTTTATTTTGATGTCCTTTATTTAATAATGTTGCTCAGTCCATATTTAGTATGCACATACCAGCCTTTGTTGATGTCATCTATTTTTCTCTTCTTGTCGGGTATGCTTCCAACCCTAGGTAAAGGACTTGGATGACATGGCATGAAGACATGCACATAGCTTAAGTAGTTAAAGCTTGGAGACAAACATTGATATGGTTTAGATTTCCCTTCACTAGATCCTTATGTTGGAATATCTATGTAAACCCTATATGGGAGATGATGATGTATCTTTTGTATAAATTGAATATAGTCAATAATTTTCATCCACTACTTTACTTTGGTCGTTTGTATACCATTAATTAAGATTTGACAATTTTTACACCCACTCCAACATATCTTTTGGGTATTCTTGGACTGGAGGTTCTATTCTTCAAAAATTTTAGTAGGGAGTGGATCCCCTCTGGTTCCCACTCTTTATAGCATGGTATCAGAGCCCATCGTAGTCGGAATCTGACTATTTCAATTTTGTCTCCCTCTTTAGAACCCTTTCCTTAGATAGTTACCCTCTAGGTGAAAAAGTTCACCCTAGAATTGATCTATGTGAATAATGTGATGAGGTTTTAGTTGATCTTACCCTATCATATAGATTGATTATGATTTGTATCTCTTGCTGCTATGAGGTTTTAGTTGAGGATGCAATTAGGTTAAGAGGAGGTAGTAGTATGAAGAGGTCTTGTTATGGATATATGGTGACTTATTTTTTGCATTGATTTGAGTACCATCTTTGTTTTACTCCAATGTTTCATATCGGGAAAAAATATTTTCATTATAATACTATATGTACAAAAAAATTATCTAATTTGTCGTTGTTTTCTCAAACTAAGTCACAATGAAGTTTTTCTGGATGTATGGATAGTGAAACCCTAGAATTATTGGAATAGAATCTAACCCTAGTTTTGGCTATGAAGAAGAGACTAGGAATATGTGGATAATGTAAATGTATAGTGGACCTACCCTTTGTACCCTATGACTTTTTGGATCTTAGGGTTGTTAGATTAGAGACACAAGGACCTAAAACTCAACCCTAGATTGTTCTGACTTGTTAGTTGTATACATGAACAACATATACATCTCTAAAAATTCAAATCTAAGATATGTGGGTGACCCTAATTGTTGTTAGATTGACTTGTTAGGTTAAACCTTTTAAGGGGTGGAGAGTAGTGGGTTGTTTATGTATAGATCAATAGATTTCGAGGACGAAATCCTTTTAAGGGGTGGAGTGATGTAACATACTGAATCTTGGACCCTACCCAAGAACTTTGACCTTTTGGACTTATCAAAACAAGGTTAAGGTTTTAAACCTAAAAGATGTTTAGTATAAACTAATGAGCAAATGCATGTATGAATCACCCTAATGTAACCTAATGTTTTCACATTAGGCTTAGGCCAATAATGGACACATAAAATATGTTACATGAGATAAATGAGTATTTCATAATAATACATACAAAATAATCTTACATAACTCCTTTCGTGAGAATATGAAAATATGGGACACAATTGGAAGAATGATAATAATAATAATGAAATAATATATATTCACTAATATAATAATGGACCACATATGTCAATCATGTAAAACTTATAAGAGGGAGACAAATTGGTTAGAAATAACATCAGAAAAGTTTTCTTTGGATATGCTTTGTCTTGGAGGCCAAGTTTCACAAATTTAGGATAATAACAATCACATCTATTTTATTTAGAAAAGAAAAGGTGATTTTCCTTCAAAATTATGAAATAAAATACTTAATGACTCAAAAAGTGGAAAATAATCTTAGATTTGTAATCTCTGCACATTGTAATATGCCTTTGGGTAAATTTTCACTCAATTTGGAGAATATTTTCTTAAAAGGTGAAATCAGGAGAGAGAAAGTGTGCAGAACCTTTAAAATATTAAATAATTGTACAAACAACTCCAATGTGTAAATTTGATGGAAAATTATTATCCAACACAATAAATGTGACTTATGGGTGTAGTTTCATCAAATTTGGAGAATCTTGTAACCATTAATGAAGGAGGAAAGAGAAAACAAGATTTGACTTATTTAACATGTTAAAAGTTCCCAAAAGGAAAAAGTAATTACATATTCAGATTCCTCATATGAAAGATAGGCTAGATGTCAAATTTCATTTAATTTGGACATTGTTTGCACCTTCAAATGAAGAGAGAAAGAGAAATTGTTTAAATAACACTTTATTCGATTTTCCAATTTGATAAGCTTTAATTGTCATGCATACATGCCTTATTATGGGGCGTTGGATATCCTATCGGAAGGTCAACAGATCATCTCCTACCTCGAGTAGGAGAGACTGCCTGTGTGAATAGTAAATCCAATCTTATGATGCATTTGTCTCCCTCGTCTCTTGATGATTTGCTGAGATTTTTTCACCATTGGGTTTGTGGTTAGATTATGTATCCATCGAGTCTATTTGGTGTCATTTTGGTTAATTGTACGAGTTTTCCCTAATCTGACCCTAGAGTGCCCTCTACCATTACTTTTGGGTCAAGGCTTATAGGCTTCTTGGCCAAAAGCTAAAACTATCAAAGGATCCATAGACATGCCCTGGAGCCTCGCACACAAATTTGCGAACTAAATTGCCATCGACATCCTGCCTACCATGGTGCCTTAGAGATCCTCATTTTCTTTCTACCTCTATTCGATGTGCCCTTGTGACTCCACCAAAATGATATTCAATGCAAGGTGAGCATTTTGGTTACCCCTTTGTATCCTTGTGATCTTAGTTTCATGTGTATCTTGGCCCTCTTCATTGTCGACTACTCGCCTCTGCCCTGGTGTTTGTTGTTATTGGAGAATGTTTTTGGATCGTCTTTGGACATCTATTAATGTATGTTGAGTGATGGCACCTGTGTCTGACTCGTCCCATCTTGTTTTTCTTTTATTACCTTGATTTGTTCTCTACTCAGAGCTTCCTCCTACTACTCGCCACAGACAGGTTCTTTGCCATCTCTGATGGCCTTTGACCTCAGGAAAGGCACAGGTTGGCACTGCTAGTCCCTTGCGTTGATTTTTGGTTTGGTTCTGGGGTTCTTTGAAGCCCAGAGCATCTACTAGCTACTCAGCCAAAGCAACTTGTTGTTGCTCTCCTACCATGGCACCAAGGGTGAAGAAGATGAATCCCCTCGTTGTTTTCTCTTCACTGCCCCTCGCTTCCATACTTGTTTTTTGTTTTTTGCCAAGGGCATAACTATCTTTTCACTAGAGTTTTGCTCTTCTTGAATGCGGGTAATACTGGTTGCCCATCCTGCTGAGTTGGACTCTAGTTTTTGGGCCAACTTAGCAATGTTGACCATTGACCAAAATTTTATTTGTGGATGAGGATTTTTGGTATTATCTGATTGGTCGATTTTCAAAAATTAATAACTAATTGTATATTGGTTAGAAAAATATAGATAAATAGTTAATAAATTCATAAAACTATAAGCTTTCTAATGGTGTCAGTTTTGTCACCTGAATCTAATGTTACAAAAAGGTGATTTTAATAGATTAATCCAAATAGATAATAACTTATAAAATTTATAATTAATAATATAGAAGTCATAAAAATATAATAAAATATGTTTTGAATTCATAAAAAAAATCTAAAACGTGTTGTGGTTTTGATAACCTAATTCACTAATATTAAAAGGGTAATTTTTAGGGTTTTGAATAATTAATTTATACCTAACCCTAATTCTACATATATGCATAATAGGTGCTTTGGAGACCTAGGCTTGGATCTAGGACTGACTTTTGACTATTTATATTCTTGAGTAAGGTATGATTGCATCCCCTATTATTCCTTTTGAGCAATAACCTATGCTCTTCATTCTCTTGGTCCTATGGACAATAGCCTACACAATCTCTTTTACTTTTGAAGATGTGCTTCATGTGAAGTACCTTTTATTTTTTATTGAGTTTGTGATCATATTTGGGCATTCTCTTGGTCTCTCTTATATTGTTCATGTTGGAACACTATTTAATGATATGTGATATCTTTTGCTACTTGTATGGTGGATGTTTATGTTGTCCATTAGTATGATGGCAATATTGTGAATCTAACTACAATTTCTACTTGCCTCTACATTAAACATTCTGTGTGATTCAATAGAACTAGAGTAGTGTAATTGCATTGGTTTTTGGGAAGTATGCCCTTGTTATTTTTGGGATGGATGTGGTGGTGCCCCATACCTAGGTTTCAAGTTTGTGAGGCTTGGCCCAACTTTTATATATATTGGGAGTTTGGCAGTATGTCATTCTCTATTAGGTTTCAAGTTTGTGAGGCTTGTCTGCCTTTGTTTTTATAATGTTCTAGTGTTATGCTTATCTCACATGCATGCAGGTTGATGATTATGGGTGTGTGCCCTATTACTTTTTATGTGCTAGTATGGCATGATTTATTTGTTTTGTTATTGCAAGTATCTCTTTTTTTGTTGTTATTTCTTTTATGCTCGATTGGGTAGTCCTTTACTTTGCTACGGGAAGTCTTTTATTTTGATGTTCTTTATTTCATAATGTTGCTCAATCCATATTTAGTATACACATACCAGCCTTTGTTGATGTCATCTATTTTCTCTTCTTATTGGGGTATGCTTCCAACCCTACGTGAAGGACTTGAATGGCATGGCATGAGGACATGGACGTAGCTTAAGGAGTTAAAGCTTGGAAACAAACATTGATATGGTTTGGATTTCCCTTTGCTAGATCCTTATGTTGGAATATCCATGTAAACCCTATATGGGAGATGATGATGTATCTTTTGTATAAATTGAATATAGTCAATAATTTTCTTTTGCTACTTTACTTCGGTCCTTTGTATACCATTAATTAATATTTCAAAACTTTACACCCACTCAAACATATCTTTTGGGTGTGTTTGGATTGGAGGTTCTATTCATCAATTTTTTTAGTAGGGAGTTGATCCCCTCTGGGGTCCCACTCTTCATAATCTTTCCTGCTACCCTATGCACAATGTCGTCTAATTATAAATAGTGGAACCGCACCCGTGTACTCATAGTTGAATTACGAATAAATAAATGATGCCACCATTGTTCCATGCACTCGTAATTGATTTATTTATAATTAAAAATGATGACATTGCTACTCCATGGAGCCATAATTGATTTTTCATTTAATTACCTATCATGCCACTACTATTCTCTCTCTCTCTCTCTCTCTCTCTCTCTCTCTCTCTATATATATATATATATATATATATATATATATATATATATATATATATATATATATATATATATATATATATATTGGATACATATGTGTATATATGTGTATATATGTATAGATATGTGTATGTGTTTGCATGTATACATGTGTGTGTGTGTGTTTATATATATATATATATATATATATATATATATATATATATATATATATATATATATATATATATATATATGTGTGTGTGTGTGTGTGTGTGTTTGTGTGTGTGTGCGGGAACATGCATACGTGTGTGAGAGAGTGTGCATGCGTGCATGCATGCATGTGTGTGTGCACGCACTTGTGTACCTTTGTTCTCGTGTGTGTGTGTGTGTGTGAGCATGTGTGTTTTCATATGTGTATATGTGTGTATGTGTGTGTACGCACATATATATAACTATTGAGTGTTGTTCGTGAATTGCTAGAATTAGTTTTGGACTGGTCTTGCTAAAGATGATGTTTAGTGTGTCTTAAACTCTCTAAAAAGTTATTTGATGGGTTGAACATCTACACTAAGAAATGGGATCATCGAGATTCATTTCATGCATATTAAAATGGATTACACTTAGCTAACTAGCATTGAATGGTCCCCAAGGACCATATATGGGAGGGAGAAATAGAAGCAGTATTGATAGTTCAGTTTAGATTGTATATGATCCAACTAGACTATAATTTGGCTAGAAATATAATCCAAGTATCGATTGTAAAATGGTCTAGCCAAACCGTAATCATGGCTTGGCCAAATCTGGGTGACTTCAGGTTTTTGGACACAAGTCATGTTATTATAAATAGACCACCCCCACTCATCCCACACATGAAGACTTGAAGAGACATCTAGAGATGACATTTTTCAAAGACCTAAAGCCACTACCAGACCTAGGGCTTCCCTTAGGGTCTCAAGCCTCTAAGAGCTCCTCTCCAAGCAACTGTCTTCTTCTACAATTAGAGTTCAGATGTAAAAGAGGATTGGGTTCTTCTTCCCTCTTTTGTAATTTTCTTCTATGTAATTTCTCCATAAATAATATCATCTCTTATAGTGGATGTAGGCTTCCATAATGGGAAATGAACCACTATAAATCTTGTCTTTGTGATTGCTTCCTCTATTGTTGATTTCTCATCCTATGTATATGGATTGGATTGTCGATCCCACGCTTTCGCATCTCCTCAACAAGCTCTTTGGGCTTTGTTGTTCGGTTTCTCCATCACCACCTTATCCCAACAAGTGGCATAAAAGTAATTTATCATAAGATCTCCATCATGATGTTGGAAGTACAACATCAGCAAGTTCAATTAATTGAATAAATTATTTAATTGGGAAGTCAAGTGTGAATCTTTCCTCACCCAAGAATGAGTCTAAAAACTCTTCTCAGAAAGTATAAATGATCGTAATATATGTTTGATGAGCGGTGGAAGGAGGTTGATCAAAAGGATCCTACATGCATCTTCCTCTACTCGAAGGATGAAGTCCTCCACAATATCATCCATATAAAGAACTCCATAGAAGTTTGGAATGAAGTCTAAGCACCCTAAATTAGCAAGTCATCACCAACACCTTGAGCTAAAGAAATGCCTTTTCATGCTTCACATGGAAGAAGGTGGTTCCTTGAAGGATCTTCTTTGTGAGTTCAATGAAATCATCCATGGCCTTGGGTAGATCGATGTGAAGATAGAAGTTAAGGATTATGCAAGTTTGTTACTTTGTACCCTTCCACTATCCTATAAGAAACTCAAAGATATGATGATATTCTAGGATTCAAATATTATATTCACTCATAAGTCAAAATGACCTTGACATCTCAAGAGAAATTTGAGAAGGACCTTACTCATCAAAATTAGTTGGTGAAAGCATTGGTCACTAGTGTATCAGAGATTCCATGTGATAGAGATTTTAAAAGTTCAAAGCAAAAGACAACATGTAAAATTTATCTCAATCAAAGAGGTGCAACTTTTACAAGAAGACATGTCATATACATGATGATTTCTACATGTTACAAAACAAGAAAAAGCATGAGAAACCTAATGATGTTGAAGCTGAAGCAAGTGTAGCTCATGGAGGTTCTCAAGATGCCAGCTATTTTCTTGCTTCATCATTGTCCTGCATATGCAAGAAGGATCAAAAGGATAGAAGGAGAGAGAGAAATGAATTAAATGGTTTCCCCTAAAGGAATATGAATTAAATGTTGCATGTTATCATAACAGGAATATCATTTTCACGTGGCATGATAGTCATTGGATCAACATCCAACAATGAATGATTCATCATCTACTTCACACAAGAAAGGAAAACCAGAATAGTAACCTGGCAAATCCTTCCACTCTTCTCTCCCTCATCAATGCTCGAGCAAATCAGGAAACCCTTCAATAGATTGGAAAGGAGATTTCAAGCTGACCTACCCTAGGTTTCACCTACTTTGAGAGGCAATTGTGATTTTTTGAATTCATGAACTCCATGGGAACCTTGCCACCATAGTCAGGGTATATATGGGCATGTGATCCCAATGAAAGATCACCAACTACAAGGCATTGCATGATCCCAAACTCCCTCCTTTGCGATCAATTTTCCCTCTAAGACATGTTATTCCTCTTGTCTTCCTCCCTGAACCATCCCAGAGATCCTTCTTGTCTTCCTCTTTACTCTGACCATATCTAGGGTAATTGAGACCCTCAACGAGTTTGTGAGGTCAAGGTAAGGGTATTGGGACTCTTGCATGATGTCCAAGGGAGAGAAGGCTCAAAGTCAACCACTTGGTTGACCACCTACTTGTGAGAGAGAGAAGAGCCGAGGTAGAAGATAACCATAGGGGAATTTACCTGGTCTCAAATCTTAGTTGATCATCTTCTTGAGGGAGCCGCAAAGCTTTAGTGGGAGAATTACATCATTGACTGAGACTTTATTTCAGAATCTATGGCCTAGATGTACTTCTGTACCATCTTCTCCACAAGATTCATACCCAACTCTACCAAGAAAGAGAAGGAAAAGTAGCTCATGCTCCTCTATCAAGGTAACATATCGACAGGCTATGCTTGAAAGTTTTCCTCCTTGAGCATTTCAGCTATATGATGACCGAAGAATGGTGAGTGGAACATTTTGTGGAGTGCCTTCACCCCCTAATAAAACCCCATGTGATGGTGAGTAAACCCCCAAACTTCATTGAGGCCCTCAACTTCACCCTAGACATGGAAAAGACCTTCATGCATGCCTAGTTGTCATCCAAAGGATATCTAGGGTTCACTAAAGGTACTTCTGCACCAAGGAATGGCAACAGATAGGGACAAGGTTGTAACAATGGTAAGGGTAGCAATGGAGGAAAGGGGAAGCCCCGTCATGAGGACTGCAATCACATATGTCACACCTATGGGAGGAAGCACCCCGGTAAGTACTGCTTTGAGAAGCGGGTATGTTTTTGTTGTCAATGGGAGAGACATATCATAGCCAATTGTCCTCTCCCTGACCCTCGAGGCCCGGGACCAATGGCGGCTCAACCAGTAGTTGTAGCACCCTAGGGAGTAGGCCCACCTGTAGGAGAGCAGAGACAGGCTCGAGTCTTCACCATGGATAATGAAGAAGCTCAATCCAATGCCAACAGACTCATAGAAGCTAACCATCCCTAAAATTCCATTTTCTACCTTTACCATGAAGTTCATAATAATTTTACTATTATAAATATGATGTAGGCATGCTTGATATAATGGGCCATAATGTACAAGCTTTATTCAACTCTGGTTCTACTAATACTTTCTTCTTGAGAAATCTTACAACTATGCTTTGTTTTGACTTCAAATATCTAGGATATGTCTTAGAAGTCACTACCCCTAGTGGTCGTATATTCTCATCCCTCTTAAAGACATTGGTCGTCCCTATTACATATATTAACCATGAACTCCCTACTAATTTTATCTTACTTGATATGAATGATTTAGATGTCATTATAGGAATGGATTGGCTTTATAACTATAATGCAAAAATAGACTATAGGGAAAAGAAAATAAGAATAGAGAGACCAGGTCTTGCACCCTTTACCATTAGAGGTAGGAAAGATGCTACCACCAGCTTGTATGTGTCAGATGTAAAAGAGAAATGGATGGTAGCTAAAGGTTGTCTAGTGTTCCTAGTTGTAGTTACCAAGTCAGATCTAAAGGTGCATCCCTTAGAGGAAATAGAGGTAGTCAGGGGCTATGTTGATGTGTTCCCGTATGACTTTCCAGGAATACCTCCAGAGAGAGAAGTGGACTTCTTAATGGAGCTAACTCTTAGGACAAACCTAATTTCCACAACACCTTACAGGATGGATCTTGTTGAGTTGTTTGATTTGAAGAAGAAATTACAAGAACTACTAGACAAGGGATTCATATGAACCAACACATCCTTGTGGGGAGCATAGGTCCTATTTGTAAAGAAGATGAATGGATTGATTCACATGTGCATAGACTATAGATTGATAAATCAGACTACCATAAAGAACAAGTTTCCTTTGCTCTGCGTAGATGACCTATTTGACCAGCTCAAAATTGCTCGAGTCTTCTCAAAGATTGACCTAAGATCTAGATACCACCAGTTGCGAGTTAAGAGTGGGGATATCCCAAAAACCACTTTCCAAACCCACAATGGACACTATGAGTTTTTGGTTAAGCCTTTTGGGTTTTCCAATGCTCCAAGTGTGTTCATGAACCTCATAAATAGTGTGTTCTGGCCTTTATTTGATACCTTTGTTATAGTGTTCATAGATGACATCATGATTTAATCTGATGACCTAGAAAAACATTGTGAGCACCTATCTAAGGTCCTTGATATCATGAGAAAGAAGAAGTTCTATGGAAAATTCTCAAAGTGTGAGTTTTGGATAGACCAAGTTATGTTCTACGGGCATATTATATCTGGAGGAATCATTTCTTTGGGCCCTTCCAAGGTAGTGGTGGTTTGAGAATGGCCAGCCCTAAAGAATGCATCCAAGATTCACAGATTCCTAGGATTGGCCAGGTATTACTGGTGATTCATCAACGATTTCTCAAAGAATGTTTTCCCTTGACCAAACTCAGTCTGAAGGACAAGAAGTTCTTTTGGTCTGAATTGTGTGAAGCACAATTCCAGGAGTTGAAGGAAAATATTACCTTCGCCCCCATCTTGACCATACCATCGAGTAATGAAGGTTTTGTCATCTTCACTGATGCATCAAATATGAGCTTAGGATGTGTGATGGAGAAAACAAACATGTGGTCACCTTTGCTTCCAGACAGCTCAAGCCCAACAAGTTGAATTATTTGACTCATGATATGGAACTTGTAGGGATTGTCTATGCCTTGAAGATTTGGTGACATTATTTGTATAAGGCTACCTTCGACATCCTCATCGACCGTAAGAGCCTGAAGTAACTGTTGACTCAGAAGGACCTGAACTTGCGACAAAGACATTGGATGGAATACTTCAAAGATTTTGATTTCACCATAGCCTACCATCCCAGTAAGGCCATTGTGATTGCCAATGCCCTTAGTAGAAAACATCTCAGTTGTGCAGCTAGTTTGGTTAACCAATGGAAAAGACTGGAGGACTTTGCTCGATGGACTCCATAGCCTTCAGTGGATAGGGTTTATCTTGCCAATATCCAGATGAATCATGACTTGTTGACTGAGCTTATAACAGCCCAGTTAGCCAGCCCAAAGTCAAAAAAGATGAAGGATTTGATGGCAAAGCCTCAAACACACCTCTCGATAGGTGTGGTGGTGGAATCTTATATAAGATTCATACTTGGGTTCCTGAAGATTCCCCTTTGAAGACTTGTATCTTACAAGAGGCTCACGGATCAAAGTATACAGTACAACTCGACACCACCAAGATGTTTAAGACTTGTAGCAATACTTTTGGTGGCCAGGAATGAAGAGAGACATAGCTTCTTAGGTGGCTAGTTGTCTCACATTCCAGATGGTGAAGGCTGAGCACCAGTGACCTGATGGTTTACTACAATTGATTGATATTCCTGAGTGGAAATGGGACCATATCACCATGGATTTTGTGGTGGGTCTTCCCAAGACAAGAAAAGTTCATGATGCAATATGGGTTGTGGTGGATCGCCTAACCAAGTCAGAACACTTCCTTGCCCTGAAGGTCATTGCCAAGGTGTCAGATTTAGCTGAGCTTTACATTAGAGAGATAGTTCATTTTCATGGTGTTCTGAGTTCAATTATCTCTAATCGTGTGCCTAAGTTCACTTCAAATTTATGGAAACATCTTCAAGAGGAACTCGGTATGAGGTTGAAATTCAGCATAGCTCATCACCCTTAGACTGATGAACTATCAAAAAGAATGGTCCATACCTTAGAAGACATGTTGTGAGCATGTGTGCTCAATTGGGGTGGATCATGGGAACAATGATTGTCCTTTGAGTTTTCCTATAACAATAGTTATCAATCCAGCATCTGGATGCCTCAGTGTGAATCTCTTTATGGGGGTCTGTGTCAGTCACCGCATCATTGGGATGATGTTGGTGTGAGGACCTTGCTTAGGTTAGATTAATTACAATTATATGATGACAAGGTCACTTTGATTAAGAGAAGGCTGATGAGAGCCCAAGATCGATAGAAATCATATGTTGATGTAAAGCGGATAAATTTGCACTTTACAATAGGTGACCACGTGTTTTCAAAAATTTGACCCCTCTGAGCTATAGCTAAAAATAGAGGAAAATTGAGTCCCCAATATGTGGGTCAGTTTGAGATATTAGAACAGATTGACGAGGCCGCTTATCATCTATATTTACTGCCACATTATAGTATGATGCATGACATGTTCCATGTGTCCAATTTGAAGTGATATGTGACAGATCATGCCCATGTGTTGAACCGATAGAACACCAAGGGTGGTTGACAAACTATGAGTCACCTATGAGGATATTGGATACCAAGGTAAAAGAGCTTAGGAATAAAAAGATTGAGATTGTAAAGGTTCTTTGGAATCACCATGGTGAGGATGAAGCCACATGGGAGCTAAAGATGGAAATGGAAAAATCTAATCCTAAACTTTTTATATGATTACTTGAATTTTGAGGAAAAAATTCCTATAAGAGGGGAAAGGACATTATAACATGGAATTTTCCCATATATTTACATATTTTAAAGGTAAATATTTGATTAGTAAGGATATGTTAGAAAGTTAGTGTGCCTTGTTTTTAAAGCATGGATTTAATTTGCAAATTTTCATTTACAATTGTTTTTGTGGTTTTTACTATTCTTTTTTTTTGGTGAAACACCAGGTTCTACTGGTTACAATCCATGCTCATAGAGGCAGGAGGAGACAGCTGGAAAGGAAAGGAAAGGGCATCCGTCTGGAGGTCCTTTAGGAGAGGTTGAGGGCAGAATGGCCAATTGTTTCTAGCCGTCGGCTGCTTGAGGCATTGCTTAGCTAGCCAGTCTACTAGAGTGCTTTGGTTTCTTCTAATATAGCTAATGGAGAGATTGCCCATGTTAGACATGTGATGATGAATAGCCTGAACCAGTAACTTGTATTTCAGGGGAACTTCTTCCTCGGTACGTATCCACTACACTACTGTCAAGGAATCGGAGAGTATGATGCCTGTAGTTCTGAACTATTGTGAAGCGTGCTCCAGCCCGTGCTTAATAGCAATGAGTTCCCCTCTCAAGGGATCAGTCCCCCATTCATGTCGGGTCTAGCTGCAGATCCAGGTGTCATCCTTTGAGCGTGTGACTAGACTCATGGCTAGAGCATTACTTGATAAATTCACAGATGTATCAACATGTATAACAAACTCAAAACCCATTGTTGGCACTTCTTACCAATGCTTGATGGAGGATTGGGGAGTCGGGCTCTTCCCTCTCGAGAAAGCTTCACACGCAATCTGGAGTTCAGCTCTGCTATGCGTCTCCAAGACTGTCGTGGGAATGCAACAATTATCAAAGGTGTGGGTATTCCTACCCCTCCATAGCCACCAGCATGCAATGGCAAAACGTTGAGCCCAGTGCGCCACTTTGGTCAGTTTCTTTAAGTTGTAGTCTATCCATTCTGTGATGGATTCACTAGAGAAGAAGCAGGTGGCCTCCCGAGGTAGTAATCTTGTCCAGAGAGCCATCGACGCCGGATAATCCCGGATTGCATGTAAAGTCA
Source organism: Alisma plantago-aquatica (assembly GCA_963693085.1). Lineage (NCBI taxonomy): Eukaryota > Viridiplantae > Streptophyta > Magnoliopsida > Alismatales > Alismataceae > Alisma > Alisma plantago-aquatica. Next base: position 662,228,823 of record OY856411.1, on the reverse strand, counting down.
TTTCCAACGGGTGGTTGCATCTGGAACAAGCCGCATCTGCGGTGAGATGTTGGATCACTCGCAGATCGTTAGTTAACAAACAGTTGTGGTAAGCTAACCATAGATTTTTCTTGAGTCTTTGTTGGATTGGCAAGGACCAAATGATAGCAAAGCTACCAGTATTGTCATGGGGAGTGCATTGCGTGAGACATTTGTAGGTTGAGTTGGACGAGAAACGACCATCGGTCGAGTGTAACCATACTCTACCATCCAAACCATAAGAAGCTCTCGGCGTAGGCATGGACAGAATATCAGCATTGGTCTCCTCAGTAAACCAGTAATTAATGAATTCGTGGTCCCACTGCCCATCGTCTGAAACAAGGCTCGCTACAACCGTGTCTGTGATGTCTTCTGGAATCACACACCCGTGTAGTAGCTCAAGTGCATGGCCTTCTCCAATCCACTTATCAGTCCAAAGATTTGTCTCATTGCCCGAAATAGCTGCTACTCTCAAGTTAGACCGAATAAAAGACAGAAGAGATTTGATCCTCTCCAAATGTATGAACCTGAACCACTCCCCAATCTTTGTCTTCCATATTTGGCTTGTAAAAGGGTTATCCATGGAACCTGTTTGCCCTGAATGAAATCCCAGGCTAGTCTTGTGATCAAGGCTGTATTAAAATCCTTGGTTGGCCTGATGTCCAAGCCTCCCAGGTTCTTTGCTTTAATGACATTTCTCCATGCGACTAAACTTGGCTTGGTAGCAACGTGCGAGCTACTCCAAATAAAGTTCCTTGTAAGCTGATCAATCCTGTCAGTGATTGATATTGGAAGCAAGATAGATTGCATAGTGTAACATGATTGTGATTGGATGACATAAGTGTCCAGGGTGACCCTTCCAGCAAGGGAAAGGAGAGGATGCTTCCAACTGTAGATCTTACTATGGATTCTTTCAAGCAGAAATTGGAAATGTTCTTTGCTTTTTCACTTGTGAATGATAGGGATGCCCAGATGGCAGCCAAGGCATGAGGTTTCTTTGATGTCCAAGATTCTATAGATCCTCGATCTGAGATTCCTATTAGTATTTGTCGAGAAGAAGATCGATGACTTTGTATTGGATAGGGATTGCCACGATGCCTTGCTGAAAAGCTTGAGACATCGTTTTACAGTCTGAGCTTGTCTTGGAGAGGCTTCTCTGAAGAGGATTATATCATCAGCAAAGCAAGCGTGAGAGAAATGGAGATGATGTCTAGTAAGCCGGATGGGTTTCCAACTCCCCTTTGTGACTTTTTCTTCAATCAACTCACTCAGTCGCTCAAGACAAAGGGTCTCCTTGTTTGACTCCACATGATGGCCTGAAAGCGCCTATGATCTCACCATTCCACAAGACAGAGGTTTTGCCCGATCTAAGGATCTGCATAATGATATTAATCACATTTTCAGGTATAGCAGTTCTGTGAAGGGTGTCTTCGACAAAGGTCCAACTCATTTTGTCAAAGGCCTTAATGAGATCGAGCTTGATGGCAAAGAATTGCTTGCAACGCTGCTTTGCTTCCATAGAATGTATGATTTCTTGAACAAGCACCATGTTGTCGCCAATCTTCCTCCCTGGTACAAAGCTGGACTGAACCGGGGATATCCAGGAAGGAAGGAAGTGCTTCAATCTGTTTGCAATCACCTTGGACAACATCTTGGTGCATACGTTGTTCAAAGAGATGGGTCTCAGCTGGCCACAGGTCTCCAGATGAGGCACCTTTGGAATCAGAACCAAAGTCGAATCTGCACATATTGGTTCAATAGGTTCACTCTGGAAAGCTGCCTGAATGAAGTGTGTCACCTGGTGTTGAAGTGTGTCCCAGTTCTCCTAGAAGAAGGAAGCGTCGATGCCATCAGGTCCTGGCACCTTCAAAGGGGCCATGGCATGGAGGGACTGCCATATCTCGTCAGCGGTAGGCGATCTGCACAAGTCCTCGACCTCCCGGGCTGAGAGAGTCAGAAAGACCCCAGGGAAGGAAGCACAAGCGCGATGGCAATTCTCGGAAGGTGGTTCCTGATAAACATTAGCAAAGAAATCTAAAACAAGATTATTCAGATTGGCACCTTGATCCACCCACTCGCCGCTCTCGTTCTTTATCTTGGTTATTGTATTGTGTCGTCGTCTTTCTTTGACAGTGGCATGAAAGAACTTCATGTTGTTATCTCCCAGCGCCACCTAATCGCACCTCGCCTTCTACTTCCAGTCAGCTTCCTCTCTTCTCAAAATAGAATCGAGCTCTGTCTGGTATTCTATGGTGTCTTTAGCAATGGAGGGGTCAAAGCGTAGGGCCAGTTGGAGTTGATTCCAGCGGATTTTGTTGCCAAGCTGATCTTTCCATCTTCTATCTTCTTTCTTCTTGCTCGCCGCCCAAATGGACGTGTGATTAAGGAAGCAAGCTCCGACTTTAGGAAGATTTATATTAGTATCCCAGTGGTTCTTTAGGAAGGCCTTGAACCCTTCCTTCGATTTCCAGCTTGCCGAGGTACGTAGAACAGGTTACCTTCGGGGACCCCCATCCTTGGTCGATATGAGAAGGGGTGCATGGTCTGAATGATTCTTCTCAAGAATAGAAACCTTCCCTGCTAGGGGAGAATCAAGCCAAAAAGAGTTGCCTAAGGCACGGTCCAGCCTTTCATGTAGGTGTCCTCTCCGAAAGGTTGTGCGTGCTCCATTTGCCCCCAGTTCGAAAAGCTCACAAGCTTGCATGGCCTCCACAAAGTATCTGCTATTAGCTTTGTCGAAAGTAACTCCTCCAAACTTTTCAAAATGGAACATAACAACATTAAAATCACCCGCAACCAACCAAGGAGATCGGATGGACGGGGCGAGGGAGGAAAGATGATTCCAGAGAAATTTGTGGGTGCTTCTTGTTGTGCCTCTGTAGATGAAGGTTATGAAGACATCATTGTCAATACGGCAGTGTATAAATTGCTTATGTGACAGAATGATTTCCAATTTTATATGTGGCTTCCAAAGCACCCATATTCCGCCAGCAAACCCCACAGCCTCCACCCTGTGGGATTAGGCAAAACCCAGATTTTTGATGATCTTCGTAGCGCGAGGCCCACTACACTGAGTTTCGAACAGCCCCAACATAGAAACTTGATATCTATTGACAAGTTCTTTCACCGTGTTCTGGGTGTCTTTGTCACAAACACCCTAAACGTTCCAAAACATGGCTTTCATTGACAATCTTCAGCAATGGTGGATGATCCCATCTCTCGCACTTCCTATTCCAGGTCTTGGAGTAACGAGGGTTTCCATCTCTTCCTGGTGGAGGCCCGACCAGGGTCCCCTGCGTTCACAATTTTCCTGTTCCTCAAATGAATCTGCACTGAAGACTTCGTGGGGCTTCTATACTTCACGTAGTTGCTCTTCTCATTAGCGTGGGTGCCCATGTGGAAAGTGGAGGTAACGAAGGGGTGAGAGGAGTTATCTCTGTCGTGCAAAACCGCATCACCAGATGGAGCTGTTGTAGTATGAGTCGGCATCCCTGTGACGGTCTGGTCGGATCTTTGGGGTTGTTCTTTGGATACTGTTTAACGCGGTGAATCCTTGCTAGTGTTTGTTTCCCCCACCGTCTTGTGCTGCTTCCCTTGCCTTTTCCTCATATTCCAATCAATACTGCCTGTGATCCTTTCGGCCACGTTATCGGCATTGACCACTTCCTGGACAATGTCCTCTTCCTCTATATCCACGAGTTCTTGAAATCTATTATTTGTTGGGATGATTCTTTTGTTAGATGGCAGAGCGGTAGGTATTTTCTTCGGCTTCCTCAGAATTGGCTTGGAGTGGATGGACTCGGAGAAGCCCTCTCTTCTTAGAGGGTTCTGAGGGACGACACTTCCGGATTCGACACTTGCTCTCTGGGCTTCAGCTTCAGCTTCCAACCTGAATCTGCAATCTTTTTCGGTATGGCCGGCTTTCCCACAATGTAGGCAGATGTACGGGATGTTCTTGTACTCCACATTATACTTGATACCATCAAAAAAATGGCCAGAGTTAGGGGTTGCATCATATTGATCTCAACTGCAATACGTGCAAACCGGCCTCGCCTTTGCATCTTAGTGTTCATGCCAACTTTAATCATTTTGCCTAGAGTATCCTCAATTTCTTTTAAGAGAACTTCTTGATATAGATGGATTGGTAGATTGGGTATACGAACCCAAGCAACCACATGCAAAGGTGATGCTGCATTTGGATAGAAGCCCGGAACCCAGTGTTGAACCGTTAGGTATGATCCAAAGATATGCCAAGGGCCCTCGGCCAAGGCATTGATGTAGTCTTCCTCGGCTTGGAGTAGCATGATGAAGTAATCGTTTGCCATGTCAATCAGGTTGAAGCCCCCCAGTGGCTTCCACATAGCTTTCAATTTGTCACGCAGGGTGAGATACCCTATTTCTCGCGACATGAGCTTGACGACGACAGTATACTGCCACGGCTTGAGAAGCTCGTCGCGGGCCTCCTTCCGGACTTGGAAGGTTGGATAACCTTGACCAGACGTTACCTCAATATCTGAGGCATGCAGCGAGACGCCGCACGTATCAGCGTCGATGTGGATGAATCTGTGCGGGTTCCCTGTGGTTCTCACCCCCATCGCTTCTTTATAGGACGAGCGGGCTTTATCAGAGAGGACTTCGCCAGTTGTCATGACGCCGGTTGTTGCGCTACCTGCCAGGGGTGGAAAGTTAGGGTTGCCGCCTGTACCGTCCAATTCCATACAACATCCATCCCCGGTCCTGAGGGACTCGTTCTGTTGTTGGGTATTATTGCGACTATTTGAAGCAAAGTTGAGATGAATTCTGGTCGAGCCCAGTGGGATGGAACTCTGCCCTCTTGTCGGGTCCACGTCTCCCTCATCTTCCTGAGATCTCTGATCTCCAGACCTTGCGTCGTCGTTCGCCCTAGGGTCACCCTGTGCCGCCATCTCCCTGTAATATCTATGAAATTTAAGTCAATTCAAATCGTGCATCCCATAACTATGCACCACTAGGGCGACCCTAGGGCTAAGCACCACTATTTGATTGTGATGTCATAACTAGCTATGGACATTCACTACCAATGTAATATGGGACCTATAAGGTCACACACATAGGAATTGTAACTGTAACGACCGGGCCCACTGCCCAAGGCTGTAGTAGAGTTTCAAGAATGACGACTGGCCCCACAGACCACCACTAGCCTTAACTATGTGCTTTAATCTCACTCACGCGCAAGCCAGGATCAACTTCCCGACTGGTCATCCATCCTAGTACTACTCCAAGCTAAGCACGCTTAACTATGGAGTTCTTTAGTAATGGGCTCCCGGAAAAGGAGGTGCACCTTGGTGATATGGGTAGTCTAATCATTCCTTATAAGATCTTTTCATCTGAGGCCTCAAATCCTGGGACGTCACAATCTCCCCCACTTAGACTCTTGACGTCCTTGTCAAGACACAACTATATGGCCTCATAATATCACCCCATTTCAGTGCAGACCTAGAATGGCTCATGGACACCCAGCTCCCGATCATGGAATATTAGCGCAAGGGTGGCTATATCACCATGGATAGCCCTTTCCAACTTGCCTGGACCGCACGGCTCAAGACCAGCATGCCACATGCCCATGTGGGCCCCACCTACTGGAGGGGTTATGGCTCTGATACCATTTTGTAACGACTGTGCCCACTTCCCAAGGCTCTAGTAGAGTTTCAGGAATGACGACTGGCCCCACAGACCACCATTAGCCTTAACTGCATGCTTTAATCTCACTCACGTGCAAGCTAGGATCAACTTCCCGACTAGTCACCCATCCTAGTACTACTCCAAGCTAAGCACGCTTAACTATGGAGTTCTTTAGTAATGGTCTCCCGGAAAAGGAGGTGCACCTTGGTGATATGGGTAGTCCAATCATTCCTTATCAGATCTTTTCATCTAAGACCTCAAATCCTGGGACGTCACAATAACATACTGAAACCTAGAACTTAATCCTATTCCAAGGTTAACAGGTAAGAGATATTAGTCTTTGGGCTTAGCCACACAAGGATAAAGGTATGTTCATTAGTGTCTTAGTTGAAACCCTAATGCATAAATAACTCACCCTAACATATGGACATATAGAACCAATATGGCTTAATGCTTTCATATTGATCATTAGATCAATAACAGATACTAGAATAAGTCACATGTGATAATGTTGATTAGCATGCATGGGAGAACTATAGAGTGAATCTTACATTAACCAAATAAATATATAATTATTAAACTAAATGAGATAATGTTAAGATAAATTCATTCTAGAATTTTTTATAACCTTTTTAGAACAAGGAAGAGATAAAAGTAACTATTTAAGCAAGTAATGTGAAATTGAATTATTTAATAAGAGAAATAATGGTAATAATGAATATGGATAAAAATTAATAAAAGGAAAACTAATTGATTAAAAATAAATGCAAATCCATTTTCTTTGGATAGGCTTTGGATCGGAGGCCAAGTTTCACAAATTTAGGATAATAATAATCACACATATTTATTTAGAAAAGAAAAGGTGATTTTCCTTCAAAATATGAAATAAAATACCTAATGAATCCAAAAGAGGACAATAATCTTAGATTCATAATCTACTCATTAAAAATAGCCTTTGGGTGAATTTTCATCCAACTTGGAAAATATTTGATGAAAAGGTGAAGTTAGAAGAGAGAAAGTGTGTAGATCCTTAAAAATATTAAATAAATGTACAAACAACTTCAACATGTGAAATTAAGGATAAATTTGTATCCAACATACTTAATTTGACTTATGGGTGAAATTTCATCAAATTTGCATAATATTAAAATCACTAATGCATGAAGAAAGAGATAATAGTATTTGGTTTATTTAACAAATAAAAATCTTCAAAATGAAAATCTATTTGCATATTCAGATTGTACATGTCTTTATTAGACTAGGTGAAATTTTTCATTTAATTTGGAGTTTCTTTGCAATCCCCAATTGAGGAAAGAGAAAACAATTAACTAATTAAATGTTCCACTTTAGTCTGAGTATGATTTGTAACACAATTAATGTCACATGAGATTTTTTTCATTTTTGGTTGAAGCTCACGTGTCGAGGACCATTGGATCTCAATCCAATGATCGAGACATTATCTCCTACCTTGTGTTGGTTGGTTCACGCGTGTGAACAATACCAGTCGCTTCAAGGCCTGGTAATTCGTGAATATCTTGCTTGATTTTTATCATTTTTTAAAAAATTTCTTGCTACGATTTTGGGAGAGAACCCTGCATCAATCAAGATATAACTTGGTCCCTACTTTCCATTATTCATGAAACACCCAACTTCCTCCTATGGCTTCTTGAAGCTACTACTGTTCGAAGCATTAGAGCGTAATCGCACCTACATATATATGTAGCCCTAGCACCGTTGGACCTCATGCAAGTTTTCCATCGCTTCAATTTCACCCAAGATTTCATCTTTTGCAGCCACTGAGCTACTTCATTCCCCTGTCTTACGGCACTTTGCATGAGCAGCTCCTCCCACCACGGGCTAATAGCCTCCAGGGTATGATTCCTAACTCGTTGTTCTTCAATTTCGTACACTCATAATCGAGTTTAGTCGCTTGGTCGCGGGTTCCCCAATTTCTCAGCCTAGCCACTTCTTGCATAACAGCCATGGCATGAGCCTAGCAATGGGGATAATAGGGGATGCAAACAAGATCATTACTTCTCTTGTGATCTATTTTGGAAATTTCATCTTTCTTCCTTTTGAAAATTTTGGTTCATAAGAACTATTTTATTTGGTACTGATCTTGTGATCATATTTGGACATTCTCTTGGTCTTTTCTTATGCTTTGTTCATGATAGAACTCTATATGATGGCATGTGATGTCTTTTCCTACTTGTGAGGTGAATGTATATGTCGGTCACGTTTGTGGTGACTACTTTGTAAAATCTGACTACACTTTATACACGCCTCTACATTAAGAATGTTATGTGACTCAGTAGCCCTAGAGTAGTGTAATTGCATTGGTTTTTGGGTTATGTGCCCCTATTATATTTTTGGGATGGAGGTTATGTTCCCCATACTCAGGTTTCAAATTTATGAGGTTTGACCCACACACTTTATATTGGGGAGTTTAAGTATGTGCCATTATCTATCAGGTTTCAAGTTTATGAGGCTTGGTCGCCATTGTTATTTATATTGTGCTAGTTCTATGTTTATCTCACATACATGCAGGTTTTTATGGATTTCGTGCCCAAAGAATTATGTGTGCTTCTGTGGCACCACTTTTATTGTCACTTTATGGCAAGTAATTCCTTTTGTTATCTCTTGTTTGCAAATCAAGTTCTTTTATTCCCGATTGGGTAGTTCTTTTCTCTTTCATGGGAAGCCTTTATTTTGATGTCAATTTATTCCATAATTGCTCAACCTTATTTTAGTATGCACATACCAGCTTTTTGGCTGATGTTATCTTTTCTTTTCCTTTTGTGGGGTACGCTTCCAACTAAAGGTTTTGGACTATGAGAAGGCAATCAAGGTGGACCTAAACCACAACAAGTGTAGTTGAAACCACGTGGGAGACTTTCTTGAAGTTGTTAAGTGATCCTCAGCTATTCCTATATGTAGTTAGTGTTTCCTTTATATCACCCTGCGTGGTGAAATACCGGTAATGATAAGAATATTTGTAATGGTTAGATACATCTTTAAATTCCTCTTCTACTTTGGTGTTATGATACATTCATGTTGAATAAATCAGTTTCATCCTTTTTGAGAAAACAATTATGTTGGTGTTCGGTTTCGGATGTTGCCTTTTTATTTTAGTAGGGAATGGTTCCCCTCTGGGATCCCACTCCTTATAGGAGTTGACCTAGAAAAGGATTTTTGATATTAGATGTAATTGGATTGATTACTTAAGTATTTAGGTATTCAATTCAAGCAATAATCAACTGACTGGACTCCCAACCGATCGGCTCATGTGATGAAATGACCAGTTGGAGTGTCATGTTGATTAGAAATTGAATTGGTGGAGTTCTACCTGAAATGGGGAGTGAACTGACCAATTCACTTGATGAGCCTATCGGCTCGGATCACCAACTGATCGTTTGGTTGAGTGAGACACCCGATTTGTGGAGAAATTTGATTCCATCAAGGATTAGTGCTGACATCATGTTGAGTATTAATTGGATTCATATTTCCAATTCATATGTGATTGGGAAACATGGAGAAATGACCGATTTGTTGAGCAAACGAATCGGCTCGCATGTGAACCATCCAGCTCACTCACAAACTTACCAGTTCACCGCTCACAGATTGCAAAAATTCATGATCTTCCTGTCCCTTCCACTCCCACACAGACTGGGAACCCAAACTCTAACCCCTCCTATAAATAGAGGGGCATAGGGGGCTTCTTAGATACATCAATTGCCTCTAAAAATTGTTTGTCTTCTCAGGTTGTGGTAATCAAGAGAACATGAGCAAGTCCTACCTGATAAAGGGAGGGATAGCAAGGGAGAACAATTTTGGGAGAGCAAGTTTGTGAATGGTACACCAATGGGAGGGACAACTCCTTCATGTCTATTCTACTAGGATTTTAAGAGTTCTAGGTGGTCTGTGTTGACTTCTATAGAGGTGTGGAGGTGTTTGTCTGTCGCTAGGAGGACATTGTCAACCTGTTGTTTGTGGTTAAGACTAGGAGGCATAACAGATGAGTCCCAGTGCAACTCGAAGACAGTTGCAAGACTACAATGATGAGGAGATGTTGTTGTATTTGCTCCAGGACTAGGTATATCCTCAAAATCATCTTTTCATTATATAGTTATTGATGTGATTCGCTGGTTTAATGGGGAATATGGTAGTAAAAAAAATTATTTCTGCTACCTATCTGATGTCATATTTCCTTACATGAGAGCCACGTAAATCTACTATATTTTGGGATAATTGATATGATCTGACTTTGGTTTTATCATTTATTTATTTCATATGATGTGAATAATAATGTCCAATCAAATACCACAAATCCCAAACTAATATATAATATATGCAATTTACTCGCGTCACCCTAAAAGTGAATTTTGATGGTGAATGTGTAGCATGGTTATGGCCAATAATCATAATTATATGTGCATGGTTGTGTGGTTGGTTATTCCTATTTTATCTCGGTTTCCATATGGAGCCTCTTTCTTATCTTTTGATTGTAAAAGTGTTATTCTCTCCTACCTTTTCTCCCTTTGAATATAACTCAAGGTTTATCTATAATTACGTAATAGTAGGATAATTTACTTTCTTGTTACAACGAAGAAGAAATACGCTCACATCAGGCCAACTGACCATCTCAAAGGTGATCTAATTAGTTGGAGGACCAAGGAGGATAAGCCGAACTGATTAGCTGGTGATCCAACCAATACAGTGGAGGACCTAGAAGCTAGTGGATCACAGACCAGACAACTGGTGTGACGACTAACCAATCATCCAGGAGGTGAGCTAATCAGTTCAAGGGTTGAATTAATGAACCTTGATTGGCAGGCATGGATCTTCATCAACAATAGGTTTCTACATATGATATGGACCCTAGGTTGTGGTAGTTCCTTGTGGCTCCAAGGAATTACATTAATACAGCCATAACCATTGCTTTTTGTTTATTGCATATTTTTGTTGTGGGATATAGCATGTATATGATACGTACTATATGTGTGGTGATTGGATAAAGTATATGTATTTTAAAATATAAACTCCCTCAATTAAATATTAAGTCATAAATGCTTTGCATTAGCAGCACACATGAAAATATTGATCGACTAAGTGTGGTCACCCTAAGGGTGGTGCAATGTCTATCTCATGGAAGTGTGATGGTAATAATGTGGGCCCGCCAAGAGAGGTACATTATTATCGTGTTGGCTTTTGGGTCAGGCTTAACTGTGTGTTCTTAATGAGATTAAGCATCAAAAGCATGTAAATTATTATGCAAAAGAGTTGTGCATATCATCTATCCAAGAGTTTCATATGATGCAATTGGCAAAGGTTGCCTACCTTGATAATTGACTATGGATGCTGGCGTTGGCCGGGTAATAGTTGAATTATATTGGATCTTGGCTCAGTAGAAGATTGTACACTGCAATCTTCTGAATTAATATGTGAGGACTATCAATTTGAATAAAATAGTGGGAGTGATAATTAATTAAAGACCTAATTGAATATCGTCAAATTTTTTAAATCGAATCAAATCAAAAAGGGGTTTTTGACAAATGCAAATTTTCTCTTATAGAATCAAATGGAAAAAAAGTCAGTATTGTGATCGGTCCTTAGGAAGGACAAACTTAATGGGAAAAATTTCCACAACTGGTTTATTACTTTGAGAAGAGTGCAAGCTCTATGTCCTTGATAAACCAGTGTCAGAATTACATGCTCCTGATGTGCCTAGGGCTAAAGTGGATGCTTACTAGAAGCATGCCAATGATGCCTTAGACGTAAAGTACCTTATGATAATCTACATGAACTACAAGTTGCATGAGAAATGCAAGGATATGAAGATTCTTGAGATGGTAACACATCTTAAGAAAGTGAACCTTAATCTCACAAAGCAAGAAAGGAACAATGTCATAAAGGCACTCTTTGAGTGTAAATTGACATAGGGAGACTCATTAGAAGATCATGTGCTCAATATGATTGGACATGTGTATCATCTTGAAGAACTAGGATTCTCTTTTAGCCAATAACTGGCCATGGATATGATTCTAAATTAATTGCCAGGATCATATAGACACTTTATTGTGTGCTATCACTTGAATAAGATGGCCAGACTGATGTCAAATTTGCTTGGTATGCTGATTCATGCCCAAGCAAGAATGAAGAAGGACAAATCTATGATGGTGATCAGTAGAGTTGATTCCAAGTATGAAAGCCAAACTATGAAGAATTTTGAGGCTAAGCCCAAATCCATATCTTCAACACTCACGATGAGGAGAAAGAAAAGTACAAGAGGAACTTACCATTTGTACTTGAAAGCATTCAGGAAGAAGAAGATGAGGATAAAAATCTCCCCTTTAGGTATATACATTATTGAGATAAACTTATCTACTTCTTCATCTTGGGTACCAGATACCTGATGTGGTCTCACATATGCTCTAATATACAGGATCTGAAAGAAGTAGGCCTTTGGAAAAGGGTGAGGTTGAAATGTAAGTCACAAATGGAGCAAGAGTTGTTGCCAGTGCAATTGGAACATACAGTTTATCTCTACCCATAGCACTTGTAATAGATTTAGTGACCTTCTATTATGTACTTGACATAAATAGAAACATCATTTTTATCTTGTATGGATAAGGATGCATATGAATTTCATATTAAGAATGGTAAATGTTCTATTTCAAAAGATGGGATCTTTTATGGAAATGCCCCAATATCTCATGGTCTTTATTTGCTAGATCTAAAGATAGATGTTTATAACGTAAATACCAAAAGACTAAGACTCAAAAATTCAAACAAAATATACCTTTAGCATTGTCGTTTAGGGCACATAAATAAGAATCGCATATCTAGAATCCATAAATATGGTTATCCGGACTCTTTTGGTTTTGAATCAGTAGAGACATGTGAATCTTGTTTGTTGGGAAAGATGGCTAAGACCCCTTTCACTGGTAACAATGAGAGGGCTAGTGATCTATTATGACTCATACATACTAATGTATATGGGCCTTTTAGAACAATAGTTAGAGGTGGGTATCAGTACTTCATTTCCTTCACCTGATGACTTTAGTAGGTACAGTTATGTTTATCTGGTGAAACATAAGTCAAAAACTCTTGACAAGTTCAAGGAGTTTATGAATGAATTATAAAACCAACTTGATAAAGGCATTAATGCACTTTGTTCTGATCTAGGTGGAGAATACTTAACCAAGAGTTTGAGGACCTTTTGAGAGCCCATGGGATTGTATCGCAATGAACTCCACCTGGAACACATCAGCATAATGTGTCTCAGAAAGAAGGAATCGCACATTGTTAGATATGGTGCAATCAATGATGAGTTTAGTGGAGCTTATGACTACCTTTTGGGGTTATGCTCTAGAAACCATTGTGTTTACACTAAACCGATTACCATCTAAATCGATTCAAAACACACCATATGAGATATGGTATGGGAAGCATCCCAATGTATCTTTTATGAGGATTTGGGGATGTAAAGCTTATCTAAGGAAAATGTTTATTGAAAAGCTTGGCCCTAAATCTAACAAATATTATTTTGTTGGATATCCTAAGGAGACTAAAGGATACTACTTTTATTCCCTATCTGACAGCAAAGTGTTTGTTTCCAGAGATGTTGGATTCCTAGAGAAGGAATTTATTTCCAGAGGAATCAGTGGGAGGAAAGTGGAACTTGAAGAGATTTGAGACCAACAAGAAAGCATTGAACCAATAGATATATGTACAAGAGGAACAAAGAGAATCACAAAGTGTTGTGGAATCTCAAATTCCTCAGGTAATACAGGAACCTCGTAGATCTAGTAGGACACATCTTGAACCTGAGAGATTTTGATATCTTTTGACTCAGGAAGGTGGTGAGTTGGTCATAGATGATGAGCCAACAACCTATCTAGAAGCTACTAAGGGACGAGAATCTGAGAAATGGCTTGAGGGATGAGATTTGAGATGGAATCCATATATACCAACAAGTTATGGACCTGGGTGGATCACCTGAAGGGGTAAAATTGATAGGGTGCAAGTGGGTCTTCAAGAAGAAGACCGACATGGATGGTAAAGTATGAACCTATAAGGAAATATTGGTTGCAAAGAGTTTTAGACAAGTTCAAGGTGTTGACTATGATGAAACCTTTTCTCTATTGGCCATGGTTAAGTCCATCAGGATTATGCGTGCTATTGCATCTTATCATGACTATGATATTTGGCATATGGATGTTAAAACTACATCCCTTAATGGGAGTCTTCTCAAGGATGTGTACATGACACAGCCTGAGGGTTTTATAAATCCAAAGGATGCAAATAAAGCATGTAAGCTATAAAGGTCAGTCTATGGATTAAAGTAAGCATCTCAGAGTTAGATTATTTGCTTTGACGAGACAATCTAAGAGTTTGGCTTTAGTCAAAATGAAGATGAACCTTGTGTGTACAAGAAGGTTAGTGGGAGCATAGTGACATTCCTCATATTATATGTAGATGACATACCGTTGATGGAGAATGACATCCCTACTTTATAAAAGGTAAATACATGGTTGTGAAATATGATTTCTATGAAAGACTTGGGAGAAGAATCTTATATGTTGGGGATAAAGATCTATAGAGATATATGTAGAAGACTTATTGGACTAAGTTAGAACACATACATTGACAAAGTGTTGAATCAATTCAGCATGGAGAGCTCAAAGAGAGGAAACATGCTCATGTGTCATGGAGTTACCATCTCTAAAACTTAATGTCCCAATTATTGTGAAGATAGGGAATGCATGAGTTTGATTCCATATGCATCAGTAGTTGGATCAATCATGTATGCAATGTTGTGTATCCGTCCTGATGTCTTATATGCCTTGAGCATGATGAGCAGATATCAGTCAGATCTAGGTGATGCTCACTAGACAGCTGTGAAGAACATCCTTAAGTACTTGATAAGAACTAAGGATCAGTTCCTTGTATATGGCGGAGAGGAAGAGTTGGTGGTAAAGGGTTACACCGATGCAAGCTTCCAAACTGAAAAATATGATTAGAGATTGCAATAAAGATTTGTATTTTGCCTAAACAATGGAGTTGTAAGCTGGAAGAGTTCCAAGCAAGAGACAGCTGATGATTCTACAACATATGTTGAGTATATTGTTGCATCCAATGCACCAAAGGAGGTTGTATGGATCAAAAAGTTCATCTCTAAACTTGGGGTTGTTCCAAGCATCAGTGACGCAATTGAGATATATTGTGATAGCAATGGAGCTATTGCACAAGCTAAGGAACCCAGATCACATCAGTGTTCCAAGTATATACAAAGGTAGTTCCATCTCATACATGAGATCATACAGTGAGGATATGTGAAGATTTTTAGAGTACTAATTGAGAACAATATTGTTGATCCATTACAAAGGCACTTTCACAACAAAAGCATGATGGACATGTTAGATCACTTGGAATAAAATTTGTGGGTGATTGGCTCTAAGTGCAAGTGGAGTCTGTTGGTATGTATGGCTAGAGATCCAATCATAATATGATTGTAATTGCATAATTTGTAAATGATTTGATTGATAATAAAGGCAAGCTTCAAATTTATTCTTCTTTTATTCAGTTATGAGATAATGATGTAACATAGTAAATGTTTAGAGAATGATATTACTCAATGACGTATGTTTTCAAGTACATGAATTGAACAATGAGATCATACGAATGTTAAGAGTATACATTCTCATTATGTCCCTAGTCAGATGCTATTGTGGAAGGCTAATAGACAAAAATAAAAAATAAGACTAGGATGTGTGTTGGTTGATGATAGAATCTCATCAGTCATGATATGTATATCAAACCAAGCACGTAGATACATGTTAGAGAACAGTGTATCAGGCAGACCCACCATAAGACTGACACATGGAAGCCACTACAATGGTAGTCATGGTCAGGTCTCATAGTGTTGGTGGTGACTGTGGTTCTTAGACCTGAAGTCACTACACTCATCACATGTCATTCACTATGCTTTGACATCATCAAACATAATCATGATAAGGGTTGCCATAACAGTGATGATTGGGTAACTGTGACACATGAGGACTGATTGTGAGTGATGTAGATGGGATTTGTGATGTGGAATATTATCGCACTACAAATTCACTAGGAATATAATTCCTAGAGTTTACCAAAACCAAAGTGCAATAATGCCACCTGCAAGCAGATGGATCATATCACAGTAAAGTTGAGGATCAAATCCCAAGGGACAACATTTTTAAGAAGTGTCTAATCAAAGTAACTTAACAAGAACTAGTATTTATCACAAAAGTTGAGGTTGGTTTGTTTAACTAAGATTGTAAGAATAAAAAGAGCTAGATTAAGGTTCTAGTTACTAATGGATGGAAACACTAGGGTGGAACTAGGTTTCACTGCCACTACTCGAATATGCACATTCATTCAAATCCAAACTTGTATGAAGATATAATTGGAGTTATGCAAGTTTCCCCTTTCAACATCAGAAACTTGCATGAGTAGATGTCCATGTAAGCTTGATGTCTATTACATACAGATCCTCTATCCACTACTCCAGAGACTTTCTGTCAGAAGTTCTCGTAAGGGTGTCAACCAAAGTTAATCAGTATTCAAAACTTAAATGCTAAAGTTATCACGGTAAAAGATCATAATAAATCATGTAAAGTGGGTGATCAATCCACAAAACATGCAATAAATGATTATGTATGAATTAAATGAGTTCATACAAGAGTTGGAATATGAATGAAATTGCAAGAAATGGGTAATGGGGCTAGTCCCCACACCCCAATGAAAAAACTACTCCCTTGACATGGCAAGATTAATATCACAAGAAGATGAAGAGGACACCATCACAGTTATGATGGAAATAGAAGTGGCTCGGGATGGTGTGTGATGGAAGTCTTCCTTCTTTCTCCTTCAGGTATTAACCTTGACTTGTAGTAGAAGTAGGGGAACAGACAGTAGCTCGGGAAAGAGATCGATCGCCTTGGAGAGGAAGATCGACGGCCTGGAATTGTGGAAGAAAAGGATCTGTCTATCTGTGCTTGAGGTTGGTAGGCGTCTCCAAGCTAGGTCGATAGAAATAACTTGGTCAATAGGTCTCATCCTTTCTTTAATATCAGCGACAGCCTTTCAGCATTTTTTGTCTCCAAAATTCTGAGATGAGTTGTACGGCTGCGTTGGGGGCCTATTTATAGGGTCGAGGTTGCCGACCTCTTACCAACAGTGTCAACCATTTGTTGTCGGTCGACGAGTCTATCGGTCGATGGCTTTTGGACTTCTGGTCATCAGTTTTGTAGTTTGCTAGGTCTATCAATCTTGACAGTTAACAAGACTCTCAGTTGCTGGCTGATAATGATGTCGAGTAGGAAGGATCAATAGAAATGTTGACCTTGGTCATCGACTGATCTGTTGACCTTGATTATCGATGAGTCTAAATTTCATTCCTCTTGGATGTCAACCAAGGAGGTCGATACGGCTATCGAGCATTGAGTGTATCGAGCAGTGAGGTCGACAAGGCTGTCGACCTCTTTTATGTTTTGGTTTCTTGTCGATTTTAATGTGGATTGGGATGTCGATCAATAGGTCAAAATTTTCCTTGGACACAAAATTTGTGTATTGATCTGCCTTCTAGAAGTGCTCAAAGTCCATCCCATGAGAGGTGTCCTCCTCTCAACTGCAGCACTCTGAAGGGTAGGGGGGGCCTAGGCAAACTTGTTGTAGAGTGATAGAATTCAAAACATGCAAAGGGAGTCAAGAAAAGTATCAAATTCCTACAAATTAACATAAACACCTATGTAGATCAAAACAAAGCTATTCTTGAAGAAAACTAAGCTATATGAATGCAAAACTAGACTAATGATGCATCTAAAATTGGGATGAATATGCATTCATCAATTTGTCCCTCCTATAGGAGTACGATATCCTAGGCATTTTAAATAAGCAAGGTTGAGAAATGCATTGTCATGCATATGTGAGTCAATATGTGATATTGAGCTTACATATATCTTAGATAATCTGCTCTGGTTCAAGAAATAGGGTTGAAAGTTGAAGAGGATGACTACTCCATGCCTTGAGTTCAATCTGGATATAGTGACAAAGGGACTATACAAATATTGCAATACTAAACACAGATTGTAGGTTGAAGTTGTTGTCCAACTTTCCATTTACTTAGGTAGTAATGATGTGTGAATAGGCACCACTCTTTGCTTGTGATGTCATAACTGGTTATGGACATTTATTGCCAATGTAATATGGGACCTATAGGGTCACACACATAGAAACTGACCTAGAAGAGGAATTTTGGTCTTGAATGATAATTGGATTGATTACTAAAGTGTTTAGGTATTCAATTCAAGCAACTAATCAACTAACTCGACTCGCAACCTATTGGCTCATGTCATGAAATGACCGGTTGGAGTGGTAGGTTGATTATAAATTGAATTAGCAGAGTTCTACCTAAGATGGGGCACGAACTGACTGGTGCACTTGGTAAATAGATCAGCTTAGGTCACCAACCGACCATTTGGTTGAGTGAGATGCCCAGTTCGTGGAGAAACTCAATTGCATCAAAAATTACTGTGATGGAGTGGACTTTTGGAGTCCTTAATCGTCCAATGACATAAGTGAAATCATAAGGTTGAATAATGTTGAGAATTGTAAGGTTTTGACAAAGTGAATTTGTTGATTGATGTTAATATCATGATTACGATCTCTCTTTTAATGCCTTCTTGAGGAATTTAATTGAATGGTATAATAGCTGAGTTTCATCACCAAATTGGATTAGAATGTAACTTGAGAGATAGGGATGCAATGGTTAAAAAGGCAAAGGGGCGAATCATGTGCATAAATGTTGAATCTAGAATTTGTTGCATCTGTCTTGGTGTTCAGTCTACTAAATGCATTGTTGGTGGCAATTGAATGTTCCTAGAGGAAGTTATTTAGGTTTGAAATTGGTGAAATAATGTGCATTTTGATAGTTTATCCTAAGTTGTTGATTATGTTGTGTCAGGCATCCGTTTGACCTTGATTGGGCATAACTAGGATCTGACCATTAAGTCTTTGTTCCAATAGTTGTCGTTGTGGGCAGGAATAAGCCACAAATTGGCATGTAATCAGTTCTGACCTGGATAGTAGATGATGGAGTTGAGGGCCAATAACCTTGGCTTCAACCTCCAATATCTCAAGTCCGAAAGACAGGGTGGCGTGGCCCAAACTCAATGCCATGATCTCTAAGTATGTGTGTTGATGGGAGAAACTAATTGAACAGTTACCTTCATTGCTTAGAAACCAGTCATTCGACACCTCTCTTCTGTCTTTTGAGCAGTGTATGAGAGGGAACTATCTCCCTTTCTTCCTTACCTCTCCATTACAGCGAGCACCTTGGATACGAAGAAGAAAGTAGAGATAGAAGAGAGACCAGAAGAAGATGATATTGGAAAAGAATAGGAGTGGCTACAACAGAAGAAGGTGGTGCTTTTTGAAGCACATCTGATGAACTTGGGCATCTAAAGGGGAGTTTCCCCTTTTCCACCCGCGACCATGACGGCGGCCCTGGTTAGCGGGGAGGCTACCAAGGTCACTAGGGATGTCGTTCAGCGGTGACTCACCGGGTCTTTGGAGGCGTGAAAGTGGAGGAGAGACCTTCGGCCCGTTGTGCATCGGAGGCTAGAGCTATGCGGCCTTGCTCTCACCTAGTCACGGCGGCGCCTGATCCAGCAGAGCACGATGCACGCATCCAGCTTTGAGCAGAACCATCGTGAGGAGATTGTAAGCTTGTGTGAGAGAGGTAGAGTGGACCGAGCCCTACTGGGGTCTCGCACGGACTGGGACACGGCAGATCGCAGCCGTTTGGGCGGGGCTCTATTTCACAGAGGAAACAGGGGAGACCCGCGAGCGAGAACGAAAGGGGGCGGACCGCTCGGTTACATGGACTGTCGAGTCCGCGGATCCTACCCTAGATCCAGATAGGGTGAACCAACCAGTAGAAGAAAGCAAAGGAGGCACCCTCTCAGAGCCACGTTGTTCCATCTGATTGACCCAAAAAGGTAGGAAATCCAATTAATATCAGATTTGCATAAATCACACTAAATAGCCTGTTCATCACAAAAATACAAACCAGGTACCAAAATTCTCAGAAAAATGAGTAGAACGCAGTAGAATAATAATATCAGGCTTTTGATGCTTAAAACTCTATGATATCATGTAAGATGCTTTATACTTGTTTCATGAGTAATAAATATCAAATGATGATATAAAATTATGGAAATCACAGATTAAGATCATATATGTATCTAGAACCTCATATTTAATTATGAGATCATGATGATGATGTATAGAATTCATGTTATATGAAGTTGACCTTTAATACATGGTTTAAAACCCTAATCTCGGTTAATGGTGTAACCTAGGGTTAATTAATGTGCACAAAAATGCTATGGAAGATAATGTTCAGATAATGAATCATAATCTAGAATATGACATCAGTAAGATAAATATAAGACAAGAATACAAGTAATGGTGCACATATCCAAATGAGTAAGCAAACCCTAATATGAACACGATTAGGGTTAAGATGAGATGTAAGATGATGAGAATCTGATGGTAGTACATGATCTTATCTTAATCAGGTTTAACAAAGAAATAGATGACATGAGGAACATGTGATTAGAATGATCTATCTCTCTGGAAGGTACGCCATTACCTCTTACTTGGCTTATTATACAATATGCTTGTTTTATATGCATAGTAAAATACTTGGCATATGGTATTGGATGAAATGATTATTCTCGTATGATATGTTGGTTGGTTTTCTATACTTACTGCTATGAACACATCAAACATAATATCTCTATTCCATTATATGAAAGCACCAACTCTTTAGCAGTGTGCTTGGAAGTGACCGAACTCTTTGGTAGTGGTCACATTGTACATATGGAAACACCAACTCTTTGGTAGTGTGCTTGGACCCAACTCTTTGGTAGTGGTCACAGTGTACATATGATCCAACTCTTTGGTAGTGATCATAAAGGCCTTGAGATATAATGGAAAATAAGCTTAAAATATGTGTTATCTTTTGTTAATGAATATCTTTGTGCAAGTATATGCCTTTCTTATATTTCTTTATAACTTCCAAGTATTAGTTTTATCTTATTGTCAAGATATGATGAGAGGTATATAAAAGACACGTAGGCGTACTCAGTACAATATTCTTGAAATATTGTGCTGACGTGTACCGCATGTAATCTTTTGTTTAGGTTGTGGTTATGCTCTTGAAGATCCAGGATAGTTGAGAGTTGTATGGCGAGCTGATGTACAGGTGGACCTGTTGTCTTCAGATCCTGTAGTTAGTGGTAGTACATGTATATGTATAAGTTTTCTGTTCAGTATGTAATATCAAATGTTGTAACAATTCATGTTGTAATTATATGTTGAATGGTGAACATGTGTTGTATGGTTTTATTATTGTTCATGTACATGTGCTACTGTGTTTTCTTCTGACTCCCTTGATTTTCTCTTTCTTAGCCTAGTATGGGATGTTTAAATTGGGATTCTCACTGAGGTGAGGGTTTCAATTTGGACGTCACACATCAGATTAAATTTTAGAAAATCTGGGGACGTCACAGGTGGTATCAGAGCGTGAACAATAGCAAAGTCTGACATTTGCTCATTATCCAACTCAAAACTAAAGAACCTTGAACTTAATAATCTTTAGGGTTAGATTAGTCATCTTTTAGAGACTAGATCTGACCTAGCCTCTAGGTTAGCACCTAGATGTCCGAGAACTAGGTCTAGACTGGTGCTTGTTGAGTAGCAAGTCCTTAGATGTCGTTCTTTCCTTATAGTGCAACGGTATGGGACGTTGCACTATTTGGAAATGATGTGCATCAAGGGAAGAGAAACCCTAGACATATGGCGCTCGTTGTCTAGAGTAGCTACACTAGTCTAACCCTTGTTCTCACCCTTTTTACTAGTTTTCATGACATTGTACTCTCTACTATGTGTGGGACACTCATTTTCAGGATTTGGTTTTGGATTCCAATCGGATCGAACCTTGATAGTTTTCTCTGACGCTTGTTTTATCGGATAAAAACTATATAATATTTTATTATGTATATGTATTACAAAAATGTGTCCCCACACATGTACGAGTAGGAGGTGGTCATGCAACCTAAATGAAAGTGAATGACATCAGTCTAGAAGAGAGAGTAGTTCTAGATTAGATGTCTAAAGCCTTTTTGATATATATATGTTAGATGGAATAGATGATATAAGTTTTGATGATATGATGTAAGTCTTATATAGATGATATAAGATGGTTTATGATGATATATGTTTGTCTTTGAGGACATAAGTTCAGTTTTGAGGTTTTGAGATAAGTTTTGATGATGCAAGTAAATAGGCTTTTATGAGATAAGATATGTTAAGTTAAGACAAGTTGTGAGTCAACATGAGTCTCAAACTCTTTTACAAAGGAGGATCTTTAGTGTTAGGACCAATTTCGGGGTTAACTCCAAAGAGAGTGAGACCCATTGGGAGAAGGTCAGAGAACCTAAACTCCAAGATATGAGAATTATGAGATATGTGATATGATATGTCCTAAACTAGACTACTCCTGAGTGATTGAGTTGAGTTGCTCTATGTACGATTCCTATAGTTTGTTGGACCCTAGATGTCCTTGGGAAGACCAAACCCTAGAGACAAAGAGAGGCTGATTATGTGTGCATATGTGAATATGGATATGAGTGTCTTTCATCCAGGTGAGGGAGAGAGCCCAAGACCCTGGAGGAGGTAGCTATGTCAGTTTCTGTGAAGCCTCATGCTCAGGTTGGTGGTTTCCCACATAGTAATCTAGTGGTGTATATAAGAGAGTTTTGGGTAAGCATGTTTCATGGGTAGAAGACCTGTGATGAGAACATCATGTCATGTTTTGGTTTGTGCTTATGTGGCTAGAGCTAGTAAAGCAATCGACTAGTGCCAATGAGGTAATCTGAGAACCCTAGACTAAGAGAGAGGAAAGGTAAAGTATGTTCATATGAGATACTCATAGAGTTGAGATAGCTCAGAGAGACTAAGCATGTTACTACCCTCATGGCTTGGGTCGAGAGAGCCTCAGTTGGACTAGATGAAGTTTTGATATATGTTTGATTAGCCACTCACATAAGTTTGTTTGGCACAAACATGGTATAATAAATGTAAGAATGTGATCTAATCTTGAGATTTAACACATGAACATGACATGAAGGAAATATAGAAATGGTTTAATAGATATCAAAGTATAAATGGTTAACCATGTACATGAATAATGATGATTAATGTGAAACTGTTGTTTAAATCTTATGATGAATTCTTTAGTAAATGATGCAATTTATTATAAGCAATGAAATAAGATCATATGAATGAAATAAGTTACACAAGGTGTTAATCTTAGTGCTTAACAAAGATGGAAAATATAGTTTGACAGCTAGCACAACATAACGATTATAACACTTTGATATGATCTAGATGAATAAAATGGGTTAGCTTTAGTTAACTTCTTTGTAACATGATAGTATGATGTTGAAAAATCATGCATGGCTTAATATAAGGAAACAACCCTAATATATATGAGATATGTCATGACATAATCAGAGTATCTAAACCCTTGTTTGAGCTTCTATGAAGTGATGTTTCACCCTAGATGTTGTAAAACATCCTAGTACCTTGATATAGTTCTGGAGCTTTTGACTATGTTGTACATAGAATAGTGTCTATATGTGGATGAGAGCAAGATAAGATTTTTCACTGGAAGTATGAATATGGTTGACTTTTGAGGATGAAAGTTCTTTTAAGATGTATATGATGTGATAAAGTGGTTTTCTGGCTTAATTTCGAGGATGAAATTTGTTTTAAGGTGTTTAGGATGTGATGGAGTGGACTTTTGGAGTCCTTAATTGTCCAATGACATAAGTGAAATGATAAGGTTGAATAATGTTGAGAATTGTAAGGTTTTGACAAAGTGAATTTGTTGATTGATGTTAATATCATGATTACGATCTCTCTTTTAATGCCTTCTTGAGGAATTTAATTGAATGGTATAATAGCTGAGTTTCATCACAAAATTGGATTAGAATGTACCTTGATAGATAGGGAAGCTCTGGTTAAAAAGGCAAAGGGGTGAATCGTGTACGTAAATGTTGAATCTGGAATTTGTTGCATCTGTCTTGGTGTTCAGTCTACTAAATGCATTGTTGGTGGCAATTGAATGTTCCTAGAGGAAGTTATTTAGGTTTGAAATTGGTGAAATAATGTGCATTTTGATAGTTTAGCCTAAGTTTTTGATTATGCTGTGTCAGGCATCCGTTTGACCTTGATTGGGTGTAACTAGGATCTGACCATTGACTCTTTGTTCCAATAGTTGTCGTTGTGGGAAGGAATAAGCCACAAATTGGTGTGTAGTCAGTTCTGACCTGGATAGTAGATGATGGAGTTGAGGGCCAATAACCTTGGCTTCAACCTCCAATATCTCAAGGCCGAAAGACAGGTGGCATGGCCCAAACTCAATGCCACGATCTCTGAGTATGTGCGTTGATGGGAGAAACTAATTGAACAGTTACCTTCATTGCTTTGAAACCAGTCATTCGACACCTCTCTTCTGTCTTTTAAGCAACGTATGAGAGGGAACTATCTCCCTTTCTGCCTTACCTCTCCATTACAGCGAGCACCTTGGATACAAAGAAGAAAGTAGAGATAGAAGAGAGACCAGAACAAGATGATATTGGAAAAGAATAGGAGTGGCTACAACATAAGAAGGTGGTTCTTTTTGAAGCAAATCCGGCGAGCTTGGGCATCTAAAGGGGAGTTTCCCCTTTTCTACCCGCGACCATGACGGCGGCACTGGTTAGAGGGGAGGCTACCAGGGTCACTAGGGCGGCCGTTCAGCAGCGACTCATCGGGTCTTTAGATGCGTCGAAGTGGAGGAGAGACCTCCGGCCCGTTGTGCGCCAGAGACTGGAGCTATGCGGCCGAGCTCTGACCTGGTCACAGCGGCGCCCGATCCAGCAGAGCACGATGCACGCATCCAGCTTCAAGCAGAACCATCGTGAGGAGATCGTGAGCTCGTGCGAGAGAGGGAGAGTGGACCGAGCCCTGCTGGGGTCTCGCACTGACTGGGACACGGCAGATCGCAGCCATTTGGGCGGGGCTCTGTTTCACAGAGGAAACAGGGGAGACCCGCGAGCGAGAACGAAAAGGAGTGGACCACTCAGGTACATGGACCGTCGAGTCCACGGATCCTACCCTGGATCCAGATCGGATGAACCAGCCAGCAGAAGAAAGCAAGGGAGGTGCCCTCTCAGAGCCACGTGGCTCCATCTGATTGACCCAAAAAGGTAGGAAATCCAATTAATATCATATCTTGCATAAATCACAGTAAATAGCATGTTCATCAAAAAAATACAAACCAGGTACCAAAATTCTCAGAAAAATGAGTAGAACGCAGTAGAATAATAATATCAGGCTTTTGATGCTTAAAACGCTATGATATCATGTAAGATGATTTATACTTGTTTCATGAGTAATAAATATCAAATGATGATATAAAATTATGGAAATCACAGATTAAGCTCATATATGTATCTGGAACCTCATATTTAATTATGAGATCATGATGATGATGCATAGAATGCATGTTATATGAAGTTGACCTTTAATACATGGTTTAAAACCCTAATCTCAGTTAATGGTGTAACCTAGGGTTAATTAATGTGCACAAAAATGCTATGGAAGATAATGTTCAGATAATGAATCATAATCTGGAATATGACATCAGTAAGATAAATATAAGACAAGAATACAAGTAATGGTGCACATATCCAAATAAGTAAGCAAACCCTAATACGAACACGATTAGGGTTAAGATGATGAGAATTTGATGGTAGTACATGATCTTGTCTTAATCAGGTTTAACAAAGAAATAGATGACATGAGGAACATGTGATTAGAATGATCTATCTCTCTGGAAGGTACGCCATTACCTCTTACTTGGCTTATTATACAATATGCTTGTGTTATATGCATAGTAAAATACTTGGCATATGGTATTGGATGAAATGATTGTTCTCGTATGATATGTTGGTTGGTTTTCTATACTTACTGCTATGAACACAACAAACATAATATCTCTGTTCCATTATATGATAGCACCAACTCTTTGGCAGTGTGCTTGGAAGTGACTGAACTCTTTCGTAGTGGTCACATTGTACATATGGAAGCACCAACTCTTTGGTAGTGTGCTTGGACCCAACTCTTTGGTAGTGGTCACATTGTACATATGATCCAACTCTTTGGTAGTGATCATAAAGGCCTTGAGATATAATGGAAAATAAGCTTAAAATATGTGTTATCTTTTGTTAATGAATATCTTTGTGCAAGTATACGTCTTTCTTATATTTCTTTATAACTGCCAAGTATTAGTTTTATCTTATTGTCAAGATATGATGAGAGGTATATAAAAGACATGTAGGTGTACTCAGTACAATATTCTTGAAATATTGTGTTGACGTGTACCGCATGTAATCTTTTGTTTAGTTTGTGGTTCTTCTCTTGAAGATCCAGGATAGTTGAGAGTTGTATGGCAAGCTGATATACATGTGGACATGTTGTCTTAAGATCATGTAGTTAGTGGTAGTACATGTATATGTATAAGTTTTCTATTCAATATGTAATATCAAATGTTGTAACAATTCATGTTGTAATTATATGTTGAATGGTGAACATGTGTTGTATGGTTTTATTATTGTTCATGTACATGTGCTACTGTGTTTCCTTCTGACTCCCTTGATTTTCTCTTTCTTAGTCTAGTGTGGGATGTTTAAATTGGGATTCTCACTGAGGTTAGGGTTTCAATTTGGACGTCACACATCAGATTAAGTTTTAGAAAATTCGGGGACGTCACAATTATTGCTGACATCATGTTGAGCATTAATTGGATTCAAATTGTCAATTTATATGCAACTAGGAAACATGGCCAATTGATTGGCTCACATGTGAACCGACAAGCTCACTCATGAACCGATCAGTTTTCCGGTCACAGGTTGCAAAAATTCATGATCTTATGATCCCTTCCACTCCCACACAGACTGGAAAAACTTAACCCTTCTATAAATAGAGGGGTACATGGGGCTTCTCAGATACATCAATTGCCTCTGACAATTGTTTGTCTTCTCTGGTTGTGGTAACTGAGAGAACATGAGCAAGTCCTACCTGATAAAGGGAGGGATAGAAAGGGAGAACAATTATGGGAGATAAATTTGGTGACTAGTACACCATTGGGAGGGACAACTCCTTCTTGTCTATTCTAGTAGGACGACCAGAGTTTTAGGTAGTATGTGTGAACTTCCATAGAGGCATGGAGGTCATTATCTAGTGCTAGGAGGACAACATCAACCTGATATCCTTGGTGAAGACCAGGAGGCACAGCAAACAAGTCCTTGTTATGACCCCACCCCTAGACAACCCCTTAAGGAAGGCCAAGAAGATAGAGTCATTATCCCAAAATAGGACCATATATTTTGTAAAAAATAAAAAAAATAATTAATAAATTCTACCATAACTAAGCTTAAAGCAAGATTAAAAAATTCTTTTCACATACCTTTCAAAAATAGGAGTTTGGAACTTTACCCGAAGAACTAACTATAATCCTCTGAGCATTACTTTGCCTTATTCTTTTTCAATGTCATATTTTAATGAACATTCACTCTTCATAAACATAATTGCATATTTCCCTAAAACACTAACAAATAAAACATCAGTCAGTATAATGAATTATGTTGGTATATGGTGGAAACAAAAAGTTTGCAAATAATTGTAACAACATAACCATAGCAATCATTTGTTACAAAAAAAGAATTACTTTTTCTTCATAACTTCTCAACTGCTTTTACCTAACCTCTAGTATACCCTCTCATAGTGTTTTGCCTCTGCAACAGACATCAGGCTACCTCTCACTCTGGATCTAGGTACCTCTTTGCTCACCTCTCAATCTAGAGCTAGGTGTCATTAGGTCTTCCCAACCTGGGGCTTGATCTGACCTTCCTGACCTGGGGCTTGGTCCTTTACTTATATTTTCATTCATATATCCCATAGGTGGCATGTGGGTTCGAGCGAGTCATACATATTATAAGGTGATTGTCATAGTCACTTTATAGATTGCAAGAATTAAAGTTCATTCAAGCATTTAATATCAAGCAATCAATAAAATCTCAAAAATCACTATGAAACTAGAGCATTTAGTCATAAGTGTAACCACATACCTGATTTGGTGGTCTCAAAACCAATCAAGGTAGCTAATCCAATCAAGAAGTCCAATCAACCAAGCCAAGCAATAAATCAAGAAAATCTTGACTCTGAAAAGCATATATAACACCTAATGGTTACAATTAAATCCAAACATCCTTTATTGACTTGGGATTCTATTCTAGGGTTTCTAAGCCCTTTTTAGGGTTTCCTTGGTTGTTTCTTGGTTTCCAAGCTTTCATTTTTCCAATTTTACCCTTTTAGGTCCACAAACCCTAAAACACTTTTCCACTTTAAAAACCCTAATTACTCAAATTATCCGAATTAAGGGTCTTTATCCACAAATTAGATCAAGAACATCATTTCCATGCCTTCTTGATTGTTTTCCACAATCAAAACCATTAAGCTTCACAATTATCAAAATTAAGGTTTTTAAGTCCATTAATGCACTTTTATCATCATGAAACCCTAATTAGGAAAATTATGCACAATTATCATCCAATTTGATCTAATCCATCTTTTTAAGTCAATAGGCTAAACTTTGCTTAAAAACAATCAAGGAAGATCCTTTATTCTTCAAACGTAGGGTTTTAAATTCATTTAAACCCATTAAAGGTAGCACATTTACATCCTTTTTGAGTTTCAAATAGATTCAAGCCTTGAATTCATTCTTAATGGAATCTATGGATTTTTTTGATCAAAAACCATATATTATGTGTCTCCATCTGATCATCCTATCATTAGTTATGATTTTAACAAGAAAATTATTTCTAGGCCAAATAAGAGTTTCCACCTATTTACTTGGGCTATTTTCAACCGCGCCAGTGGGGCCAGGCCTGAGCTAATCGGCTCGTGCCATGCAGGCACCTGGGGCCCATGAGGAAACTCTCTTAGGTATCCAAAAAAATAAAATGAAAAGACAACATTGCCCTTACTAGGCCTGAAGAGAGGGCATGACAAAAGGGTCTTTTACCCTCGATCCTTCTTCAACCTCTGTTCCTCCTCTCTCATGAGCAACTGGTCACTTGAGGGGTTGACTTTGTGATCCCATCCTCCTGACCGCAAGGTGAAGGCATGATTACCTTTGTCTCGCTCTGGTGGACTCAACGGTGTCCTCAATTCCACCAGAGGTGGTTGGAGCTGCTTGGATGGTGAGGATGATCTTTGATGAGGATAGCAGTGAGAAAAAGGGTGAAGATCAAGTCCTAAGGTGGAATTAGACTCAAGGATGCAATTGGGGAGTCCAAGAAAGCCTCGCGGAGGTGTTTGCGTCCTTGTTGGGGGTCGAGGACCCTCCTTTTATAGGGTTGGGTCATGGGGTTGGTCAGTGAGGGATTAGCAAATTGAGGAAACTATGCATATCCCTCGATAGGTGGAAAAACCTAGGTTAGGTAAGATCGTGTTGATCTCATGATTCCAACAGACTTATTCCTAGAATCTCTCATGCACTAAGTAAATAAGGAAATCGTTTGGGATAGTCCTCATTACTGGTCCCTATTTCCCCTTCCAACTCAGGGTAGGTGATGACACAACCACCATTGGATCTCAGATCCAACGGTTGTCATGCCACATGCTAAAACAAAAATCTAGAAAATAGCATAAATCGATTTGGAAAATAATCATGACATTTAATGAGAACCCCTCCACTTTGGGGAATCTAAAAAATCCATATCTCCTAAACCACACATCCTTTTAATCACAAATTTTATGGGAAACTCTTGAATGACTTATTTTACTTGTGAGAAAAGTTTGGGACAAAAATTCTAAAATAAAAGAGACTTTTCTTCATATTCAAGTCATCCGCTCAAAAGGCATATTTTTATGCAATTAAAATTCATATTTTCTCTTTCTTTCTCTTCTATTTTTTTACTTTGATTTCTTTCCTCATTACAACCAAAAGGAAATGAAACTTAGCCAATAGTGGTCATCCATACCACTTTCTAGAGAATTCTACATAATTCTCTCATATGCACACAATTATCCCTTTATTTCTTTTTCCTTTTTTATTATGGGATTTCTTTTATCTATTTTCCCTTTTATCATTATTGGACTTATCTAATCAGTATGAACCATGAAATCATTCATCCAAAGGGAAATATTGCAAAAGAATTCATTCTTACAGTTTTCCATTCGAATCCTTTTTATTTAAAATTTTGTGTTTCAATTTATACAAGAAAAATTAAGGTTATAACATCCCCCCTTACAGGAAATTTTGCCCCCAAAATTCAACCAATTAAACAAACAATTTAGGGTAGGCCTTTTCCATGTCCGTCTTCAACTCCCATGTGGCTTCATCCTCTCCATGATGCTTTCAAAGAACCTTTACCATCTCTATTCTTTTACTCTTGAGCTCTTTCACCTTGGTATCCAGTACCCTCATATGTGAATCGGGATAAGTCAACCTCCCTTGGAGTTCAATAGGTTCAATGTTTAGCACATGGCTCGGGTCCTTTACATGGTTCTTAAGATTGGACACATGGAATACATCATGCATCATACTATATTGAGGGGGTAAGATCAAATGATAAGTAGCTTCACCAATCTATTTTAATATCTCAAACGGACCCACATATAGGGGATTCAACTTACCTCTATTCTTAGCGATATCTCATAGGGGTCAGATTTTCAAAAACACGTGTTCACCAATAGTGAAATGCAAGTCAATCCACTTTGCATCAGCATACGACTTTTGTTGATCATGGGCTCTCTTCAGCCTTTGCTTGATCAAAGTGACTTTGTCAGCATACAATTGTAGTTCCTCTAACCTCAACAAGGTCCTTTCATCGATATCATCCCAGTCAAGCGGTAACCGACACGGCCTCCCATAGAGATCTTCGTACGGAGGCATCTCGATACTGGAATGGTAGCTATTATTGTAAGCAAACTCGGCTTGGGGCATGTATTGCTCCCATGATTGACCCCAATCAAGCACACATGCTCTCAATAAATCCTCTAACATCTAGATCATTCTCTCTGACTATCCATCAATTTGGGGGTGATAAGTTGTGATAAACTTTAGTCTAGTTCTGAGTTCTTCTTGCACTTACTTCTACAACTTGGAAGTGAACGTTGGGTAACGATCAGAAATAATCGAACTTGGAACACCATGCAGTCGTACGATCTCTCTGATATAAAGTTCATCTAGATTGGCATTGGTTTTTAAGGCAAGGAAATGTGCTGACTTGGTAAGGCGATCTACCACAACCCATATTGCATCATGATCTCTTCTGGTCTTAAGGAGGCCCACCACAAAATTCATCCCATTTCCACTCAAGAATCTCAATTGATTGTAGCAATCCACTAGGTCATTGGTGTTCAGCCTTCACCATTTGGCATGCGAGACAAGTGGCCACATATGCCACTATATATCTCTTCATTCTAGGCCATAAAAAGTATTGATGCAAGTCCTTAAACATCTTGGTAGTGCGAGGGTGTACTATGTACTTAGAACCGTAAGCTTCTTGCAAGATATGATTCCTCAAGGGAAAATCTTTAGGAACCTAAATACGACTCTTGTAGCGGATTCCACCATCCACTCCCATTGAGAGATGGGTCTGAGGTTTCTCTATCAAACCTTTCATCTTGTCAAGTTGTGTGTTGGCTAACCGGGTAGCTACCAACTCAGTCAATAGGTCGAGTTTTATCTGGATGTTAGCCACTCGGATCCAGACCTTTAATGAATGTGGAGTTCACGTAGCAAACTCTTCCAGTCCTCTCCACTAGCTAGACAAGATAGTTTCACACCTGAGTTATTTCTAACTAAGAGCATCTGTTGCAATATTAGCTTTCCTAGGGTGAGAGGTGATGGTTAAATCATAGTCTTTCATATACTCCATCCATCATCTTGTCTCAGGTTTAGGTCCTTCTGAGTCAGGAGATACTTCAAGCTCTTGTGGTCGGTGAAGATTTCAAAGGTGGCTCCATATAGATAGTGTTGCATCGGGTAGTTCACTTTATTGGGCTTGATCTGTCTGGAGGCATAAGCAACAACATGCCTATTTTGCTCTAGCAAGCATCCAAGCCCCATCTTTGATGCATCAGTGAAGATCATAAAACCTTCATTTCCTGACGGTAGAGTCAACATTAGAGTTGTGGTCAATTTTTCTTTTAGTTCCTGGAAGAGAGCTTCACACAAATCTAACCACACAAACTTCTCATCCTTCTGGGTAAGCTTGGTGAGTGGCAAAGTAGTCTTTGAGAAATATTTTATGAAGCACTGATAATATCCCGCCAATCCCAGGAAGTTGTAAATCTTGAAAGGGTTCTTCGATGATGGCCAATCAAATCTCGCACGGATGATACTTTAGCAGGATCCACTGAGATGGTCCCTCTAGATATTATGTATCCAAGGAACATGAAATAGTCTATCCAAAACTCGCACTTCGAGAACTTCCCATAGAACTTTTGCTTTCTCTAAATATCAAGGACTCTACCCAGGTGCTCCCGGTGTTCTTCTAGGTCATCAGAGTAAACCAAGATGTCATCTATGAACACTATGACAAATGACTCTAGGAAAGGTTGGAACACACAGTTCATGAGGTTCATAAACACACTCGCGGCATTGGACAACCCAAAAGGCATAAACACAAACTCATAGTATCCATAACGGCTTCGAAAGGTGGTTTTCAGGATGTCCTCACTCTTGACTTGCAACTAGTGGTACCCAGAATTCAATTCAATCATTGAAAAGATTCAAGCAGACTTCATCCGGTCAAATAGGTCACCTATATGGGGTAAAGGATACTTGTTCTTAATGGTAGCCTGGTTGATCATTCGATAATCTATGCACATTCTAAGTGATCAATTCTTCTTTTTCACAGAGAGAAACGGTGTTCCCCATGGTGATGTGCTAGGTTGGATAAAACCTTTGTCTAGCAATTCCTCTAGTTGCTTTTTCAGCTCAAGCAACTCAGCAGGTGCCATCCTGTAAGGTGCCTTAGAAATAAGGTTTGTCCTGGGATCTAGCTCTATTGAAAAGTCTACTTGTAACGTCCCAAGATTTGAGGCCTCGGATAAGATGATCTTAAAAGGAATAATTGGGCTACCCATATCACCAAGGTGCACCTCCTTTTCTGGGAACCCACCACTAAATAACTCCATATTTAAGCGTTCTCATCTTGGAGTAGTACTAGGATGGGTGACCAATCGAGAAGTTGACCCTGGCTTGCGCGTGAGTGAGGACAAAGTGCATAGTTAAGGCTAGTGGTGGTCTTTGGGGCCAGTCTTCAATCCTAAAACTCTACTAGATCCTTGGAAAGTGGGATTAGGTGTTACAAATGGTATCAGAGTCAGAACCCCTCAATAGGTGGGGCCCACATGGACATGTAGCATGCCAGTCTTAATCCATGTGGTCTAGGCAAGTTGGAAAGGGCTATCCGCTGAGACAAGATGGAGCCACCCTTGCGCTAGTAACCGTGAATGGGAGTTGGGTGTCCATGGGATATTCTGGGTTTGCACTGAAATGGGGAAGATATTATGAGGTTGTATAGTCGAGTCTTGATGAGGACATCAAGTGTAAGTAGGGGAGATTGTAACGTCCCAGGACTTGAGGCCTCAGATAAGATGATATCAAAAGGAATAATTAGACTACCCATATCACCAAGGTGCACCTCCTTTTTCGGGAACCCATCACTAAAGAACTCCATAGTTAAGCGTGCTCAGCTTGATTTAATACTAGGATGGGTGACCAATCAGGAAGTTGACCTCGGCTTGCGTGTGAGTGAGGACAAAGTGTGCAGTTAAGACTAGTGGTGGTCTGTGGGGCCAATCGTCATTCTTGAAACTCTACTAGAGCCTTGGGCAGTGGGATTGGGTGTTACACTACCTATCTCTCAGGAGGAATCCTAGGCAAATCATCTGGGAACATGTCTACTTAGCTCTGGCTTGGCAACTGCTACTAGAAAAGCTTGACAACCCTTGGTTATCATCTTCTCTGCCTTCAAGGATGACACATATAGGCCAGTGGTAGCATCTTTCCTATCTCTAATGGTGAATAGTAGATGACCTGGTCTCCTTATTATTATTTTCGTTTCCTTACATTTGATATTTTCCCTGTAAGTATAGAGTTAATCCATACCAATGATCATATCAAAGTTGTTCATGTCAAGGAGGATAAAATCATGTAGGGAACTCATGATCCAGGTACTTAACAGGTATCACTAGGGTTTTCAAAAGAGATGTAAAGATCTGACCACTCGGGGTTGTGACATCCAAAATATATCCTAAATCCTTGATGTCCAAACAAAGCATAGTTGCAAGATTTCTTAAAATGAAAGTATTAGTAGAACTAGAGTCTAAAAGATCTTTTACATTGTGTCCCATGACTTCAAGCATGCCAACATTGTTTTTCATAACATGTCAGACTACTGCTTGATTAGCTAAAAATAGGAAAGAAACCCTAAGGGCTATTACCCTCTATCAACTGATTATCATTAGCTTGAGCCTCTTCATTGTCAATGGTGAAAACTTGAGCTTGTCTTCACTCTCCAATAGGTGGGGTTGTGGCTACCGGTTGGGCTACTATAGGGCCCATAACTCTCGGGTCAGGTAAAGGACATTTGTATTGGAAGTGTCCCTCTTGTTGGAAACATAAACACACCTTCTTCTCAAAGTGGCACTTGCCCAGGTGCAACCTTCCACAGTTGCAGAACCTCGGGTGGCATTCTTGTTGTGGGGCTTCCCTTTGCTTCCATATCTTCCTTTGGCATGATTGCATCCTTGTCCTTTCTTATGGTCATTCCTCGGGCCAGAAGTACCTTCAAGGTAACCCAAGTACCCCTTGGATGGGTTTTGAGGAGGCATCACCGTCTTCTCCATGGATATAGGGCAGTGTTGTAAGCATCGGTGAAGTTTGTTTGTTTTCTCGTTGTCACATGAGGCTTTATGGTAGGGTGTAGACATTGTACAAAATGGTCCACCTTACTTTCCTCGGTCATCATGTATCCAAACCACTCCAGGAGGTGGAACTGGTGGCCAAAGTCTACAACTGATAGGTTACCTTGGATCAGGTTGGTGAACTCCCTTTCTTTTTCTTTCTTCACTGAGATTGGAATGAATATGGCTAAGAAGATGGTTCTAAAGTCGTTCCAAGCCATCAATTCTTCATTTAGGTCTCGGTCCATGATTTGGTTCTCCTACCAGATCTTGGTTGCTCCTTCCAGCAGATGAGCGGCAAATGGGACCTTCTTACTTGGCTGCACTTCTAGCATGCAGAAACTATTTTCCATCACTAGAAGCCAGGAATTGGCTTTTTCGACCACCTTGGTCTTGTCTTCTCCCCCAAAACATCTCAATGCTCGGCTTCATGAAGTCTAGAATGGTGGCTCCAAGTCGTGGATGAACTGGTAGTGGCTCACCATTTTCTCCTCTAGTTATATCCTTGAGGGCTAAGGAACTAATGGCCTCATTCAGCTCCTTCTGTTGTTCCATCCAGAGGGCATCAGGAGTATGGACTACTATAGTTGGTCCATAAGTAGTTGTAGGTCATCCTTGGGCTCATCTTCAACCATTGGATCCCTCTTCGGATCATCATCTTTGTTCAAGTTGTCGAAGGGAATGGGTTTTGGGTCTACATCATACTCAGATGATCTTTAGGTCTCTTCCTCTTCCTGAAGGCTTCTTCCTCCATAGCTCTCTTCTTTTTCTCTAAGGATCTTCTCTTCCTATGAGAGATCCTAACCTTGGTGTTCTCCTAAGGGGTATCATTGGGGATGGTGATGGTTTTGACATGGGCCATTCTATCACATATAAGCATGTAATAAACTCAGTCTAAGTTTTATATCATTAAAAATTATGTCTATGACATCTTTCTTACACACTTCTTATTATTTGGTGGAGGATTCATTAATACGTAACATTCTTAACCCCAAAACACAAGAGGAGGAGGAGAGAGAGAACCCTAAGCACTTAAAGTTTCTCCACTGAGAAAAGGGTAAGGAAGGGATGAAAATAGATGAGAAGACCTAGAGGTATCTTATTTTGAGTCAAATCCTAAGATTTAGCCAGGAAGTCACATGGATTCTGAGAGTCCTCCTAAACTAAATAGAGGGGCAGAGGAAAATCTTATCATCCCCCGGATCGTGATCCTTTTCTAGACACCCCCATGTTTTAAAAATTCTCTAATAACTCCCTTGGGCTCTAAAGAATTTGTAAAATTTAATAATTATTAGTGATTATATGGAAAACCATGATTTGATACCAAATGTAACGACCCCACCCCTCGGCAACCCCCAATCAAGGAAGACCAATAAGCTAGAGTTGTTATCCCAAAACAAGATCATATGGTTTTGTAAATAATCAAAAAAATTAATAAATTCTACCACAACTAAGCTTAAAGTAGGATAAAAAAATTCTTTTCACATACCTTTCAGAAATAGGAGTTTGGAACTTCACCCAAAGAAGTAACTATAATCCTCCGAACATTACTTTGCCTTATTCTTTTTCAATGTCATCTTTCAATGAACATTCACTTTTCAGAAACATAACTGCATATTTTCCAAAGGGGAAACCAAAAGTTTGCAGATAATTGTAACAACATAACCACAACAATTATTTGTTACAAAACAAAATTTACTTTTTCTTCATAACTTCTCAACCGTTTTTAACTAACCTCTAGTATACCCTCTCATAGGGTTTTGTCCCTACAACGGACATTAGGCTACCTCTCAATCTGGAGCTAGGTACCTCTTTGGTTACCTATCAATCTAGAGCTAGGTTCCATTAGGTCTTCCCAACCTAAGGCTTGACCACTTATGACCTTCCCAACCTGGGGCTTGGTCTGACCTTCCTAACATGGGGCTTGGTCCTTTACTCATCTTTTCATTCATATATTCCATAGGTGGTATGTGGGTTTGAGAAATCTATAGATACTATAAGGTGATAGTCATAGTCACTTTATAGATTGCAAGAATTAAAGTTCATCTAAGCATTTAATTTCAAGAAATCAATAATGTAACACCCCTGACCTGGGTTATGGGATAACCCTGGATGTTTTTCCTAAGTAATATTATTATAATATTGTCTTAATCTTTTAAAAAGTAACTAAGACTTATGGAGAACTTGAGTCTCAAGTTTGGTCCTATTTGAATGTTGTTTGAGCAATGTTTGCTTGATTTTGGACCAAAGTGCAATTTACCCAAGATGAAGGGCTATCTTGCAATTTATCACATGATGGGTGTTCCCTTAGTTATTTATCATCATAAGAGGGAACATGATACTAAGGGGCGCCTTTTGTAAAGCCTGATTTCCAAAGTTGAGCTTGTTTGGTCGATGATTGTGCCTTGTGTACCCATTTTTGGTGTAACTTGCAATTTGCCCAATATATGGAGTCAATATGCAACTTACCACCTCTAGAGTGTTTCTACTCCCTCTTGATACCATCTAGAGGAGAGAGAAATCAGGGGGAGACTTTTTTGAGCTTTGGTTGAGTGATGACACTCTTGGTGATGATAGAACCATGGAATGTTGAGTACCTTGAACCCTAGATGAGGTTGTATCAAGTTGTAAAGGTCATATGGGGGTACCTATCGATTTAGAAGCCATGGAGGGAGCCCCTTTCATTTTGTCAACTCTTTGGAAGCATCCATATCGGGCTAAACACCTCAAGAAGGTGAATCCTATTGGTTTAGGACTTCCTTGGAAAAGTTGTATTGGTTTGTATACTTAGTGATGTCGAGTTATGGTATCTTGTCAAGGAAGCTATCCAATGGCCGATATATCACCCTTGGGTTATCCACAAGAGCTTGCATGCTGAGATACACATGTTGCAAATGTCACCATGCATGGACACATGTGTCACCCATGTACATATGGTGATGACACCTTGCATGCACTCTCTTTCATGAGCCTCAACTATATATACCTCTCTTTTCACCTCCTAGTGAACCTTTCTATCCCTTTACCTTCTCTTTCTTAGAGGATGATCCTAGGAGCTCAAGAAGTAATAGGAAGGCTGAGCTACTTCTCCAAGTTAAAGCCATGGTTATCTCCTACCTTGGAAAGACTATGCTTCTCGGGCGATGTTTTATTTCTTACCTTCTCCACCTAGTTCTTTACTATGGTATCTTCTTTCCATGTAGAGGTGTTGTGGTTGAAGTCTTGGACTTTTATAAGTCATTTTCAACCTTGGGAACGTTAAGCTTGGAGATTTAGTGGTGATCTTGAGGCGGGTTATATAACTTGAACTCAACTTTATTATTATGCACCTTTTATCATGTAGTACTTGGTGATTTCCTTCTTTACTTCGACCTTTCTTATTTGGATGATGGTTCTATGAGCTCTAATGGATATGTGGGGCTGTTTTCCATGAACTATAGAGGTTATGGACGAAAGGATAGAGCTTGAAGATGATGAAACCGATATGCACAAACTAATATCAGTTTGTGGGGAAACCCTAGCCCGATACAAAAGTAAATGAGTGTAAACCGACATACATGAGTCCCTAATCCCTCCTATCAGTTTGTACATGAGTAGGAATGTTGTCCTTGCAATTGTCTAACATGTCACTTAAGGTTAAGAATAGGTTAGGTTGATATCTTGAAGGTAGCTAAAGTCAATACACACTTGCACTTCAATATTGATGCTAATGATGAATTGTGATGCCCTAAAAGATACGTTGATAAACTGATATGCTAGACCCTATAAACCAATATGCCTCAGTAGCATTAACTCATCATGACCAAGAGAGTTCTAGTGAAGATGTTTCCTTGGATTGAGTGTGGTGGCCAATATGGCCAACCCAAATCTAATACAACTCAAACCCTAGAGGCTGATACACTAATTGATAGTGTGATCGAATACCCTAGTTGGATGAGAGGCAATACACTAATTGGCAGTGTGGCCAATACTCTAGTTGGATGAGAGGCCGATACACTAGTTTATGGTGAGGTCGATACCCAAGTTGGTTGAGTGGCTGATACCCTAGCCAGTTGAGTGGCCGATATGCAATGAAGTGGTATGACTGATACCCTAGAATACACCATAACTGATATACCTTCTCAAGCACATTACAATCGATACTTTGATGTACCTAGGTTGATACAATCACATGTGTCTAAGTCGATACAAGGTTTGATGTGTCTTGGCCGATATAAGTGAATATGCTTAGGCTGACACAATCACATGTGTCTAGGCCAAAACTAGGTGTAACAGGTAGGTCGATACACCTAGGCCAATACACCTTGGTGATCATAAACTGATACACTTTGATGAGTGTAGATTTGTATACTTGGATATAACTAATTGATACATTATGAAGTAATGAGATGAATGCAATTCATTAAATATAGGAATGATAAATCCTAAAGTGAGATCAACTAATGTGATAAGTATGTGGAGATCAATACTCTAATAAAGATGAGAGAGAAACTTGTATATCTCATATGGGAAAGGCAATACCTCATGTTGATAATCAATTGATGATGATTAAAGAAAGTATTAAGTATGCTTGAATACTTATGGAAATATTATAACTCTTATGATGAGAATTTAGGTGTGATTGATAATCATGAACTTGGAAACCCTAATTGACAATAAGAGGAAATCCAAACCCTAGTTAAGGGAAGGATGAAAGTTGAATGATTCTCCATGTGACATTGTGTTGTCATGAGACCCTAATCATGGAAATAATGATTATAGATAGAAATGAGCTATGATGTAGTAACATGAAACTGATTATGTTAGGCTTTGTGAGCCATATGGAATAATATATATAGGTCTAATGACCTAATGATACTTGTTGACTGGTAAAAGGTAACATCGTGCATAATGAACTAAGGGTTTGATACTCAAATCAAGTGTAATCAGTAAGAGGCCTAATTCTGATTAGAGACCTCATGATATCCTGCTTGTCTCAATTAAAGATGTCTGAATGTAATTTAATATATCCTCTTTCTATATATAATGATTAAATGTTGTTATGGTAAGTTAATACAATTGATGTGGCAAGAGTAATGCTCATATGCATAATAAGGCATAATGAGATAATAATGAGTCACCATGTGTGATGTGATGGGCCTTAGGACCTAATAAAGGTTTAATGCCTAATGGGGGTCATATCCTATGGAATTGATACAAGGAAGTGATATTCTAGGATGATTTGTGATAATGATAGCCTTGTAAGGCACTTGTGTTATGATGACACAAAGGAAGGAATAAATGGTCTTATGACCTGATGAAGTTATACTATTTTGGGTGAAAATATAGTTGTCTTATGATAAGATGAGGTGTCACTACCTCGAGGTATGTGGTCCTGTTGGTGTACATGTGATGAATGATAAGCATCAAATGATTATGTGAAAAGATCACACTCAGTAGGTTCCTATATGTTTTGGTAATAAGTTAAGTCCTTTCTTTTATAGAATTTGTTTATGGATTGTACATTGTAACTTGATTGATGATAAAAGGCATTTCAATTGGTCTAAATTAATCAAGTGGAACTAAGAATGTAATTTCCCTAGCCATAGATCCATTCGGTGCATAAACTTTCTTAATGGTAAAATGAGTAACTCGGAGCGCATATTGTTGAATATGCAGGGTACAATTTGTATCCTAAATTCAAGAAAGAGTGTAGTGAAGGTCGTAGCTCTAGCACCAAGCAAGAGTATGGTTGCAGGCCATGACTCAATTTATACAAGTAGGAATCATGGAATAAGGTCATATCCTAAAAAGAGAACATGTTGTGTGATGTATCTCTATAGTGAAGAGCCTTTATACGCCAGGCTAGCTAAAATACAGATTGACTCATATGTCATTGCCACTCTCGTACTGACCAAGGAAGGTGAGGTCATGGATTTCGGCTCTTCCATAGACCTTCATGGCACTGATGAGGCATAGCAGTGGTCAGTTGGAGATGGAAGGTATATTCCCATCTCCGCAAGGCATAAGATTTATTGAAAATGTAATCATCTGTATAGTGTATTTGTTTAAGGATCAAATATGAAAACATTGGTTGAATCCTTGCTTTGCTTTTATATTGTTTAGTTATAATAGTTATACATGTTATTCATATTCCTTCTGAAGTAATTATTTGATCTACTATTCAAGCATGGTTACCTGGACTATCTAGTTAAGATATTATCTGTTAAGTTCACCTTCTGTTTAAATAACAATACATGTGATAATAATATTTTTGGAGGAGAATCATATCTCTTGTTGGGACTTGTTGTCTCACCCAGTGGGTTCCATAAATTTTTAGGTGGACAAGCCCAAGAAGCTAGTGATCATGTAGCTGAGAATGAGTAGCAGCAGTAGGGATAGTAGTTACATTTCAGGTTGAGCGCACTGTTAAGTGTCTACTAGAATAAAGTCCTATGTGTCGTCCTTGTACTCTCAGGTCCTTGGAGATGGTTTTTATATCCAGTTTTGCGATCGATCAAAGATTTTGACGAGGAATGCCTCAATGTATAGAGTTGCTTTGTGTA
Organism: Alisma plantago-aquatica; assembly: GCA_963693085.1. Taxonomy (NCBI): domain Eukaryota; kingdom Viridiplantae; phylum Streptophyta; class Magnoliopsida; order Alismatales; family Alismataceae; genus Alisma; species Alisma plantago-aquatica. The sequence goes on along the minus strand of OY856411.1, from coordinate 662,187,460 downwards.
TGTTTTGGATAAAGCAACTAATGTCTCATATCATGGTTATATGAAGGATTGATGTATGTATAAATAGGCAATGGTGTACTTGTAAATATGGCCTTGGGCTTTCTTTGTGAAAATTCTTGGCAATGGATCTTTGTGAAAGAAAATGGTTTTAAATTTTTAGTGATTTTTGGTAATTCGTTGTTAATGGTTGTTTTCATGTGGTTTTGAGTGATGATGTTAGCATTTGGATAGCAGTTGTCACAGATAAAATCTCAGAAATCACTGTGAAAATAGAGTGATTAGCCATAGGTGTAACTACATACCTGATTTGGTAGTCTCATCAATCAAGGTAGTTAATCCAATCAAGAAGTCCAATCAACCAAATCAAGCAATAAATCAAGCAAATCTTGATCTTGAAAAGCATATATAACACCTAATGGTTACAATTGCATCCAAACATCCTTTATTGACTTGAGATTCTATTCTGGGTTTTCTAAGCCCTTTTTAGGTTTTCTTGATTTCCAAGCTTTCATTTTTCCAAGTTTACCCTTTTTCGGTCCACAAAACCTAAAAATACTTTTCCACTTAGAAAAACCCTAATTACTCAAATTATCCAAATTAAGGTTCTTTATCCACAAATTAGATCAAGAACATCATTTTCATGCCTTCTTGATTGTTTTCCATAATTAAAACCATTAACCTATCATAGTGGTAGTAGCCACAATAGAATTACTAAACCTTTCTCATTTCTCTCAGTATGGGTGCAACATCCCTAATGTTTGGAGATCATCAGTAGGGAATGGGAGTTTGATAGTGTTGGACACCCTTATTTTTGTTTCTTTGATATGTTAAAAAGGGTATGATCTGCGTTAAGAACCTGGAACAGAGAGGTTTTTGGCAACCACTAACAACAGAAGAAGGACCTTGAGGATGTCCTCTTCATGGTGCAGATAGCATTTGATGCTAATTCATCAGCTACCAATGAGTCCACCTTGCGTCAGGTAGAAGAGGACCTCCAGTTTGTTTTAGAGAAGGAGGAAATTATGTGGAAGGAAAAGGCTAGGGTCCAACGGCTTGATGATGGGAAGCGTAATACATCCTTTTATCATGCTATTGTTAAAGGTAGAAGGAAGAAGAGAATTTCTACGAGCTTGTCGCTACCTGATGGGTCGTTGATTACTGAATCGGCTGCTATGGCGGTAGCTGTAGCTGAGCACTTCCAAGATTCTTATTCGGAGCCTACGGATATGTAGGAAGAAGACTTAGACCCATTTATTGAAGATCTTTCTAAATTTGTTTCTGGAGATGACAATTCTATGCTGACCAAGGTCCCATCTGAGGAGGAGATTTGGACGACAATCCAAGGTATCAATGCGACTTCAGCACCTAATCCAGACAGAATTATGCTCACTTTCTTCAAAGCGGCATGGGATATCATCAAAGTCGACTTCACTAAACTTACAGAAGCTTTTTTCAAAGGACAACCTTGCCATCGCAACCTTTTTCGTTGAAGAATAGTTTTGATTCCAAAGAAATGCTCCATCCTCTCTTCTTTCAGACTTCAGACCCATCTTGATTGAGAATGTGTCCCTATAGATTCTTGCTAGGATCATGAGCAACAGGATGACCACCCTAATGCCGACCATCATATATGATCCTCAAGGTGCTTTCGTTAGAGGTAAAGATATTACTCACCATATTCGGTTAGTGAGAGAGCTTGTTCATGACATTAAGCAAGGTGGCGAACATCCTAATGTGGTGGTTAAATATGACATGTCTAAGGTGTATGACTGTTTTAATTGGGATGCCGTGAGGAAAGTCCTTTTGGATTTTGGGTTTCTACCAGAGATGATCCAACTTTTCTTGAGCTTTTTCTGCTCAACTTGGGCCACGGTTGGGCTAGGGGAACATACAATCGATTTTTCCCGATGAAGAAAGGTTTGAAACAAGGAAATGCACTTTCACCCCTAATATTCATCATTTTTTAAGAGATTGTTTGTAGAAAGATATCATCTCTGGCCTCCTTGTCAGTTTTATCGAGATTTCATACTCGGGGTTTAGGTACAGCTCCTCCTATCTTACTATACGCATATGATACAGTGTTATTTTTCAATGTGGATATGGAATCCATCAGGCGGGTGAGGGACACTTTTGAGAAGTATGAGAAGGATATGGGTCAGTGTATCAACAAATCTAAATTTCTACATATTATTGGAAGCACTAGTTTACAGACCAAGCAAGTGATCACTAATTTGTTGGCATTGGAAGCTTCTACCGATTCGATCACCTACCTTGGCATCCTGATATCAGTTGGTCGTACTCGGATTATGGATTTTGAGTTTTTATCAGACAAGATCAATGCAAAGGTGGCTTCTTGGAAGGAAAAACTACTTGCTTTTGTTGGACACCGGATGTTGATTTTGCATGTCCTATCTTCCATCACCATGTACACAGTTACGGCGGTAGGGATTCCTACAAGCATTGTGAATAGAATTGAAGCTATCTTTTCTAGATTTCTTTGGGCGGATCGAGATAACCATACTAGGCATGCCTGGATTTGCTGGAAACGTGTAGCTTTTCCTATTGACAAAGGGGTACTTGGCTTCTCTTCGATTCAGCTGATCAACCTAGCTTTTGTGGCAAAGGTGTGCTGGGAAATCATTGCTGGTAATTCCCTCTGGGCTTCTTTCTGCAAGATGAAAAACTTGACTCCGTCGCAGAATAGATTGGGATTGTACCCTCTGGGGCTCAAACTTAGCACCATGGCCTCACCTTTCTGGAAGCATATTTAGAGGATGTTCCCCATGATCTATCCACATTGCATATGGGTTATTGGTAGAGGAGATATCCCATTTTGGGATGCCCTATGGTGAGAGACCAGACTGTTAGATACAGCTATTTTCCACAGTGAGCGTGGACATGATTTTTCGTGTCATGGATTTTTGGATTCCTGGACAGGGTTGGGACTGGAATGTCCTTTCTAATATCATAGATATGCATGGCATTCGTTTGATTAGAGAAGCAGATGCATTGATTACTGATATAGAAAAGATTGTGTGGGGTCCTGAATCTAATGGTCAGTTCTCGATGTGATCTGCCAAATGCATCTTAACTATGGATGAACATGGAGAACACAACATGTTGGGAAGGATATGGAATCTTGATGCTCCAAAAGCCAGTGCCACTGTGTGGAAGTTTTGTAGAAAGGTGGTACCCACAGATGATAACATCTGTAGATGTCGCATACCTTTGGTTTTGATTTGCCTATGTTGTGAAGATCTTGATATTAAAGAAATTAATCATCTTCTTTCTAGAAGTCATATTGCTACTGAGTAATGGCACCTCTACGAGAGGATAGTCAGGAATCTCACTCATGTAGACCTTCATACTCTCATTTCTATTTGTTCATCAGGTCATTCATCCTCGGTTAGGAAATGGCTGATGAGTTGAATTGTGATCCTTATTCCATGGCAGATATGGAAATATCATTGTGCTGTGAGATATGATGGTAGGTAGATGATGATTCATAAAATGTGGGATGATATTACCTTCCACATTAATTGGATGTTGCATGACAAATATTTTTCAAGAATCGAAGATACTGAGTTCTAAATGATGCTCTAAGAGTTGCACAAAAATGAACCCCACCTAGAATGAAGAAAATCAAGATCATCAGATGGATTCCCCCATATATTGATAATGTGCAGATGGATGTCATGATTGGAAGGGGCAAGGATCCTCATGGGACGTTTCGAACATGGGCAGTTGGGATAGTTCGTGATAGACGGTTCTTCAATTCAGTTGGCCTTCTGAGTTTGGTTGATGATAGATGACTACATTCAGGCTTACCACCATGCCTGCGCAGTGGCGATAATTTTAGCGGCTGAACATAATCTGAGAATTTCTATCATTGAGATAGATTGTGATAGAGTATTTGATATCTTATGGCGTGGATCAATGGAACTGTGGTGCTTGACTTATTGCACTAGGGACCTGTGTAAGGAGCTAGAAGAAGATGTCATTAGGGGTAGCTTGGTCCCAAAAAATATTAATGTGGTCTCAAAGGAACTGGGTGAATGGGGGACACATATGATAGGTAGATATGTCACTAATAACCCGATGGATCTCCCCATGAAGATTAGGTGTAACATTCCAGGATTTGAGGCCTCGGATAAAATGATCTTATAAGGAATGATTGGACTACCCATATCACCAAGATGCACCTCCTTTTCTGGGAGCCCATCACTAAAGAACTCCATAGTTAAGCGTACTCAGCTTGGAGTAGTACTAGGATGGGTGACCAGTCGGGAAGTTGACCCCGGCTCGCGCATGAGTGTGGATAAAGCATGCAGTTAAGGCTAGTGGTGGTCTGTGGGGCCAGTGATCATTCCTGAAGCTCTACTAGAGACTTGGGCAGTGGGCCCGGGTGTTACAAATGGTATCAGAGACATAACCCCTCCAGTAGGTGGGGCCCACATGGGCATGTGGCATGCCAGTCTTGAGTCGTGTGGTCCAGGCATGTTGGAAAGGGTTGTCCATGGTTGACGTAGCAACCCTTGTGTTGGTATTCCATGATTGGGAGTTGGGTGTCCATGGGCCATTCTGGGTCTACATTGAAATGGGGTGATATTATAAGGCCATATAGTTGAGCCTTGACGAGGACATCAAGAGTCTAAGTGGGGAAGATTGTAACATCCCAAGATTTGAGGCTTCAGATAAAATGATCTTATAAGGAATGATTGGACTACCCATATCACCAAGGTGCACCTCCTATTCCGGGAGCCCATCACTAAAGAACTCCATAGTTAATCGTGCTCATCTTGGAGTATTACTAGGATGGGTGACCAGTTGAGAAGTTGACCTCGGCTTGCCCATGAGTGTGGAAAAAGCACGTAGTTAAGGCTAGTGGTGGTATGTGGGGTCAGTCCTCATTCCTAAAACTCTACTAGAGCCTTGGGCAGTGGTCTCGGGTGTTACATTGGGGGTATGGAAATCCTAGAGAGATGTGTGGGTCCATACATCTACACAATGTATAAGGAGGGGGGTCACTAGATTGCTTGGTAATGGTTTTTTGTTTTTAGCAGTAGTCTCTTTCTTGGTGATACGGGTTGGGTTGTCTTATGTTTGGAGGGAGGGATGATAATCGCATTTTATTAGCGGTAGATGTACCTTTGTTGATTTTTCTCACACAAGGAAAGTGGGATGAATAAGAGTATCTCCTGGCTTTCTTTAAAAAAAAATTAAACCTCACAATTATCAAAATTAGGGTTCTTAAGTTCATTAATGCACTTTTATCATCATGAAACCCTAATTAGGCAAATTATGCACAATTATCATCCAATTTGATCTAATTCATCTTTTTAAGTCAACAGGATAAACTTTGCTTAACAACAATCAAGGAACACCATTAGATCCTTTAATCTTCAAACTTAGGGTTCTAAATTCATTTAAAACCATTAAAGGTAGCACCTTTACATGCTTTTTGAGTTACAAATAGATTCAGGCCTTGAACTCATTTTTAATGGATTCTATGGATTTTTCATATCAAAAACCATATATTATTTGTCTCCATCCGATCATCCTATCATTAGTTACGATTTTAACAAGAAAATTATTTCTAGGCCAATCTGAAGCTACCACCTATTTACTTAGGCTAGATTCGGCCACACCAGTGGGGCCAGACTTTAGCCAATTAGCTCGTGCCATGGCAGCACCCGGGGACCACAAGGAAACCCGCTCAGGTATCTGAAAAAGAAAATGAAAAGATAGCATTGTCCTTACTAGGCCTGAAGAGAGGGCAGGACAAAAGGGTCTTTTACCCTCAAGCCTTCTTCAACCTTTGTTCCTCCTCTCTCACGAGCATCTAGTCAATTGAGGGGTTGACTAGACGATCTCATCCTCCTGACCGCAAGGTGATGGCACGATTACCTTTGTCTCGCTCTGGCGGACTCGACCGTGCCCTCAATTCCACCAGAGGTGGTCAGAGCTACTCGGATGGTGAGGATGATCTCTGACGAGGATGGTAGTGAGAACAAGGGTGAAGATCAAGTCCTAAGGTGGAATTGTAAGTGGGGGTACAATTGGGGATCCCAGTAAAGCCTCACAGAGGTGTTTCTATCCTTGTTGGGGGTCGAGGACCCTCCTTTTATAGGTCTGAGTCATGAGATTGGTCGGCCAGGGATTGACAAATTGGGGAACTCTTGATATCTCGCTATAGGTGGCAAAACCTAGGTAGGTAAGAATGTGTTGATCTCATGATTCCAATGGATTTATTCCCAGAATCTCTCATGCACTGAGTAAATAAGGAAATCGATCGATAAAGTCCTCATCACTGGTCCCTATTTCCCCTTCCAACTCGGGATAGGTGACGAGCATCCACCATTGGATCTCAGATCTAACAGCTATCATGCGACGTGCTAAAACAAAAAGGCAAAAAATAGCATAAATTGATTTGGAAAATAATCGTGACATTTAATGAGAACCCCTCCACTTTGGGGAATATAGAAAAATCCATATCTACTAAACCACACATCCTTTTAATCCCAAATTTTAATGGAAACTCTTTAATGACTTGTTTTACTTTTGTGTAAAGTTTGGGACCAAAATTCGAAAAATAAAAGAGACTTTTCTTCATATGAAAGTCACCCACTCAAAAGGCATATTTTATGCAATTAAAATAATATTTTTCTCTTTCTTTCTCTTCTATTTTCTTTACTTTGATTTCTTTCTTCATTACAACCAAAAGGAAATGAAACTTTTCCAATAGTGGTCATCCATACCACTTTTTAGAGAATTCTACATAATTCTCTCATATGCACATAATTATCCCTTTATTTATTTTTCCTTTTATTTATTATGGCATTTATTTTATCTCTTTTCCCTTTTATCATTATTGGAATTATCCAATTAGTATGAATCACAAAATCATGCATCCAAAGGGAAATATTGCAAAACAATTCATTCTTTGAAAACAAATCACACAATTTTCCATTCAAATCATTTTTTATTTGAAATTTTGCATTTCAATTTATACCAAAACAAATTGAGGTTATAATAGTCTAATTGCAACTAGGAGACAGCTTCACAACTACAATGACAAGGATATGTCATTGGACTTGCTCTAGGGCCAGGTATATCCTTGAAACCATCTTTTCATTATATAGTTATTGACGTGATCCGTTGGTTTGATGGGGAATATAGCAGTAAAAAAATTGTTTCTACTATATATTTGATGCCATATTTCCCTACACCACTCTCCCATGTCAATGCTTGAGCAAATCTGGAAGTCCCTTCAATGGATTTAGGAGGAGATTTTGAGCCAACATCACCTAGTTTTCACCTACTTTAAGAGGCAATTATGATTTTGCCTAATTCACTAACTCCAAGGGAACCCGGTCTCCATAGCCAAGTCTATATAAGAGCATGTGATCCAAATGCAAGATCACAAACACAACAACAAGGCACTTCTTGATCCCATACTCCCTCATCTAAGATCAATTTTCCCTCTAAGCCTTGCTATTCCCCTTTCCTTCCTCCTTGAACCATTCCAGAGATCTTTGTTATCATCCTTTGTACTTCGACTATCTCCAGGGTAATTGAGACCCCCGGCGAGTTTTTGAGGTCATGATGAAGCTATTGGGTCTCTTTCCTAACGTCCAAGGGAGTGAAGGATCAAATTCAACCACTTGGTTGACCACCTGCTCGTGAGAGAGAGACAAGCCAAGGTACAAGATAGCCTTAAGGGAATTAACACCTCTGCCTCGACGCTCCTTCTCTAAGGCCAAGGTTAGTATTGTCTTTTCTCTTCTCTTTTTCACGCACCCTTGCATTAGCCATGCAAGCATGGGTCCTAACCTGGCCCGAGCCGATTAGCTCAGATGTGGCCTCGCGCTATGTTGGCATTACCAAGTTAGCCACTGAGGTGGTGTCCTGTGATTGTCTAGAAAATGAATTAATTTCTAAAAATCATAGTAAATGTAGCATTATCCAAATATGGAAAGTATTATATGAAAACTGATCAAGAAAATATAAGAAAGTCAATAAAAGTAATTTCAAGACCTAACTCTATCCTGATTCCAAAAATACCTAGAGTTGCTAACTTTAATGTATGAAAAGCATCAAAACCCTAATTTCTTAATTATAATGAATATAACTTGCTTAAATCACTTTCATCGATAAAGGTTTGTACTTTGGATAAAAAGGACATCTTGGACTTAATTTGAGACTAAGAATGCATATAATATCAAAATTAGGATATGTAAGTTAAAAAGGCATTAAATGTGATAATTAGGGTTTGGGAAGACAAAACCCTTATTTGACCCCAAAACCCTAACTTGAAACCCAAGTTAGTCTTAATGTTGGATTATGGACAAAATAGTAATACTTGGGTGTTATGCATTAATTTCAGGTGATTACTTGCTTGATCTCAGTCGCACCTACTTACTTGACCTTTAAGTCACTTCCGAGAAAGGTATGTGGCTATGCCTATGACTACTCACCTTAAACGACTTTTGTGGTTTTCTGGAGTTTCCCAAATTGATTGTAAATAAATTGTTGGTTATTTATTTACTTCTTAAAATCTATAAAGCCCCTATGAATATCATGTATTATAAGTATAACTTTCTCAACTATATTATCTCTGGTGGATTTAAGTGATACATGTGGGATGTATGAAATGTCATTACGATGACGGGTGATCAAGATGGGATAGGAAGATCACAAATATGACCAAGACGGGATAGAATGGTCATTATGAGGCCAAGCTGGGAAAGGAAGGCCATAAAAAATCAAGCCCGGGAACGGGAAGGTTATGAGAAGTCCACTGTGGGGACTAAACCCTAGTGCAAGGGTACCCCACAATGAATACTCTAGTAAGGAAGTGTACCATAGAGATTGAGGAAAAAGAGTTGAGAAGTTAGAAAGAAAATGCATGTTGAATTTTGTAATCATAATTGTTGTTGTGGAAGATTATGTTATTACACTTACATGTGAATATTTTGTTTCCCATGTTGACTCAAGGTTTAAATTGAACCCCATGTTTCAATTGACTAAACTCTTATTTTGATGATGACTAAACCATTCCACTTATTTGTGGCTAATGCTTCTACTTGAGTTATTTCAGATTAGGTATAAACACACTCCAAATGCCCTAACTTGGGCATCATAACTTGGCTAAAGACAAGTCAAAATCAAAAAAATCTATTAGAATCATGTTGTAAATCACTTGTAATAATTTTATGACTTGTAATTAGGCTTAGAAAAAATTAGGAGCACTTAAATTGAATATGTAAGCACTTTTGTGGAACTTTCTAAAATTCATCACAGGGACCTTTATCGTCCAAGTGTCATGTAGGATAAACTCAACCAACACCATTCATGGATTTTGGGAACTTCTAGGATCGGTTGAGTTTCCCCAGGACAAACTCGAATGACACCCCTACACAGGTAAATCAATTGTAAGCCATCGGCCGATTTTCATCTAGGATAAACTCAACCAACACTTCAACTTTGATTTTTCACATAGTGTTATTGGTTGAGTTCCCCAAAAGTAAACCCGAACAACCGCATTGTATGGAATGTGTGGAAAAATTGTTACCATTGGAGTGTTGCAAAACTCAAAAATATATCCATTTCAACACCTCAAACGGCTAGAATCCATCATTAAGTGTTTCTACTGGCTAGTAGGTATCCCCAACTATAAATAGGACCCCTTGGGCATCCTCCCATAGTTAGACAAGCACTATGAATGTCTGTATATTATAGTTGAGTGCCTACAAGAGCCTCCTTCCACTCTCAAGCTTAATCACTTGCTACACCCATTAGAGTGAGTAGGAGATTTGTAAGAGTGCTAGTCCTACATGTATACCTTATGCGGCTCTCACTTCCTCCACCTCCCAATCTCTCTTTCTACCATGAAGATGAAGGTTCTCTATATTAGCTAAGAGAGGTGAAGAAGAAGAATAAGGGAAGGATTCCCTTGGTGAAAGATTCTCCTTGGCAAAGGTGAAGTCAAAGGTGGAAGATCCAAGTCAAGAGTGGGTAAATTCTCAAGGCAGAAGACTTGTTGCGAGAGTGGGTAAGTCCATGGTGAAGGCGGAAGACTCGGTGCAAAAGTGGGTAAGTCCTTAGTGAGGTAGAAGACTCTTGGTCATGGATAGGTAAGTCCTTTGGTAGGTTGTTGTCTCTCTTCTCCTTAAGGGAAGGTTGTGTATCCTTGGCCTGAACAAGGAAGGTCATTTGTTATAACTCTTATAAGGGAATATAAGTAGTGATACATGGTTAAAAAAGCCTAGATTTTGACTGCTCTATATAGTGGATATACACTCTCCTAGTTTCAAGTATGGAACCACTACACATAGCTTGTTCTTGATCTTATTCAATCTCTCTCATCCTTGCTATGTATGTTTAGTTACACTCAAAGTTCATATTTGCCTTACTAACTTATAAATATCTGGAAGGCCTAATGAATTTTGCTTAAGTTCTTTTATCTCTATTCATCCCCTCCCTTTCTAGAGCCTTTAGCAAGTGGCCTCAAAGCAGATCTTTTCCAAACATACTTCCACAAGTAGGAGAAGATGGGCAACTATCAAGGTGGCAGATACCTCATCAACATTCCAATCTTTGATGGGAGCAACTTCCTCTATTAGAAAAGAAGGTTACAATTCTAAATCTAAGGATCAAGTCTTGAGATATAGAGAATGGTGAACCTTCCATACAGGCTATCAGAGACAAAGATAGAAGAATGGGATGAATCTACCTTGAAGAAACCAACCTTAAATGCAAGAACCATCAAAATTCTCTATACCTCCATCTCCCCCCCTGAGTTCAACTGGATTTCCTCTTATGAGATGCCTAAGAGATATGGAGAAATCCATGTGTCACTTATGATGGGACAAAGCAAGTCAAGGAAAGAAAAGTCTATGTGCTCAAAGACCTCCTTGAAAACTTTAAGATTAAAAAGGAGGAGAGGATAGCCGAGATGTACTCAAGGCTCAACACTTTTGTGAATGGTCTTGTCATTTTAGATCATCCTATGGGTAGAGCAGAGATAAATCAAATATCCTTAGAACTCTCCATAAGAGGTGGCAATCCAACGTGATCTCTATTGAGAAAAGCAAGATCCTTGGTGATATTCCTATTGAATAGCTCATAGGAAATCTACAAGCCCGTGAAGATACAATTGACAGGCAAGAGGAAGAAGAAAGAACTCAAGAGAATGAAGAAGGCAAAAATCAAGGCCCAAGTTTAATCTTTTGTTAACCAAGCCTCTCCATCCTTTCAAGTTGAACAAGATGTCATGTACTCCAAGGGTATTCTCTACAAAGGCAAGTCTTCCTCCTCTATCTGGTGTTTTAAATGTGGAAAGAAGGGTCACTTCAAGAAAGATTGCCTGCAAGGAAAAAAGGCCCATCATCACAATAGAAGAGAAGAGAAGTACAAGAAGAAGGAGAAATGGTACAAAATCTCTAGTGACTCCTCCAACTCAAGCTCAAGTGAAGCTTCAAGTGTAGCATCTAGCTCAATTTATAATGAAGATGGGGAATGTCACTTTGCTCTCATGGCGTTAACAAGTGAAGACCCACATGAGGTAAATCTAAACTCTTTGGATAAAGAATCTTTAATTGCCATTATTCATGCTACTTGTGCCTTTCTTAAGTCTTCTAAAGTAAAAACAAAAAACTCGCTAGAATTGTTGATAATTTGCATGTAGAAAAGGATGATCTTGAACATGCTAACTTTTGCTTGCTAGATGAAAACAATGATTATCTTAGTCAAGTAGACTCTCTTAAACTTGAAAATGCTAACTTGCTTGATAAGATTAGATTTCTAGAAGCTCAACCTCTTATGTCTAGTTCTCATGAAGAGCATAGTAAAATTGTGAATTCTCTCATGCTTGATATTGATGTTCTTAGAACTGAAAATGAGGACAAAGATTTTGTTTTGCAAGGTATAGAATCTGAAAATAGTGTCTATCTTTCTAAGATTTTGTTGCTTGAAAAAAGAAAATGCTTCCTTGCTTTCTAAAATCTATGTCCTTGAATTTTGTTCTAGTCCTACTAATAAAGAGAATAATTTTGTTGATTTTCATATTGATAGAGATTCTTTTATGAACAAAGATCTTTGCCTAAAAGTGGATCTTTTGCATGAAAGAGATGATATCAATATATTGTCTTCTATTGTTACTTATCTTATGCATGATAATCATATATTAATATCATCTATGCAAAGATTCTTAGATGATAAAAAGAATCTTAATCTAATCATATATCATACTAACAAACAAATGGGGAAAATGGTTTTGGACTTGATTGTAGCCAAAGGAACATCAAAGACAAAGGACCTTCAATTTCAATCCTCTAGTTACAAGGCAATGGGCTCATGTAATCATTGCAATGAAATTGGTAATTATTATGCATATTGTCCTTTTAGGAAAGCACCCAAAAGCAATAGGACTTAGGTTGCTAAGCTAATCCCTCCAGACCCAAAAATATGATTGGGTACCATTTCATCTTTCTTCTTGTAGGTCACTTGCTAATGGATTGACTTGAGCTATTGATTTGTAAATTGGTTTCTTGATCCACATAAAATAAGAAAGGTGAGATGTCTATGGGGTGACAATGGGGTGACAACAAGTGGAAAGGAAATGGTAAGAACAAAGGTAATGTTATTCTTGCTCATATCCAATCATAATGTGTTTTTGCCAAGTTAGTGTGCACTATACATATGGTTTTTGAGTCAAAAGTGATATATTGTGATTATCATCATTTTCTTGCTCAAAAATTGTTTCTGATGCTTTCATAGTGCATTACTAACTTGCTCACACATGTTTGAATATGTTTTATATTTTTATCATGCCTCAAGATATGTTTTTCTAAAATATATTTACTTTTGACATTAGATGTGGTCAGCCAAGTTTGTCCTGAAAGAAACTCAACCGACAAGCACCAATGGGTGTTGCCAACAGTTGTTGTCGGTCGACAAGTTCAATCTAGAAACTTAATCGGCAACACTGTGCATAGAATACAAAGGTGGCTTTTTGTATGAGAATTTCCCTCTCAACTATATTTTATCAATCAATAGCCTTATTCTATGGCACTCACTTTGGTACCTATATGATATGCATATTGCCTTTCTTTAAATTGCCCTATCTTACATACAATTATATCTTTATAATTGATATATGATTACTTTTCTTGAGTTGTTATACATATTTTGATGATGATCTCTTTGACTCTTTTGGTTGTGGTCTAAATTGCTTCTATTGTACTCTAACTTGCTACATCTCTCTTGTTGTATATCTTTTGATTCAACCTTGAGTTTCTCAGTGGTAATTATCTTTTGGTAATGATGCATATTTGCTAGTGAGTAATATCCTTTTGTGCTTGTGATTTTGCATATCGTTTTGTCTGGATATTTCTCTACATATACTCGTAGCTTGTTCTTTAACTTGTGAATCTTTTGCTATGATCTAGATCTTACTAGTAGTCCTAACTTGTGATATCATCTACTAGTAGTTCATATACATGTGGTTCTAACCTTGTTCATCTTTTGGTATTCAACTATATGATATGCTTGTATCTTGTTTAATACATACTCAATATTGTTCGTTGACTTTCATATCTACTATCTTGAGTTTCTTGCATAACTTTACCTTGATATCTGCTATAATTACATCTAGGGTTGTTCAAATGCATGTATTTATTTTCTTTGTATACTTTTCTTGGACAAGCCCCCTATTTTTGCTCTTCTACTTGCTATTTTAACTTGTGGTATCCCTTTTATAACAATTTGTGTTTTTAGCTCTTCAACCCCCTCACTTTTTAAAATGACAAAGGGGTAGAAGACATGCCTTATGCAAAGGGGAGAAGGTAAAGGGGAGAAGACATATATGAGTAGAAGATATAGTTTATATAAATGTTATGAAAGCTAACCATGCAGGAGAAATAGCATCAGTTGAGGGGGAGTATGAGATCTCCATTGGCATAAATTGAGGGGGAACATATGAAGCCAATTCCATTGAAACCCCTAGGTTTCTCCAAAGGTATGGTTTTCGTTAAAATCTTTCAATATAGTTATGGAATGGTTTGTCATCTTCAATAATGGGGAGAATGTTGACTCAAGGTCTAAATTGAAACCCTTGTTTTAATTGACTAAACCCTTGTTTTGATGATGACTAAACCATTCCACTTATTTGTGTGTAATGCTTCTACTTGAGTGGGTTTATATTAGGTATAGACACACTCAAATGTCCTAACTTGTGCACCCTAACTCAGAGAAAGATGAGTCAAAATCAATGCAAGTGCACTTTTGTGGAAAAGACCTCAAATCCATTAGAATCATGTTGTAAATCACTTATAATGATTGTATGACTTGTAAATAAGCATACAAAAAATCAAGAGCACTTAAATCAAATATTTAAGCACTTCTATGGCACTTTCTAAAAATCATCACAGAGACATTTGTCGGCTGAGTTTCATCTAGGATAAACTCGACCGACACCCTTGATGGGTTTTGGGAACTTCCAGGATCAACTGAGTTTTTCCAAGATAAACTCGACTGACACCCCTGCACAGGATAATCAATTTTAAGCCAACGGCTGAGTTTCATCCAGGATAAACTTGACTGACACTTCTAATTTGATTTGTTATATAGTGTTATCGGCTGAATTTCCTAAAAGTAAACTCAATCAACCGCACTATACGGAATGTGTAGAAAATGTATTTCTAACCATTGGAGTGTTGCAAAACTCAAAAATATATCTATTGCAACACCCCCAAATGTCTAGAATTTATCCTTAAGTGTTTCTACTGAATAGTAGGCATCCCCAATTATAAATTTAACCCCTTGGGCTTCATCCCATGGTTAGCCAAGAACTATGAAGGTCCCTATATTATAGTTGAGTGCCTCCAAGAGACTTGTTGGTTGTTTACACTAACGAGTTTCAATCCAAGAAAAGGATAGTTTACTCAACTTAACCAAACTCCGCAAGTATACTGAGGTAGTATAGTCAAGGTCGAACACAAGGAGCTTAACTAATTTAATTGAGCGCAACAGTACTAAAGTTCAACAATCTAGAGCGATATTAAAGAGTAGAGAAGATTTGTTCTAGAAGCATAAAATTCAGATTTTAACTACAAGGAATTTCAGATTCTAATTAGCAAACAAGAACCACAAAAGAAATTCGATTTCAGAAAGTTAAGGAATCTTGGACATTAGGATTTCACTCACATATCATAGCAATCAGGAGAACAAAATAATTTAAACATACATAAGATCATGTTTCAAGGAAGAGTCGTGTTACATTTCACCTCCCGGTGTAAATGCAACGATCATAACTCAAAACAACACTCTCGTGTATGAATTTCATTTATGATCACAAACAGTTCCTCAACTCATTCCTCTCTACTCTCGTAGAAGAAGAAGAGTTGCCAAGAAGAGCACCTCCATACATTCCTACTTGATTTTTCAAACTAAGTAAGAAGGAAGAAAATATGCATATAAGGTGGCCAACAATACATGTAAGAAAAAGAGTATTCCGGCACTTTCATGGTAATGAAACAAGAACAAATGCATTTAGTATGAAATTACTTGTTCATTACATTCTATGACATGGGAGTTACTCTCCCATGCCCAAGAAAAAGGAGTCTACTCGTCCATAACAATGTACAGCAGATTTGCTACAGAATTTTCAGTTCTAGACATGGTTTAGAAAAGAAAAGACAAGGAGAACTGAAGATGTAACCATAAGAAGTAAGAATTCTGGCTTTAGGACAAAATTCCCCTCCTTTAGTTGCTCCAATTCGAACTAGCTCCTCTCTCAAGAAGCTGCTCGGAGTTGGGGACGCTTGGCTGCACCTTGAAGAAGACAATGGAGAAGTGGAGAAGAAGAAATGGTCTCTTTATGCAAGAAACCACCTTAGATTCCTCCAAATTCGCCCTCCTCTGCTCTCCTCTGGCTCTGGGACAAGAGAAACTCTCCAAATGACTGAACATAACTGTCCCTTGGCTTCCCTCTTTGTTTTAAAAACATATTCTGAAATTTCAAATTTCTGAAACTGCCAGGTGCACGCCGTGCATCTTGGGTGCACGTCATGCACCTGCAATGCGGTTTGCATCCGGCTGATCCATGCACGGTGTGCACTGAGGAATTGCACATCGTGCAACTTTCCAGAACTTTTCTTCAGCAGTTTGCATTCCAGGTGCACACCGTGCATCGATCTGCACGTTGTGCATTCGCCCTTCTATAGACTTCTGGAATCTCGCACGTCGTGCGTTTTCTCCGTGCACGTCGTGCATTGTCTTGTCTGAACAGATCGATTTTTCTCTGGAATGTTGCACGCCGTGCATTTTGATTTGCACGCCGTGCACTTTGCTATTTCAGCGAACCAGTCATTTTCTGGAATGGTGCACGTCGTGCATTCTTCTGTTTCAGTAGAAATAACATCCGAATTCAGTTCTTTTTGTGGCAAATCTGCAATATAAGTTATGGGATAAGTAGAATGACAAAAAGATGGCAACACTAATATGAAAGAGACTGAATTATATCAGAAAGAACCAAAATTGTGTGTGATAACATGTGAAAAGATGATATATAATTCACACAACAAGACTCCTTCCACTTTCAAGCTCAATCACTTGCTACATCCATTAGAGTGAGTAGGAGATTTGTAAGAGAGCTATTCCTACATGTATATCTTGTGAGGCTCTCACTTCCTCCACCTCCCAATCTCTACCATGAAGATGAAGATTCTCTCTCTTGGCTAAGAGAGGTGAAGAAGAAGGGAAGTAGTCCCTTGGTGAAAGCTTTTCCTTGGCAAAGGTGAAGTCAAAGGCGGAAGATCCAAGTCAAGAGTGGGTAAACCATCAAGGTGAATGACTTATTGCAAGAGTTGGTAAGTCCTTGGTGAAGGTGGAAGACTCAATGCAAAAGTGGGTAAGTCCTTGGTAAGGTAGAAGACTCTTGGTCATGGATAGGTAAGTCATTTGGTAGGTTGTTGGCTCCCTTCTCCTTGAAGGGAAGGTTGGACATCCTTGGCCCGAAAAAGGAAGGTCATGTGTTGTAACTCTTATAATAGAATATAAGGAGTGAGACATTGTTGAAAATGCCTAGAGGTTGACCTCTCTAGGTAGTGGATGTACACTCTCCTAGTTTGGAGTTTGGAACCACTATGCATAGCTTGTTCTTGATCTTATTCAAATTCTTTCATCCTTGCTATGTATGTTTAGTAGCACTCAAAGTTCATATTTGCCATATTAAGTTAGAAATATCTTGAAGGTCTATTTAATTTTATTGAAGTGTTTTTAGCTCTATTCACCCCCCCTCTAGAGTCCTTTAATCCAACATCCCCCACATACAAATAGATATACTAACCGTGTTTTTGTTTCACGGTGTTTTAGGTTAATCTGTTACTAATCTGTAAAATGGACATGTTGAGAAGAAGGCACTAAAGGGAAAGATGATTAAAGTTACCATGGAGGATTTAGTTAGATAGTTTAATTTCATGTTTCAAATATTATTTTTACATGCCATGTAACTTCGTTGTGAAGAGTTTATCTTTCATATTGTTACCAAACTCTTTTCTATTTTAGTGAAATTTGTAATTATTTTTGGTTAATTACTAAACCTCGATCGTGTGAATATGATAATGACCCTTACCCTCTCGGTCCACCTGAATAGGGGATAACAGGGGAAGGGGTTGTTACATAAGTTCTCTAATGAAAATATATATATTAATACTCTTCAAATTGTTGGGCCATCGTGAATGTGGTGAGAAATTCACACAAATTATACATTCTTGAGCTCTGTAGTGGTTACAATTTTATATAAACACACCACAAGTATCTGGAATATGTGTTTGGCACACCTCTGAGAAAGGGATGATGTTATAGAGCTAGATATGTTTGTTGTGTTGTGAAATCATTAGAAAGTCAGATTTATGCGAGCATTGTGTTATCAGGAAGGCCAAATGCAATAGATTTGACACGGCAATTCATTCATCCAAGGATGCTCTAGATTAAATTCATTCTGATCTTTGGGTCCCTTCTTGTGTTCTTTCCAAAGGTGGTGTGATGAATGCATATTTATCATGATTTTCAGTCGCCTTCTTGGGCTCTTTTTTATTTAATACATCTAATTTCAGTTATTAAATATCAAAATGTGCAAAATTTCCTAATTGGTTCAAATATCAAGGTTCTTAACTGAGTTTGTGTTGAATTTATGCAGGTCTTAATGTCACCTACCTTCCTCAACTTTTGATCTACCTTCACTCATCCTTGTTTTGACCAAGCGGTTTCACCATTCAGTCTCATCAAACGGTCTCAGACCGATCAAGGCACAAAGATTGTTTGGACGCGGAGGAGTCCAAGACCGATCGGAGTAAAAATCCTTCAGACTGTATGATCACTGCATTCAAGACTGTTTGGGCACGTGGGCAAACAAACCATTTGGACTCATCTGCGCAAGACCGTTTGGATAAGTATCGGTCCCAAGACCGTTTGCGCGAGACCGTATAGAAGACCGCTTGGACGAGCTGCTCTCAAACCCGATTGGAGGATATCGGTCTGCCAGACCATTTGATCACCATCAATTTCTAGACCGATAGAGCCAAAGTATCAAGACCGTTTGAGGTTGTCTACCAGACCGTTTGATAAAGCTACGTGCATGGGACCATTTGAAAAAGCACGTGCATGGGACCATTTGAAAAAGCATGCATGAAACCATTTGATAAAGTGCAAGCTCTAGCAAACCATTTGATAGAGCACGTGCATGGGACCAAAGCATGCATGAAACCACAAACATTGTCAAACCGTTTGAAAAAGCATGTAAGGAAACCATTTGAAAAAGTGCAAAATACCAAATTCAATGGAAAAGTTGGTCGAGAGACCGTTTGATAAAGTAACCTGCGAGACCGATAGAGCTGTTTGGAAAAGCAATTGAAGCAAGACAATTTGATAAAGTGGAAGCAATGCAAACTGATTAATAAAGTAGCTTTGTATGAAACCGTTTGGAGATGTGCACGTCAGTTCAAAACCGGTTGGGCACTTAAAACACCAAACTGTTTGGAGCAAAATATCTCAGGATCGTTTGGCCAATACTTATCCAAAACTATTTGGATTCACACCAAAAAACATGAGGGCCAGACCCGAGCCTATAAATAGGACCAGCAGTGTCCTCATTTGGGCATCAGATCTGGGATGCCGCCATGCTGCCCGAGCACAGGATTCGATCCAGATCTGTCTGAGTCTGCCACTGCCACTGCCACTTCACCTGTTGTTCTTGCTGCAACTCAAGGAGATCAAGAAGAGAAGGAAGGAGGAGTGAGAAAGACTGCCCAATCTGTCTTGGCATCCCTCATTCTTCGTCCAGATCTGCTCCGACACGACATAGGAGACCGCATCATCTTCACCAAGCTGCGACCACCTTCTGCATCATGCTCATGACGGATTCCTCTCTCTTTCTTATTTTTCTTTTTTCTCGCATCATGAGTGAGTAGTCCTTTTTTCACTGGGATGTGGGGACTAGCCCCGCTGCCCATGCAACCATGTCTTTTCATTTAACATTCCAAGGCAATGTATATAACTTTTCATTTAGTTGTTAATTGGTATGTTTGTAGTTAATTACCTACTTGCTTTCATCTTGTTCTTCCCTATATTGTGAAATCTTCTATATGTAGGATGGAATGGTGGTTTACAAAGTTTGACTCCTTGATTAGAAATAGGATAGGATTCCTTGAGGTAGTAAGTGCATGATCCATAAGTGGACGAGCCATCTAACCTTCGGTGATGCTTCTGTGGCCTAAATATCCCTCTGGGAGGGCCACAGCCCTAGTTGGATTTTGTATCGCATTTGTTTATCGTCGATGTTTGCTTATAGATTAATCACCTGCTTGCTTATTGATTAGCGCAGTTGACACCTTGACTAGAAATAGAATGGGGTTCCTTGAGGTCGTAAGTGTATGATCCATGAGGGGATGAGCCATCTAGCCTACGGTGATGCTTCTGTGGTCTAAACATCCCTCAGGGAAGGCCACAGCCTTAGTTGGATGTTGTATCTTTGAAACCGTAAGTGCAAGATCCAGATGGCGACGAGAAATATAAAGCCTAAGGGGATGCTTACGCAGTCCTAAACATCCCTCCAGGAGGGTTCGCAGTAGTTCCATTTGGATAGTTAGATGCTTGCCTGGATGTTATGTGTTTGGATGTGTTTGCATGTGCAGTGATGGTGAAACCCGATACCATCCCTGCGATTCCATATCGTTAATCTAGAACAAACTTAATTCTACTCTTTTACTTTCTTGCATTTAGTTTAATTAACCTCAACCAAATCAATCGTTTTAAATATTAGTCTTACTTGAGCTAGATTTGATTAACAAAGATTCTTTAAAATGTTGTCTCTTGGGATTCAATCCTTAACTATACTATGATAAGACTCGTCTACTTGTGGGTGGTATTATTGCATGAGGTTTTGGTAAAAGCTCGAGGATTTTAACCCCGAGTGAATTTGTTAGTGCGATATTTACCACGTCAAATTCTAGCGCCATTGCCGGGGACAAAGGAATCAGTTAGTCAAATCCAGTTCTCTTAAGGCTAATCTAGGATTTTGCTTTTTATTTTGAAATAATCGATCATCTACTTGAATTTGACTCTACTCTGTGGATCTCACTTTTAAAATCTTTCTATTTCAGGTACCCTCAAGAACCAGTGAATGCACCGTTTGAACAGTTCCGGACTCACTACCAGCTTTGATCCAAAGATTGACATAACCTTTCATCGTCAAAACAAAGAAAATCAAGCAAGAATGGCTCAATAGAGGAAGTAGCTCGAAGGGTGGCTCAAGCCATCAATGTACAAAGAGAGGCTCATGCAAGAAGCCAGAGCCGCAGTTCAAGAAGAAATCCTAGCAGCAGAACTGCAAAAGGATCTTAGGGAGTTATCAATCCCTAAAGTTGTTGATGTACATCACCCAGTACAACCTCCTCCCATCAACGCTCCTAATTTCTAGATACGATTACATTGGATCACCTTGCTTCAAAACAACACATTCTATGGTAAACAAGGAGAAGATAGTCAGGGACATCTCCTAAGGTTTATCGATCTATGTGCCATGACAAAGCAAAATGGAGTATTCGATGATGCCATTCGACTCTGTCTCTTAAAGTATTCCCTTGCCGATAGAGATATAAGTTGGAACAATTCGTTGCAAAGTGAAATACCCATCACCACTTGGGAACAAATCCAAAATATTTTTTCTGGAAAAGTTCTATCCTCCGTCCCTCACCTATGAAATTAGAGGTTGAATAATGAATTTCACTCAAGTCCCTGGAGAAACCCTTGATGAAGCATGGGATAGATACAAAGAGCTTCTATCCAAGTGTCCACACCATGGAATTTCTAAGAACCAACTCATCGAAATTTTCTATAGGGGTGTGGACGATGATATCAAAAGATTTTTAGATTCCTCATCTGGAGGAAACTTCATGCGTCAAAGTTATGACAGCGCATGGAAGGTCGTCACCCTTGGAGCTAAAAATCAAGCTAATTGGGGTAGATCTGTAGGTAAAGGAGTCTTAAAAGTAGTTATGGTTGAAGCTACTCCCAAGTACAAGTCTATCGTCAAAAACCTAAAACTCTTAGTTGTCAAACAAGACCATATTGAATCATCCATTACTGCGATTGGAAGAGGACGATCGCCCTCTCAACAACAAGAACATGTCAAGTTTGCTTCCCTATTCTTTGAAGCATGTAAAGGAACTGATCATTCCACCTTAGCATGCAATGTTCACTATGATGTTGTTTTAAGCAACGTTTGTAACCAAGGATATAATGGTCAAATGGAAAATCTTAATGTTGTTAATACCATCCTTGGTCAAGGTTATTACAATCCGAATCAGAATAAGAACCATCCAGGTTTTCAATATGGAAACCCCTCTGGAGCAGTAAACTCGCATCAATTTGATTTGAACAATCAACCACGAGGCCCACCAGGATTCCAGTATAATCAACAACAGAATTTTGCCAATCAAGGAAATTTCAAGGGAAACTTTTAGAATAGGAACTTCAATAATTATCAAAACAATTCCCAGTACCAGAGTCAACCAAGTTCCTTATCAACAACAAGGACAACAAGCAAGTCATGTCTCTCCTGATGACAAGTTAACAGCCATTGAAAAGATGTTGCAAACTCAACAAACTATGATAGCTAACCAGCAAGCCCAGCAGAAGGCTATTGAATCTCAACTAGCTCAACTCGTAGCTAGCATAAAGCCACCTGTTGGAGTCTTTGTTGGCCAACCGGAAAATAATCCTAAACACTCAGAACAACTGAAGGCGGTTACCACCAGGTCAGGGAAAGACTATTCTAATCCTCCTGTCAAGCCACCTGTGGTTGTTACATATGAGGATGAATCTGTGATTATACAAGACTCCACAACTCCTAAATCTCGACCAAAAGAACCAGTAACTAATGGTAAGTCAGACAGAGAAAATTCGGAGAAGGTTGCGCAAGAAGAGGAAGAAGCATCACCAGAACCTGATATCCCTGTGTACAACTCTCGTATACCTTTTCTAGCTCATCTAAGGTAGACCAAGCTTGATACCCATTTCAACAAGTTTAAGGAAGCCATGAAGAAACTTCATGTTGATATACCATTTTTGGATGTGCTGGCTGAGATACCAGTCTAGACAAAGTACCTAAAGTCAATCCTCACCAGGAAATATATAATTGAAGAATATGAGACAGTCAAGTTCGCTAAAACCACTTCAGATATCATCCAGAGTAAGATGCCCAAGAAGCAGAAAGATCCAGGATCTTTTGGGATTTCCTGTCATATCGGTGATTCTTCATGAAAGAAAGGACTGGAAGATTTGGGTGCTAGCATCTCCATTATGCCACTCAGCCTTTGCAAAAGGCTAGGGTTTGTTGAACTTCTCCCAACTGGCATGACCATAAAACTCGCAGATAATTCAATAAAATGCCTGTTAGGAATTATTGAGTATGTACATGTCAAGGTAGGAAAAGATTCCTATGTTCCGTGTGACTTTGTCATCATGGACATAAAAGAAGACGCCAAATATCCTCTCATCTTTGGACGTCCATTCCTCGCCACTGCAAGAGTTCTGATTGATGTTGAAGCAGGAACATTACTGCTCAGACTTGGTAAAGAAACTCTCGAATTCAAAGTTTTTGAAAGTATGTGAAGGCCAAGCATGCAAGAGGAAGTTTATCTTATCGATTGCATAGAGCAGATGTCACTTTTGACTCAAGAGAATCATGAATCAGACGATCCATTAGAAGTTGCTCTAACGGATCCATCAGTTGATGAACCCATCAATGAACAAGTTAAAGAATATGTTCTCGACCTTGACACTACTGAAGAAGACTCCGAAGCCAAAATAGAATAACTCAAGGTTGTGGAAGCTATTGAAGAAACATATGAAAAACCAGATTCCTCTGAGATGAAGCCTCTGCTCGAGGGACTGAAGTATGTGTTTTTGGACGATCTCAAGGTTTGTCCAATTATTATAAATTCCGATCTAACAACCGAACAAGAAGATAAACTCCTGAAAGAACTAAAGGAAAGAAAGAAAGCCATCGGTTACAAAATGAGTGACCTCATTGGAGTTAGTCAAGCGTCGTGTATGCACAAGATCCCTATGATGGAAGATCACAAGCCAACTATTGAACATCAACGGAAATTGAATCCAAATATGAAGGAAGTAGTCTGTCGCAAGGTCATTAAAGTGCTCGCAGTTGGAATAATCTATCTGATATCAGACTCACCATGGGTGAGCCCAGTGCGGGTAGTCTCGAAGAAAGGAGAACAACAGTGATACGAAATGAAAACAATGAACTCAACCCCACCCAAACAGTCACAGGGTGGAGGATGTGCATTGATTACAGGAAGTTAAATAAGGCAACTCGAAAAGATCATTTTCCAATGCCTTTTCTTGATCAAGTATTAGAGCGGCTGGCTCATCAAGAATACTTCTGTTACCTCGATGGTTACTATGGATTCTATCAAATACCTATACATCCATACGACCAGGAGAAAACTACTTTCACTTGCCCATTTGGAACATACGCATTTAGAAGAATGTTGTTTGGCCTCTGTAATGCACCTGCAACTTTCCAGTGTTGCATGGCTTCCATATTCGCATGTCTCACTAAAACAATTATGGAAGTTTTTATGGATGACTTTTCTGTGTACGAAGACTCATTCGATTCATGCCTAAAACACCTCTCCCTTGTTCTCAAATGGTGTGAAGAAGCACATCTTGTGCTCAATTGGGAGAAGTGTCACTTTATGGTAAGGGAAGGCATTGTCCTCGGCCATAGGGTCAGCAATAGAGGGATCGAAGTAGATAAGGCCAAAATCAAAGTGATTTCCAAGCTCTCCATCCCTGTCAATGTAAAGGAAGTTTGAGCATTCCTAGGTCATGCAGGCTTCTACAGATGGTTTATAAAGGACTTCTCTAAAATAACCAAGCCTATGACAAACTTGTTACTAAAGGATGTTGAATTCAATTTTGATGAAGAATGTGTTAAAAGTTTCAACAAACTGAAGCATGTCCTTACAACCAAACCCATCATTAGAGCTCCTAATTGGGACCATCCTTTTGAAATTATGTGTGATGCAAGCGATTATGTTGTGGGAGTTGTCATGTGTCAATGTATAGAAAAGAAACATTATGTGATCTATTATGCATCAAAGACCCTCGATGAAGCTCAGAGGAATTATGCTACTACTGAGAAAGAACTTATGGTAGTTGTGTATGCCTTTGACAAATTCAGATCCTACCTTATTGGTTCAAAAGTCATTGTCTACACGGATCATGTTGTTATCTGTTACCTTCTGACAAAGAAAGATGCAAAAGCCAGGCTAATTAGATGGATTCTCCTATTGCAAGAATTTGATTTAGAGATAAGAGATAAAAAGGGTACGGAGAATGTTGTAGCAGACCACCTCAGTTGCATCCACACTCTGGATACTGAGATGATTCTGATTAATGATTCCCTTCCAGATGATCAACTAATGAAGGTATCAGAAGCTACACCGTGGTACTCGGATTATGTGAATTACCTTGTTGTTGGGGTTATTCATCCTCAATGCATCGGAAATGCACTGAAGAAATTTATGCATGATGTGAAATAGTACTACTGGGATGAATCGTACCTTTTCAAACTATGTGTTGATGGTCTATACAGACGGTGTATTGCTGAGGAAGAAGCTCAACTTATCTTGGAGTAATGTCACTCAGGATCAGTGGGAGAACATATGAGCTCTAAGAAGACTGCCTTGAAGGTTTTGCAATGTGGATTCTTCTGGCCAACCATATTCAAAGATTCCTTTGACTTTGTCAAAAATCTGACAATATAACAAAGAGATATGAGATGCCACTGAATCTGTGGCAAGAAGTAGAGATATTCGATGTTTGGGTGGTGGACTACATGGGTCCATTCTCATCCTCTCATGGATTTTCATACATCCTAGTAGTGGTGGACTACGTCTCAAAATGGGTTGAAGCTATACCAACTGTAACGAGTGATTCCAAACCCCTCATCAAATTATTCAAAGATATTGCTTTCCCCCATTTTAGAGTACCATAAATTGTGATATCTGACAGAGGGTCTCATTTCCTTGAAAGAATCTTTGAAGCTTTACTGAGAAAGTATGGTGTAACACACAAGGTAGCCTCACCCTACCATCCACAAATGAGTGGATAGGTAGAGGTTTCTAACCGTTAACTAAAGGCTATCCTGGAAAAGACTGTAGGCCACAATCGGAAGTATTGGTCGGTAAAAATCAACGATGCATTGTGGGCCTACCGGACTGCTTTCAAAACTCCCCTCAGAACTACACCATTTAGATTAATATATGGAAAGGCTTGCCACCTTCCTGTTGAACTTGAGTACAAAGCATGGTGGGCAATTAAATAACTTAATTTTGATATGAAGGAAGCAGCCCAACTCCAGGAGCCGGAAGAACTCTGGATGATAGCTTACGAGAATGCATGAATCTATAAAGAATGTACAAAACTTTGGCATGACGGCCATCTAAAAAGAAAGGACATACAAGTGGAAGACCAAGTTCTTCTGTTCAATTCTAGATTGAGGTTATTCCCAAGAAAACTATGTTCTCGTTGGTCAGGACCTTACATTGTCAAGAGAATCTACCCACATGGTGCTTTCTCTTTATAGAGTGAAAAGTCGAGTGAATTTGTGGCAAATGGTCAACGATTGAAGAGATATTTCACCTCTGCTAATACATGCCCTGAAATGATGTTGGATCTCACCAATCCAACATGTCCACCGTAGAAGTTGAAGGAATCAAGTCGAGCCATCGACGTAAAACAAAGGTGCTTGTCGGGAGGCAACCCGATAAATAAAATTAGTATTGAGTTTTAATTTTGAAATAGGATTCTTCTTTAATTTTGTTTTTACCTTTTAGATAATTTTACACTAAATAAAATTGCATCACAAGATGCTATTTTGAGTTCTGAATGGTCTTCATTTTTGAGATTTTTAGATGGAGGATGCAAGCTTATTGGAATGCAACCACATCTGGTGGTCCAAACAAATGCAAAGTTTCCTCCATCTCGAATTTAGAGTTTGCTCGGGACGAGCAAATTTCTAAGTTCGGGGTGGAGGGTGGGTGGTACGTATCTTACTTTCCACCTTCACCCATCTAAATCAAACTTAAGATTTCATCATCGCATCTTTGACCTAATTTTCAAAATTTTCAAATAAAATTTTCAAAATTTTAAAGTTTTTCAAAGAAATTTGAACAGATACTGGATGAAGTTTTGACACTTCTTCGTTTCAATCTTTATGCATTCCAAATCATTATACCATCCTTACTCGAAGCAGGTCCTCAAAAGGACCACTTCCTAAAAACTAGCATTTTGATTGAAATCATCTTGTGAAGCTTATGAATCCTAACATCATGATCTTTATGCAAAAATGGCAAGTGTCTGTCGAACTTATAGGGATCAAACATGTCGTGCTTCCTAACTGAATAGTAGAACAACAACATGGAACCCCCACTGGATCCTCATCAAGTCATTATTAGAGCAGAGTACGATAAAGAGAACAACCTGATGCACGGAATTATAAATCAAGTTGCATTCTGATCTGAACCCTCTTCTACACTTCTTGTATCATCTTCATACACCTCCATCCATCAAAAAGAAACAAAAATAGCCAAATTGGTGTCAAACCCTAAGTTCGGGGTGGCACGCCACTTCCCTCTATATCTGCTTCTTCCATACCCCTCGCAAATAAATAGGGGTGTACCACCAAGAAAAGATGCCAAAGCGCACACAAAGAGAAATGCAATCTCGAGTCGAATAGAGGAGAGATTTTCACACAAAAAATGCAATAAATGAAATTGTGAATAATATAATAAAAATCTTGAGTCAAATAGAGGAGAGATTTATTTATTCCCGTCATACCTCCCTTCGCTCCCTTTTCTACCTAATGGCACAAATAAATGCCTCCACCACCCTAAAATATACCAGTGTCAGATCAGATGCACACTTGTTGTTCTGTGGGTATCTCTGGACTCTTACAAACCTCTTTGACATGCTTGTTGTTGGAAAATGTGAGGAGGAAGTGAAGTTGGAAAGCAAACTCAGGAACGAAGATATGGTAAGATGTGTTTAGTGGTCTCGGGAAGTTGAGATGCGTAGTCATACTAAGCAGAAAGGAAACCATCGTGATATGAAGAGGAGGCAATCACATGACCAGAAAGTATTCATTTGGCGACTGTTTCGGACTTTGTGTTACTCGAGGACGAGCAACGTTTAAGTTCGGGGTGTTTTGATGAATGCATATTCATCATAATTTTCAGTCGCCTTCTTGGGCTCTTTTTTATTTAATACATCCAATTTCAGTTACTAAATATCAAAATGTGCAAAATTTCCTAATTGGTTTAAATGTCAAGGTTCTTAACTGAGTTTGTGTTGAATTTTTGCAGGTCTTAATGTCACCTACCTTCCTCAACTTTTGATCTACCTTCACTCGTCCTTGTTTTGACCAAGCGGTTTCACCATTCGGTCTCATCAAACGGTCTCTGACCGATCAAGGCACAAAGACCGTTTGGACGCGGAGGAGTCCAAGACCGATCAGAGTAAAAATCCTTCAGACTGTATGATCACTACATTCAAGACCGTTTGGGCATGTGGACAACCAAACCGTTTGGACTCATTTGTGCAAGACCGTTTGGATAAGTATCGGTCCCAAGATCATTTGCACGAGACTGTATAGAAGACCGCTTAGACGAGCTGCTCTCAAACCCGATTGGAGGACATCGGTCTGCCATACCGTTTGAGCACCATATATTTCCAGACCGATAGAGCCAAAGTATCAAGACCATTTGAGGTTGGCTGCCAGACCGTTTGATAAAGCTACGTGCATGGGACCATTTGAAAAAGCATGCATGAAACCATTTGATAGAGCACGTGCATGGGACCAAAGCATGAATGAAACTGCAAACATTGTCAAACCGTTTGAAAAAGCATGCAAGGAAACCATTTGAAAAAGTGCAAAATACTAAATTGAATGGAAAAGTTGGCCAAGAGACTGTTTGATAAAGTAACCTACGAGACCGATAGAGCTGTTTGGAAAAGCAATTGAAGCAAGACCGTTTGATAAAGTGGAAGCAATGCAAACCGATTGATAAAGTAGCTTTGCATGAAACCGTTTGGAGACATGCACGTCAGTTCAAAACTGGTTGGGCACTTAAAACACCAAACTGTTTGGAGCAAAATATCACAGGATCGTTTGGCCAATACTTATCCAAAACCATTTGGATTCACACCAAAAAACATGAGGGCCAAACCTGAGCCTATAAATAGGACCAGCAGGGTCCTCATTTGGGCATCGGATCCGGGACGCCGCCAAGCTGCCTGAGCACAGGATTTGATCCAGATCTGTCTGATTCTGCCACTACCACTTCACCTGCTGTTCTTATTGCAACTCAAGGAGATCGAGAAGAGAAGGAAGGAGGAGTGAGAAAGGTTGCCTGGTCTGTCTTGGCGTTCCTCATTCTTCATCCAGATCTACTCTGACACGATGTAGGAGACTGCATCATCTTCACCGAGCTGCGACCACCTTCTGCTTCATGCTCATGGAGGATTCATCTCTCTTTCTTATTCTTCTTGTTTCTCGCATCATGAGCGAGTAGTCCTTTTTTTGCCGGGGTGTGGGGACTAGCCCCTGCCCATGCAACCATGTCTTTTCATTTAACATTCCAAGGCAATGTATATAACTTTTCATTTCGTTGTTAATTGGTATGTTTGTTGTTGATTATCTACTTGCTTTCATCTTGTTCTTCCCTATATTGTGAAATCTTCTATATGTAGGGTGGAATGGCGGTTTACGAAGTTCGACTCCTTGATTAGAAATAGGATAGGATTCCTTGAGGTAGTAATCCGTAAGGGGATGAGCCATCTAACCTTCAGTGACGCTTATGTGGCCTAAACATCCCTCTGAGAGGGCCACAGCCTTAGTTGGATTTTGTATCGTCTTTGTTTATCGTCGATGTTTTCTTGTAGATTAATCACCTACTTGCTTATTGATTAGCGCGGTTGACACCTTGACTAGAAATAGAATGGGGTTCCTTGAGGTCGTAAGTGTATGATCCGTGAGGGGACGAGCCATCTAGCCTACGGTGATGCTTCTGTGGTCTAAACATCCCTCAGGGAGGGCCACAGCCTTAGTTGGATGTTGTATCTTCGGAACTGTAAGTGCATGATCCGGATGGCGACGAGAAATCTAAAGCCTAAGGACATGCTTACGTGGGCTTAAACATCCCTCTGATAGGGTTCACAGCAGTTCCATTTGGATAGTTAGATGCTTGCCTGGATGTTATGTGTTTGGATATGTTTGCATGTGCAGTGATGGTGAAACTCGATACCATCCCAGCGATTCCATATCGTTAATCTAGAACAAACTTTAATTTTGCTCTTTTACTTTCTTGCATTTAGTTTAATTAACTTCAACCAAATCAATCGTTTTAAATATTAGTCTTACTTGAGCTAGATTCAATTAATAAATATTCTTTAAAACATTGTCTCTTGGGATTTGATCCTTAATTATACTGCGATAAGACTCGTCTCGTGCGGGTGGTATTATTGCACGAGGTTTTGGTAAAAGCTCGGAGATTTTAACCCCGAGTGAATTTGTTAGTGTGATATTTACCACGTCATGGTGCTACGTACATAATGACCTTCACTAATGATTGCACAAGGAAGGTATGGTTATATTTCCTCAATAGTAAGCTACTTTCAAGTAATGGAATTCTCTTGTTGGGAATCAAACAAACAAGAGCACAAAGACTTTTCATATGAATAACGACTTAGAGTTTCTATTGTAAGGAGTTCAACCATTTCTGTGTCGATCATGGGATCAAAAGACAACACAGTGATTCACATGCCCCAACAAAACAGTGTAGTAGAAAGAATGAATAGGACGTTGATAAAAAAAAGGATAAATACATGCTTCTCAATGCAGGCTTTGTCTAGGTTTAAGTTATATCAGCCTCATATTTTTGGTGAACCATTCTCCATCATCTTCAATTAATTCCAAGACTCCTAAATATGCTTGGTCTAGTAAACCTATTAATAATTTGAATCTACATATATTTGGTTGCCCTGTTTATGTGCATTATTGTGCTGGAAATTAGAATCTAGAACTATCAAATGAATATTCATTGGCTATGTTTTTGGTGTGATAGGATATCATCTTTGGTGCAAGAATCCTTCTTCACCACATTTCTTGGTAGATCGCAACAATACTTTTAATAAATATGCCATGGTGTGTACAATGCAAGACACAAATATCTCTAATTCAGGTTCTCTATTGGGTGTCTCACAACAAGAGGAGACCAAACAAGATGACGGCTCAAAGGTAGATGAACAAGGTCCCTCTTCATGGCCAAGTGATTTATTGTCTACTAAAGACAAAGAGGAGACTCCAAAAAGATCTTTTAGGGTAGAAAAAGGAAAAGTTAAACGAAACGTCAAACCACTTCAATGTTATGGTTTTAGTGAGTCCATGGTGGCCTATGTCCTTTCCGATGTCGTTGATGTGGATATTGGCGATGAGGCCACCAGTTTCTTTCTGTGCTGTAAACGCATGTAATGTTGCTCAACAGTGGGTTTTTGCAATGAAGGAAGAGATCGAATCTCTTCACATGAATCAAATTTGGGAGGTGGTGGTACCTACCAATGGCAAGAAAGTTGTAGGTTGCAAGTGGGTCTATAAGAAGTGTTAGATTACTTGGTTTATTATGTACATAGACCTAATTGTCTTCGTCCATTAGGATTAAGTTATTATTCCTTGTACTTGCCTGCTCTCCTATGTATATGAGGGGAGTTTGCCCGTACATAAATAACACTTATCTTTCTAGCCTTCATCTTATTCTCCACATGGTATCGAAGTGGCTTGGCAGCTCGTCAGGCATCATCCCGACTTCCATGTCTTCTCTCTTATTTATTTATAAAAATCTAATCTTTTTTTGCCGACACTATCCATCTGGACCATCACTACCATTATCTACCTCCTCTAAATCATATCTTGTTATCCCTCCCTGATCCTCCATGATTCCGGAACACCCACTGGCTGTAGCAGGCAACAGAACCTCCGACAGACACCAATCCATTCAGATCGGCTTATCTCTATGTAGCAGGCAACATATCCCTCGTGCTGGCAGGCGACGACGACATCTGATCCACGCGCATGGTCCAGCCTTCTACCTAGCGCATGCTCCGCGCACCCTGATCCTACATCAGATCACTGTGGAATGGATGACCGTGGAAGAAGTAGCCACATCATGCTTCACTTAGTCTGAGTAATCAATAGAAAAAGTTGAGAATTAGCCACTCCACTTGGTCGTTGTTGTGGATCACGATTCCCAGATGTCTGAACCTGCCCACAATCGCGCCCTTCCCAAACCCATCGGCTAAGATGTAACCAAGGAACATGAATAATAAACGACCCCCCGATCGTGTTCATCTACGTAGAGAAGGCGTGTTTAGCTTTTACGTTCTCGTCAAGAGACAAATATTCACTTTTGTCAAGACAATGCAAATACAAAGCTACTTGAATCTAGCTGGGTAATTATCAAGACGATCCCACAAGACCCCGCATTCTGGTTCCCTCCTCATCGTTAACCGGAGGATATGAGGCAACACACCCAACTAAGAAAATGTGTCAGTTTGTACTCTGCCTGTGAGATGTCTATTGACGTGAGTCTTTTTCTTCTCAGCTAAAAGGCTCCGATTAGTTCGCTGTAAGGCCTAGTTTGGGACATAAATTTATAACTGCCGCATTCTTATATGGCAGCAGCTATATATTATTTAAGATTATTTAAGAAGTGGTGGTAACAGATACTGTACCGTTTAAATTTATTAACTAATAGTAGTATTTGCGAAACTCGTCAGAATCGGCGGACATTTTAATCGCCACGTTGCTGTCAGCTTCCGGATTCACCGGACGAGCTCCTGAACTGAAATATGCTGCAGCTATAGTCGTTCAGCGGGGAACTGATACATCACCCACTCCGCATTTGTGTATTAAATACCGGTAATTTAAAAGTTGGCACACAAACGGCCCCAACTCAATTTCCAAGACATGTTTTAAATGATTGGTTTTCCATAACTCCGGAAAACTATTTCCGTAAAATTTTTCAGACTTCCATATGTATAAATAGGGTTTACGCCCTGAGTTCCAGAAAAACCAGAGGTGAAAACCGAGTTCCATCTCTTTTTTTCTCTGCCTGGCGGCTACGTGCACGAGCGGACTGCACTGTTTTGTACCAACTCCAAACTAGTTCCTTTCTCTACCGCATCAGGCCGTTCTTCTATTTCTGATTCTCCACGGCGTAAAGCATCAGGCTGTTCTTCTATTCATGTTTCTCCACGGCGTAAAGAAAATCCAAGGACTTAAGGCACGGCATTGACTCTGGATTCGTTTCTTCACAGCTGAAGAATACGAAGTTATCAATTAGTGATCAGAAGATATCTATTGTTGATTGTTTTTTTCTCGACAAGCTTTCGCGGTGAGTTGTCTTTACCAAGTAATATTTGGGTGATTGTCATATTCTCCGTATCATATAAATCATTATAAAGCAAAATCCAGTTCTACTACTGATTAAACAGCAATATAACTTATGTAATATCACATGTTTGCATAGAAATTTTGTTTGAACATATTTGGATTATTTTCTTTTTTATGTAGATGGTTGATCATATTGGTTCTAATGAACGTCAAAAAATATACATCATTTGGTAATGATGATCATTTGATCTTGAGCAAGAGACGACATAGAAATTATCCATGTATTAAAAAATCATATGTACTTAGGGATATGTTTATGTCTACTGTAATGAAATGGATTTTTTTTGGAGCAGAAGATAGTTGCCGTCAAGAGACAAGAATGAGGAGATCTACATTTATCAGACTTTGTGATATTATAAGGTGTCGATGTCTCTTGTATGATACGATAAATATATCTATTGAGGAGCAATTGGCAATGTTTTTAAGTATTGTAGGTCAGGGTGCACTTCAGCGTGGAATTTCAAACTCTTATGACCACTCTCAGCTGTTAGTCGTTACTTTAATAAATATTTATATGCTATAGGATGCTTATGTGATTACTACATTAAAAGTCCTTCACTAATCCTCCAGAAATAATTGCAGACCAAATAAATTTTACCCATATTTTAAGGTAAGCAACAAAATATTTAGATTAGATATGAACTTAGAAAATAGCTTATATGTGATGTTTTGTGTAGGACTGTATAGGGACAACAGACGGCACGCACATTATGGCTACAGTGCCTGGTGACATTGTAGGGAGATTTCGTGGTAGAAAGGACCATCCGATCCAAAATATTATATTGGCATGTACTTTCAATTATAAAATATGCTATGTCGGTTGGGTGGGAAGGATCTGTAAATGACATGACTGTGTTGAAAAGTGCCTTAGAAGACCCAAATGGTTTGAAAGTTCATGAAGGTGATTTTTGCATTTCTTAAATGCTAACAATTGCATCTATTAAAAATGTGTAACATATACTTTTTTATTTTAGGTAAATACTTCCTAGCAGATGTGGGATATACAACAATGCTTGGATTTATAACTCTCTATCGTGATACACGATATCATTTAAAAGACTTTTCTCACAGCAATGGTCCAAAAAATCAAAATGAGCTATTTAATCTACGCCACTCTTCCCTACAAAATTTGTTGAATGAACTATTGGCATACTAAAAAAGATTTAGGTGCCTATCTGTGAGATCATGTTATCCTTTTCAAACACAAGTTGATGTCGTGTTGGCTTGCTCCATTCTACATAACTATATAATGGAAGTTCATCCAATTGGAGACGAGTTTATAACAGGAGAATATAATGACAATGGAGCAACAATAGAGGATGAATCCCTTACAAATTCAATTGATGATTCATTTGAAATTTACTCCCAAATTTGGACTACTAGAGAAAGAAGAGATAGGAATTAAGTGTGGAAAGATAAAAGAGATAATATTGCTACCCTAATGTGGAGTGATTATCAAGATTGAATTAATCATATGTAGACAGAGAAAAAAATTATATGTAATTTTGATAATTGAAGGTTTTTATTGTTTATTACAGTTTTTTCTCATTTCAATGATATAGTTTAGAATTAATTCACAAACCATCTGGTTGTCACATGGGATGAAAATTGTATTTACCTATTTTTATACTTCATCTTTCAATGGATTGTGGTAATTGGTGTATACCTAATTTGTGTTGCTTTTCTAGTTTATTATCTCAAGTATATTTATGTGTATATGTTTTTGTATTAAAAGATGGATCCAACTACCGACTACTCTCAATCTACACCATCAAAAAGAGGGACTCACAATTTTAGATGGCAGAAACACTTGAGCCAATTTGCAATTAAATTTTTAGCGAATCTTGTCGAGGAAGGGTTTAAAGTGGATAAGACATTTAAGTCCACAGCATTTTAGATAACTGCAGAAGCTGTTAATAAGGAATTCCATCTAGGAAATGTAGTCAAGGCCTTGTTTATAGAAAATCATTTACGAACTATCAAAAAGCACTGGGATGAAATTCTAATGTATTATTAATCTGGTAGTGTTTTATATTTTCCTACCGAGATCTATTATGGTAATGTCACTCCTTTTTCTACCGAGTTTCATTTTGGTATTACTGATTCTTCCTATCAAGTTCTATTCTAGTAGTACTACTTCTCTTTGTACTATGTTTTCATTGTGATAGTATTTATGTTATGTTATTTGTACCATATTTATTCTGGTAGTATTTTATTTTTCCTACCGTGTCTTTATACCGATAGTGTGTTATTTTTGTGCCACTATTCATCTACTGATGTTTATGACTCTCCATCCCAACCACTTTCATGATCCTTTTCGTGATTTGAGTGAGGATTAGAATAGAGGAAGACGGGTAGAAGAGAGGAGAGGAGATAAGACAGAGAAAAAGGCATATTATCCGACCATGTTGTCTGGTTTATGCATATTCATCCATAATGTTGACACCTACTATGTGCATATTCTTATAGTATTGTGTCTCAAACACGTGTCCACCTGCTATGGCGCAAAATTTCTACAGAAGTGATATTGTCCCAACTACCACACATTATTTCGTGTTGGTGTTTCTTGTGCGGAAACACTTCGACAACATTAGTGAATCAAATGAATTTTATATATGTTCTTCACAATCGACATTATTCCAGTTGCTCGTTTAAGATTCAGATAGTTATTTGTGATTACTTTAACGAGTCTGACAATCTCAAAAATTGATTTGTGATTACTTCTACAAGCATGGTGGTTTTTAAAATTCAGAGGGAGTCCATGCTGCTATTAATACTTTTGCGTAGATCTTATCTTCGTCAAGAGGAGAAGACTTGTTTACTTCTACATGCTACCTTCTTCGGGGGGTGTTAGAGTGCTACAATTATTGCTTTACAATATTCAGGGAGAGATTATTTTTGTCAAGGGAGATCAATTTATATATGAGGTATTTTATCTTTTCTTACATTGTCAAGCTGGACATGTGTTTCACCGATGCTCCAACTTGAGAGGAGGTGTTAGATTAATTAGTTTATTATGTACATGGGCCTAATTATCTTGGCCCATTAGAGTTTACGCTTCCTTGTACTTGCCTCCTCTCCTATGCATAGGAGAGGAGTTTGTCATCTCTTAATAACAAATATCTCAGCTTATTTTCTATAAGAAGAAAAGAGGTGACAGATACAAGGCATGCCTTATTGCAAAAGGCTATAGTTAAATTGAATGCATTGATTATAATGAAGTCTTCCCACCTATTTTCATGCATAGTTCCATACGGGTCCTTCTTTATTTAGTAGCCATTGAAAACCTAGAGTTGCAGTAGCTAGGTGTAAAGACAGCTTTCATGTGTTGAGAACTAGAAGAAAAGATCTACATGCAACAGCTAGAGGGTTTTTAATACAAATAGAACCATGCGTACTTTCTCAAGAGGTCTCTCAAGGGGTTGAAGCAATCTCCTAGACAACGGTACCAGAGACTTGACTCTTTCATGACGCACAATGGATTTTCCAAGAGTAGCTATGACGCTTGTGTCTACTACATAGGGATTAATGACAATCCTATTTTTACCGATTATTATATGTTGATGATATGTTGATTACTTCTAGACAAATATATGAAATTACCATGGTGAAATCTATTCTAGATGGAGAAATTGGTATGAAAGACCTAGGTGAAGCTAAAATAATTTTTAGCATGCAGATTCAAAGGGACCAAAAAGATAGAAGGCCTATACTAACACAAGAGTACTATATCAAGAAGGTTCTTCAGAAGTTCCACATGTTATATGTGAAGCTTGTTTCAACTCCATTGGTCGTTGACTTCAGATTATTAGCTTTGCAGCCTCTAGCATCTAATGGAGAAGAGAAAGAGAAGACTGATGTACCTTACTTCAGTGCCATTGGTAGCATCATATATGCTTTGGCTTGCACTAGACCACACACCACTTTTGTATTAAGTGTGATTAGTCGTTACATGGCTCATGGCTCATGGCTCATCTTGGAAAAGCACATTGGCAAAGGGTTGAGTAGATTCTAAGGTATTTTAAAGGCACTTCAAATATAGCTTAGTCTTTTATGGAGTTGAAGTCATTATAACAGGGTATGAAGACTCAAATTATGCAGGCAGACTCGACAAAAGGAGATCTCTCATTGGTTACATGTTCATAGGAAGATTTATAGTTGTTAGTTAGAAAGCTACTCCATAAAATATTACGCTCTATCCACTACTGAAGCAGAGTCTTGACGGAAATGAAAGATGTGAAGGAGGCCTTATGGCTCAAGGGTTTGATCAATCATTTGGTTATGGTAAAAGAACAAGTCATTGTTCATTATGACAATCGAAGTGTCATACATCTTAGTAAAGATCAAATGTTCCGTGAGATAATAAAGCACATTGATGTTAACTACCACATCATTAGAGAAGTCACAGCTGAAGGCAAGATTCTGATAAAGAAGAGTGGTACGTCTGAAAATCCAGCTGACATGATGACAAAAACTCTTCACTAGGTAACTTTGAGCTTTCCTCAAACTTAGTTGATCTGCTTTTATCTTGAGCTTTGTCCATGTACGACATGTGGAGGATATGATATTCCTATTTGTTCAAATATATGGGAAGGTTGCAAGTGTTTTTCTCCTTCCATTTTTTCAAGTCGAAGACAAGGTGAAATTTGTTGAGAAGTGTTTAAAGTCTCCAGAAAAGTTTACTTGATGAATCAAACATATATAGACCATAACCGCAACCTAGACAAATTGGATGACTTTGGCCAAGTATCCCATTCTTATTTATTGACCCCCCCCCCTCCAAAAAAAAACTTGTTCCAAACATGAAGAGCAACGAAGAAACGTAATTCTAAAACTACAAATAGACATGGAGTCCTTAAGGTTTCAAGCGTCCAAGAGCCCCCTCCACACAACTGTCTTTTTCCATGATTGGCATTCATGTGTAAAATAGGATTGGATTCTACTTCCCTTGTCTATGATCATCCTCTATGTAATATCTCCATCTATGATATGATTCATGTCAGTGCATGAGGCTCCCAGATTGAATATTGTGAGAACCACAATGAATCTTGTCTTTATAATTGTGACTGCCACCATGTCAAGCAGATTGCGTAGCTGTTATTTTGAATTACTGGACCTTGTCCTCTCCAACCGGCAACAACCATCATATAAGATCAGTCTGACCAATTTTTATAGTTTGCTTTCTTTAGTTAGGGAGAAATGCAGCTAAACATGAAGCTAAAGCCTTCTCTGCTCATAAAGTAATCCAGGACATCAAGAGTTTTCGTATTCTTTTCTTTTTCTCTATTCTATTGCCAGCCAATAGTCTATATCAGAAGGAAGGCAAGAAGCACGAAGCAAATTGATAGAAAGCCCCCGCCGAGCCATGCGCACTAGTTTGACCGAGACGTTGCATTGGAGAAAGAGTGGCTGATGTTGGCCCCACAGTTCCACGTCTCCGCACCAAGCTCATTGGACATTGTTGTTGGGGTTTACCATCACTATCTTATCCCAACAGAAGAAAATCAATTTCTAATTCAAAAATTAAATACAGAATGATCTAACCACCTATGTGAAACATAGGTGAACCGTTGTTCCTCCTGACATTTCCTCAAATTCACCAACAACCTTCACTTATGGCACAAAAGCCTTTTACGAACTTAAACTCATCATTTATAAATGATCGTACGAGATATGAGTGGCCAAATAGGAAGAAAATCTCATTGGCAAAAGAAATGGACATCTAATGTTAAAATAGCAAGCCCTAATATTGCAAAACTTAGCTTACACATTACCAAGTAAATTATGACTTTGCAGTGGTTGACATCTTCAAAGGACATGTTGCAGATTGTGTCGTGTTTCAGATATCTCCCTCTATCTTCATAATCCAGCTACTTTTAAAACAAAAAAACCATTGCATCACTTACTTCACCATTACTATATAATGTTACAATCAAATGCATAGCTTACAACATTTATGTTAATTGACTTGACTATTTAATAAAACGTATTGCTTATCTGGGTTAGTAACATATTTCTTATAGTATAAAGTATATAACAGGGCATAGTGATGTGCATTACACATCGCTTACATGCCTCTATACAAGGTATGCGACCATGTGTTTCAATCTAAGCTATATAAACTAGTATAAAACCTAATTGTAGTCATGTAAACGTTTCAAAGTGCATTGCCAATCATTTATAGGTTGATGCCCCCCCCCCAATGAATCAGATGGCAATATACACTCAACAATGGAATTAGGAGCCTCTTGTTGGATCATATTAACTTTGTAGTATATTTTCAACTCAAATAGCAATTGTAAGCAAAATATGCCTTCATAGCCACCACCACAACACCTCACATGTCTATCATACTATAATGCATGCCACCACCACTAGCCTCCAACATAAACATCCATTAAACCAATCACAACGGGAGTAATAACTTCAATAGCAGACCCTAAAGTTGGTGAATGAAGCAATGGTGAAAATACCGATTCGCTTCCAATCAAGGTGTCAAAGTTGGAGATGAGGAAATATTAGAGATGACACGTTGGAGGTAGAGGTGGTTGTCGATAGTTCAACAGTGGAGATAATAACGATGGAAGCAATGAGGTGGAGATGGCAGTAGCATTGGCATAGGACTTGCCAATTGAAGTGGTAGTGTAACCAGTAGAGTCGTGGCCACTTGGATTGATAGTGTGGTGAATTATTGAGTGATCGAGACATTTTATGTATAGAACATGAATATAATCAATAAGCAAACCAATCATGGCCGAACAAAATGTGCGTCAGCAAATATACATACATTTTGAGCCCGTGTCATCCACATTTCAAACATGTCATAACTAAAGGCTTCTTCAATTGAGGTGAGTGGCAAGGAGGTGAAGTCATTTTAGTCGCCGAAATGACACATGTGTAGCTCACAAGCTTTTGGGATTCTACAATTGGGTTACTCTTATTTAGTGGCTAGGATCAAATGAGCTATTTCAAGCTTGGCAATATACTTGCATAAGTAGCATGTATCACGATCGTTGAGGAACAACCATGGGGGAAACAAGCCAGCAAATTGCTGCAGTGTGAAATGTTTGGAACAATAATTCCCTATCATATTATACATTACAAAAAACAATTCTAAAATAAAGTTAACAGAATTATAACTACATGAACCTACCGCTTACAAGCTATTCCACCAGGTAAGAGCAGTGAATAGAGAATGTACACATAATATTCAGTATGCTGCATTTGACCAAACATGAGTTCATGTATAACAAATATTCATCACTAAATCCCCAAGTCTCCACCTCAGTCTGCCATCATTTGTGCGGCAGCCAGAATAAAAGAGAAATACAAGGACACACAGTGTCAACTTTGCTAAATGAAGAAGTGACATTGCTCAAACTGAAACAGGTTATTTTGTTTCTGTTAAAGCTTGGTTGGAGATCAGCTGCAAATAGAGCTGAACTGTATTTCAGGGCAAAATTTTAAATTTAACCGGATAAGCCGGCCGACAATGTATCGGCTTGAACAAAATACAAGAAGCTCATACAGACTACTGCTACAAGCTCGCATTATGACAGAGCCTTCTGAACCTCAACAGTTACTTGATTGGGTGGCTTCTCAGCATGAATCTCCGCAATAACATTTTTCTTGTTGTAATAGTCAATAACCTATATTTACAAAAAGAAATTAGAACAAAGGAAACCAGCTGGGAGAAAGTGCAACAACTTACAAGGCAAGAAACAACAAATAGCGTTCCATTTAAGAACCACGATAAATAGACGGCGCAAAATGTAAACTACTTTCTTTTACAGGGATCTTAAGAATAGCTCTAGCAACCCGAACCAGCTAGTAGTAGGATTTTACCATTAACAGATATATGAACATCATACACCCGAACACGGAAGAGTTTATGTTAGTTCTAATAACCAACTTGTGCAAGTCAACTCAATCTAATGACCCTTCAAACAGAAGAAACACCTTAACCACATTCCAGTGTAGTGATTTGGATGAAAATAAAAAAACTGACCACGAATTACATCTTAGTTTGCTTATGCAGTAAACCAGTGTTGTGAGCATTGTAATTTTAATGGTTGTAATTTAATAATCAAGCCAAGAATGTTGGATTTGGGAAAATGAATGATGCAAGTTTAATACTGTAGGTAGCTTAGATCTGCAATCAGAATATTCTTCAACAAAAATTATATTATAGCAGACAGAATAGTTCGGCAAGATGGAAATTATTTTGTAGGTTGAGAACCACTCATGAGCTATTTGAAGGAAAGTGGGGAGGAGGTGTGTGTGTGTGTGAGTGTGTGTGTGTGTGTGGGGGGGGGGGGGGGTTCTGATATATTATAGCAGACAGAATAGTTCGGCAAGATGGAAATTATTTTGTAGGTTGAGAACCACTCATGAGCTATTTGAAGGAAAGTGGTGGTGGTGGTGGTGGTGGTGGTGGTGGTGGGGTGGGGGGGGGGGGGGGGGGGGGGGGACAGAATAGTTCGGCAAGATGGAAATTATTTTGTAGGTTGAGAACCACTCATGAGCTATTTGAAGGAAAGTGGGGAGGAGGTGGGGGGGTGGGGGTGGGTTCTGATATACGGTCCCCTACAGGGCTGCTCTTCTCTAATGGAGCTGCTTTGCCTCGTACTCACCAAACCCTCACGACAGATGAATACAATCAATGCCAGAGATAACCAACTTAGTAATGTGATCAGAAAGGAGGTAGCAAATTTGCAACCTCAGATTAGTCTTCTAGAGTTTTGAGGCACTTTCCTCTTTCTAACCATCCCTCTTTACAAACTTGCATAATCAACACCGTGTGGAAAGCACCATATTTAGAAAAGATCAGAAAGATGCAAAAGGTTTGCCACCTCAGCAATATAGTAAACGAACGGATCAAACAGAACAAACAAACCAACCAACATAGGTGAAGACACGAGAACTGCTATCATTCGTCATCATTGAGACTGCCCCTGAAATGAGGAGTTTCCCAACTCCCTTTCCCTATAAGGTTTGAAGCTAAAAGGATAAGCAAACACCCTCTTATATAAAGCCAAAGAAATAACTCTTCTGCCTAGACCCATTTCAAAAGGGTTGTAAATATTAGAACAGCGCAGTCAGAGTTCACACTTACAGCAAATGAATAAGTGGGAGGGAAGAACTCAAAGAAGAATGCTTGGGGGGATACCACAAGAAAGTTCCACATGCTAAGAATACTAACTAGCCTTGAGATAATAGATTGTC
The DNA here is from genome assembly GCA_963693085.1 of Alisma plantago-aquatica. Lineage (NCBI taxonomy): Eukaryota > Viridiplantae > Streptophyta > Magnoliopsida > Alismatales > Alismataceae > Alisma > Alisma plantago-aquatica. The sequence continues at coordinate 662,145,138 of OY856411.1, read as the reverse complement.
AACTTAGCTCATGAGCTTGTTGAGGAACTTGCAGCTTACAAGTGGCACACTAACATTTTCAAGCGCATTGCGATGTCACATAAACAATTGATAGGAAAACAAATAGTGAACAGCCATGCTACACCTCTATTTCTCTTTCTAGACGTGTACACTCAAGTAAAACTGCTGGTTTGGATTAAATCTAGGCGACACATGGCATTAATCTGGTAGGGGTGTAGGCTACACCGTGTTCACACGGGACTAGCAGATTCCAAGGCGCAACTGTGAGGCTTCCAGAAAGATCGCTTAACTTTTGTAATCATGATGAGATGTTTGCCTGTCCTGAAGGGGTTGTACTTACAAGTTACAGAAGCATTCAAAAGCACACTTGGCTGGGATAAATGAGTTAGATGGATCGTGCTGTGCTGCAGTTAGGTATTAGATCATTTCACCAGGTCCGTCAATCCAGCCACTAGGTTTTCTATTTAACCAGCTACGCTCTGATTGACCAGGCTAATCGACTGAATTAACCCTAGCAGGTCAATTGCCAGTCTGGTTACTCACCCCAAAACAAAAACAATAAAATCAAACTCATGTTGTTTGAGCAAAACCCCACTCAAAAGCCCGTCCTGAAGAGGTATCTACTAAAAGAAGCACCAAAAAGTACACTTGGCTGGAATGAATGGGTTAGATGGGCTAAGCTGTGTAGCATGGATTTAAAATTTCGATGGAAATTTCAGTTCGAAAGCAGACATTGACATAGACAGCCCAATCGCTGTAGTTTCCAATATGCAACTTCATTTTAAAATATTTAAAGAAAAAAAATCTAAAAATATCTGAAAAAATATGGGTGACCCCCTTCATTGAATGCAAAATATAAAATATAACATGTTATTGGATAAAATATATAAATGTGTTTACATTGCGTAATCAAAATCTCCATCAATACAGTTTTGTATCTTTTCACTCACAGATGGACCCCCCACCCCCATTAATCTATGTTATTATTGCATACTTAGGTGTATCTATATATGTAGATGATCCTGGTAAAAAGTCATGACTTAATTCCTTTATTTGGTCGTCGAATAGATGCAAAAAAAAAAATCTATCAAAAAATCTGTAAAATATTTCAGGACCAATGTCAAAATTGACATTTTAAACAATATTGTGGCGAGTTTTTGCTATGGCGTTTGGATTCCATTTATCACATATTGTTCATTCCTGAAGCACTTCAAAAGACCTTGTCCAAAGCTCCAGCATTTCCAACCTGTAGAACACAACTCAAAAGAGGTGTCATCATATGTTTAGTTGGGAAGTATTGTTTAAGAGGGACTGACATTTTTATTAGTTGAGTCTTGTAAGTCTAAGCTAGGACATGAGTTTCATCCATGCTCCAGCTTGAGGGGGTGTTAGAAAGTATTATTAGCCTATTTAGTTAGTACGTTAATTAGTTAATGGGCTTATATGTCTCGGTCCAGCCTTACTTGATTCTCAAGTCGGTAATGTTTCTCCCTCTCTCCTATATAGGACAACGATGTGCCTTCTAATAGAATAACACAACTAAGCTTTCCCTCACACTTTTCAACAAGTACTATATAATTTTCAAGTGTAATATTCATAATATGCATAAAACACACACACACACCATCACCATCGTCATCATCATCATCTAAGCCTCAATACCAACCATGTTGGGCTCGGCCACATGGATCCTTCTTTTCCAATCAGCTCTATTATGGGTGGCCACCTGGGCACCCTAGAACTATCAGACATAATTCATATAAAATACATCGACAATATTTGATTTCTCTAGTCAAAAAACTAATAAAATCGGCCTCCACGTGTTTTCCTAGTGTGTCAATCGCTCTCAGCTCATTCCATCAACCCCTTAGATTCTTTCTTTCATAAAGGTATGTCCAACTTATACAACAATTACTCAAATGATTCAACATAATATCAAAACATGGTATGTTTTCCATTACTAATGAAAGCCTGCTTGGATGTGAGGATTTATGATTTATCATATCCAGTTCTGTAGCAACATGGCATGTCACGTGTCAGACCATTTTCATTAACTCCTTTTTTTCGACATGTAAAAACAACCTCACAATTTCAATATGTGATTTCACATTTTACATAACTGAACAGTGAAGCCAAAGCAAAATCTGAAGTGACATGACATCACATAACTTTAGGCCACTAACCTATTGTTAAAGTGTCTATATTAGTCTATTAGTTAAATAGACTAATTAGTTTAGTGGGCCTTTATATTCCGGCCCGTCTAGTTTAGATTACTTGGGACACAAGTCTCAGGGTTTCTCCCTTGCTCCTATATATAGGATAGGGGTGTCCAGTCTTGTATCTATCACAATCTATTTCATATTCAAGCAATTTTATATTTCACATGGTATCAGAGCGGGTTCCATCCTGAGACGCCGCTTCCCTCTCTCCTTCTCCTAGCCGCCGACTTCCTTCTCCCTTGCAGCAGCCACCACTCCTCTCTCCGAAGAGGACAACCAGGCGAGCACCCGCCTGCGGGCGGCCGCAGCCGCCATCACCTGGCTTGGCCGGCTGCCCGCTAGGCATATCCCGGCCTCCATGGTCATCTCTATTCTCTATTCTTTCATTCTTTCCATACAACACCTCTGCTGCCTATCATAGCAGCCATATACGGCGGTAATCTCCATCCGCCATTCGAAACCAACAGTCACCGCCGTAGGCATCCGCCGCGGTAATCTTCCTCCGCATCCAACTCTGCATGATAGCAGCGCCGCCGCCATCATCAGCAGTAGCCGCCAGCAGCCATCTCCACAGTGTCGTCAGCCATCAGAAATCGCTTCTAATCTTCAAGGAGCAGCCATCTCCAAAAACCGCAGCAGCCCAGCCGTCGCCGCGTCGATACTATCGACTCGAGCGTCGATAGTATCGACGTTAGTCCAGACGCAAAGTGCATCCCGTCGATACTCCATCTGCCGCAGCAGCCCAGCCGCCGTCGTGTCGATACTATCGACCCGAGCGTCGATAGTATCGAGATCAGTCCAGACGCAACCTGCATTCGCCGGCGTCGATACTATCGACAGGAGGTCGATAGTATCGACTTTATCACAGCGACAGAAGAGCGTTTGTCGATGGTATCGACAGTTGATCAGTGGTGATATAAAAAGGATACACCTATCAATCGGCACTCTATCTCATGAAGTCTTCATATCAGCCTTCATCGCCGCTTTGGAGAGGGTCCGCCTTGGCTTCGCATGCATCCTCTTGGCATGCAATATCTCTGGAGTCACACAGGAGACCCTTTGTCATCTCCTATGTTGCGACAAAGCGCTTCATCAGCCGAGCGTCATATCCAGCCATCATCCACAAGCTGCTACTCCTCCACTTCATCATCATCCCGACGATCTTCATCCGCAAGTTGTTGCTGCATTGTACGTCATCATGCTATTGCTGCCATCTACAGTAGGTGATCACCCACCCATATTATGTGAGCATCCTTTTTTCACATTACGGGGGGGTCATATGTCCATTTCTCCACACCAAACACTCACTTTCGTCGTATTTGGTGTGCGGGGGGGATAGAGAGAGAGAATGAGATGAGAAGAGAGAGCGAGCATGAGAGCATGTATGAGAGAGAGAGTATGAGATGAGAAGAGAGAGAGAGCATGAGAGCATGTATGAGAGAGTATGAGATGAGATGATGATATATGTATTCAGATTATATATATTCCAGGCTATCTTCATGGAGCTTCACATCATTCAGCACACCGGTTCTCTACTTGAGCCAGCAGTGAAGATCCAGCGTCGACACTATATCCGTTGTTGATGATGTAATCCTTCAACTGCATTCACATGAGACAGATGGGTGCTTCTTCAGAAGCTCAGAGTTTTATCTTCACCGAGTTGCTTCATCACGTCTTCTCCGAGCCACATCTGTTGTATCGACATCGCCTGTAGTTGATCCTCTTGGGACTTTCCTTGATGGATGATATCTACTTTCCTGTCAAGCCCCCATGGTTCCTGCATCGTATCAAGCAGCAGATCGTCTGTTCGCGTTCGTGCCGCGTTAAGCACGTATTCCAGTGGCGACTTGTTGTAGTATCAGGTCCATTCCTCCACACTATATCCGCGTTCGTGCCGCGTTCAGCACGTATTCCAGTGGCGCATTCTTCAGCCTACAGAGTATCTTCAGATGTCTTCATTTCAGATGCACTTCAAGGAAGACCTTCTTCAAAGCTCGAGTATCTTCAGCCTGCAGAGTCATCATCACTATTTGATTCAGGGGGAGTATTGATTAAGGGGGAGTAACATATTTTTGTATGGGAGTGATATTTATCTTCATCTTTCATTTATCATTTCTTTTTATCGAGTCTTGTAACTCTCCAAGCTTGGATATGTGTTTCACCCACGCTCCAGCTTGAGGGGGAGTGTTAAAGTGTCTATATTAGTCTATTAGTTAAATAGACTAATTAGTTTAGTGGGCCTTTATATTCCGGCCCGTCTAGTTTAGATTACTTGGGACACAAGTCTTAGGGTTTCTCCCTTGCTCCTATATATAGGATAGGGGTGTCCAGTCTTGTATCTATCACAATCTATTTCATATTCAAGCAATTTTATATTTCACACCTATAAAAAATATAGGCTTACAAATCATGCAGAAATGTTTTCAATGGTCCACTTGAAAGAATAAAGTGATTTAATTATCTGATTAAATTAAAAATATATCAATGTTGAAGAATGCTTCAGTCAGAAGTGTTAAGAATCACTAGAACAAAAGATTTATATATTTTTATTATTAAATGAGATGTTTTAGTCAGAATAATGTTCAGAATCACTGGTCATAAAAGATTGTAAATGAGAAGTAACAGCAATATCGAGACTGGAAACAGTACTGGTTCAGTTTGTCGATGGAAAGCTTCCAGTCTGGACTTGAGAACTTCAGCAGTGTCATCCTTCCGCTGAATTAGTGGTTGCCCTGTAACCTTCAATACAAAATCACACAATAAAGTAACATCGGATAAGCAATACAATATAGATGGTAAATATTTAAAATTTGCTCGTAATAAAAGAACAATTGTAAATCAAGATTCTAGATGTTGTAGCATATCCTCAGCATGTAGAGTTATATTGTGATCTTCGAAGGCCATATCACGGGGTCCTCAGTTACAGTTTACCAAATGAAAATCAGTCATGCTACCAGTAGCACCTTCAAAACGGTTTATACACAAAAACACAATAAACCTTGAAATAATAAGTAGCATCTGACGTACAATTTTGCAATTAGATTCCCAATGATCTTAAAGCGCGTGTATAGCAAGCTAAGTCGATATGAATTATGAAACATTGCTTAAGTTGGCCTCTGCGCAATTGCATTATCCAACTTCTTCTATAGGTTAACCTTAGTTAGTATAATGACCACTGTTTGAAAATAAAACCAAACAGATAAAAAAGGGTAGATATCATCAGCTGGGTCATTAGGTATAAGCTTAATGTAATATACACTTATAGACGGTTGGGCCCATTTTCACAAAAGCGTGAATTTTAAAATGTTCAAGTTTTTTTTATTAGCTGTGGGTCCGATTGGTTTAATGTAACTGCTTATTGTGGAAGTGTATTTACCTTGGAACTTAACTTGCACTTCCTAGACATTGAGTTCAAGTAATTGGTTTGGAATTAAACATTTTCCAGAAACTTGGTTTCTATATGTTTGGCTTGTTGTAACTGAACACATGATTAGCCTTAGTTAATATAATGACCACTATCCAAAAAATAAACCAAACAGATGAAAAAAGGTAGATATCATCAGCTGGGTCACTAGCTAGAAGCTTAATGTAATATATACACTAATAGACGGTTGGGCCCATTTTCTCAAAATCATGAATTTTAAAATGGTCGCGGTTTTTTGTTCAACTGAGGATCCGATTGGTTTACTGTAACTGCTTATTGTGGAAATTTATTTACCCTGGAACTTAACTTGTAGTTCCTAGACATCGAGTTCAAGTAATTGGTTTGGAATTAAACATTTTCCAGAAACTTGGTTTCTATGTTTGGCTTGTTGTAACTGAACACATGATTAGCTTGTAGCAACTGAACATATAGTTAGCTTGTTGTAACTAAACACATGAACTCTGAAGAAATCTTTAGATCGAGCACTAACAAAGTATGTGTGTATAACTGATTATTATTTTTGAAGCAAATTGTTAAAAGACGACCAGTAAAGTACGAGGTTTCTGTGTGGCTATGAAGCATGGATACTCCAAATAAGGTGCCATGCCCATACCGGATATGAATTATATACCAATACTCCGTGGATACTCCAAGTTACGTGTTGGATACTCTTAAGCTGTATGCATGCCGTATCCGGGCCATATCCAGCTGGTAAAAACTGCAAAAAAATTGGGTATGACCTGGCTCAATTAGTATCTGACACCAGCTCCTGTCCCAACCCTCTCTGCTAAGTAGCAGCTAGCAGCAAGGCTCTCACATTTGCTCACTTGAAGTCAGTTCGAGGTTAGTCATCATTCGCCTTGCTAAATGCCATGTTCCTTCTTTGCTTTATTGTTTCTACCTCAGTTTTTTGGACTTATCTTTTCAAACGAATTTCCATGTCTACTCATGGATTTTAACTTGTTCTTTATTGCAAACCAATTTTTCACCTTTATAGAGATATTGAGTGTCATGTGCCTAGCATGTGCCTCACTTATGTTTTTACTTCAGTAGTAGTCTCATACTGCTCATCTCTGCTTAAGTCTCTACTCTCTTCTGTTATATAAGAGACTGTATTGTACACTTGTTAAATCATCAAATACACAATTTTCATTCTCTCTATATGGTATCAAGAGCAGGTCTGGTTCCCCGAGTTGCAAATTCCCACCCGAACCCTATGCCCTAGCTCCTCCCCCTTGTCGCCCCGCCCCACCCGTCGCCGCTGCAACCCCCCTGTCCCCCGTTTCCGCTGCCACCCCCACCCTCCCCCTTCCCGCTGCTGTCTCCCACCCCACCAACCCACCGCCACCCACCTGCCCCTGCCCACTCCTGTTGTCCTCCTCTTGCTTCTTCCCACTCATTTCCATACGTGCAATCTTCCGAACAGCCATAGCCACCACTGATTGACAGTCTCTCGTCCCTCTGAGTTTCTCTGCCTACGCCTCATGACGGAATATTGATCTTCCTCATGACGGCGTACGTTCCTTTATCAATCTATCTGCCCGACACGGGTCTCTTCTGATTTGATGCGTTAGATCTTTGGTGTTGCTACTGCCCCATAGCGGGTTCCTTATCTACTGAATGTTGTTGTTGCGTCGCCTACTTCAATGCTACTCTGTCTCCGCTCATCATGGCTTCTGTTGAGCCTCCTCATTCTCTGTGTGTTACCACAGTCAAGCTCGATGGCTCTAACTACCATCTTTGGTCAGCGTCCTCCGTCCTCTATGTCAAGGCACAAGGTCGATACTCACATCTTACTATTGATCCTCCCGCCGCTCCTGCTGCTACTGCGGATGAAAAGAGCAAACAAACCTATGCACAATGGTCCAAAGACGACTCTGGTGTTATGTCCTGACTTCTTAATAGCACCGAGCCGTGGATCAGTCAGTCCTTGTTATGCCTTCATGATGCTAAGGCGATGTGGGACCAGCTCTCCCATTCTATTCCCAACAATAGAATCCTAAACGTATTTTTGAAATCTTTAAAAACAGGGCCAAGGAGTTTTCTTCTGACACTTCACTCGAGGACTTCTACAACCAGTGCTCTGCTCTCTGGAATGAGTACAAAATCTACCATCCCTTGACGGACGACATCAAAGAAGCCCAGAAGCAGCGCAATGAACTACAATTGGTCTAGTTTCTGGCGTGGTCAATCAAATTCTATCTAGCGACCCCTTGCCTACTCTTCGTGATGTTCTTAAGCGACTTCAAAGACTTTCGTCAATGACCTCCAATCCTGTTATTGAGCATCCTGCTCTAGCTGTTCTCACTACTGACTCTGGACGTGGCCGCGGTCGAGGTCGTGGCCATGGCGGACGTCTGCCTCCTACTAGTGGACGCGGCCCCTCTACTGCTCCTAGCTGAGGCCAAGCTACTGGGCCTCACTTCTACAACTGGCGTGGTCGTGATAAGCACAACGAAGATAGGTGCTGGATCAAGCATGGTAAAACAGCCTGGGCTAACCAAGCATCTACAGAAACCTCAACTGAGACTGCATCCGACCAACAATATGCTCCACCGTCTACAGAATGGCTTCGCTCGGAGTTCGAGAAGTTTTTCCAGGAGTGCATGACTCAACTACCTTCGACATCTACTGCGGGTTCCTCCGCCATGCTTGCCTCTCCTTCTGCTGGTAACAATAAATAGTGTATTGATTCTGGTGCGTCTGACCATATGGTTGGCGACATCCAATTATTTTCTTCTCTAACTAAAACCACTAATATTCCATCTGTCACTGTTGCAAATGGCTCTAAGACTCTTGTTCATGGCATCGACATTGTTCCTCTGTCTCGAAAGTTGCATCTCCAATCTGTTTTATACATACCACAATTTCCTGTTTATTTATTATCTGTCAGTAAAACTGTAAAACAGTTTCACTGCTTTATTAAATTTGATCTCTCTGGTTGTGTTTTGAAAGATCTCCACGCGAAGACGAGGATTGGTTCGGGCCATGAAGGACCAGACGGACAATACTATTTGGATGGACCGCCTGCAACATCTGCTCTTCTGTCTACATCAATTACAAGACTTCAGTGGCACTACCCAAGGAATGAGGTTTCGGCGAAATTGGCGAAATTTCGCCCAAATATTTCGATTTCGATGGGATCTGGTACTGAAACGTGTGACTGTGTCGATTTCGACGATTTCAATGAGTTTTGCCAAATTTCGATGATTTCGATGAATTTCGCCAATTTCGATGAAAATTTCGATAATTGCAATCCTTGTTGTTATTGTTGTTTTTTGAAGAGGGGCAAAGGGGGATTGGAGTTATTTCACCATTTAGTACTTATACATAGTATATTCTTATAGTATATCATAATTGCATTGCATTTCCCTAATATTTGCTATTCAATTTTTAAATACTTATGCAATTCATGTTTTTTTAGTTTCTGGAATGTGAACGACATGTATCCTAGTGGTGGTTTATTAGACAATGAAGGTGCTAGGAAGCCAACCACACCAACAAATAATGATTTAGCTTGGAAACATTGCACTAGTGTTCTTTGGACCAATGAAATGATTAACTATTAAGTCAATATCAACAACAAACTATCAACCCAAGTACAATGTGTGGGGAGACCCTACATATCCAATATTTGATATTATAACACAAATAAGTACATGCATGTATAAAGCTCATTCTTGCAAAATTGCATAACTTAATTCCTACATTTACTCATCAAAACCCTTCATCGAAATCCTCAAGAAACTGGACAGTTCCCTTACCTCCCACATGAAGGACCACCCCCTAACCTACCCTCACATTGAATTTATTGCATAAAACGATGCATTTAGGTGTAGAGATCACGCCTGTAAAATTTCATAAATTAATTCATTCATTTTGGCGTCTAGCTTGGAAACATTGCACTAGTGTTCTTTGGACCAATGAAATGATTAACTATTGAGTCAATATCAACAACAAACTATCAACCCAAGTACAATGTGTGGGGAGGCCCTACATATCCAATATTTGATATTATAACACAAATAAGTACATGCATGTATAAAGCTCATTCTTGCAAAATTGCATAACTTAATTCCTACATTTACTCATCAAAACCCTTCATCGAAATCCTCAAGAAATTGGACAGTTCCCTTACCTCCCACATGAAGGACCACCCCCTAACCTACCCTCACATTAAATTTATTGCATAAAACGATGCATTTAGGTGTAGAGATCACGCCTGTAAAATTTCATAAATTAATTCATTCATTTTGGCGTCAAAACGGGCACGGTTGCATCTATCGAAATTTTTGTCAAAATTTCAAAAAAAATTGGTTTCCATGCTGTCGAAACGGCATCGAAATCGGATACCTCGTTCCTTGGCACTACCGGCTTGGTCATCCGTCTGTAACAAAGCTAAAACATTTATTTCCCACATTATCTGAAAAAACTTTTTCTTGTACATCTTGTGTTTTGGGGAAACAAATGCGGTCTGTATTTCCCGCTAAAAAATTAATTGGTTCTAAGGCAGTTTTTGATATTGTTCATGCAGACATCTGGGGTCCATGTTCTGTTCCTAGTCACTCTGGTGTTAAATACTTTTCTGACTTTTATTGATGATTATTCTCGTGCTACTTTGCTTTTTTGACTCAAAGATCGCAGCACTGTTTTGGACAATATCAGTATCTTCTTTTCTGAAATACAGACCCAGTTCAATAAACCCATTAAGATTTTTCGTACCGATAATGCCCTAGGATTTATGCAAAATTTGTCACATCTTTTTGTTCTGTTCGTGGCACCACCCATCAAACCACTTGTCCTTATACTCCACAACAAAATAGTGTTGCAGAACAAAAAAATCGCCACTTATTGGAGGTTGCTCGCACTCTTCTTCATTATAAAGTCCATCACCGGTTCCGGCCAAAGGCAATTTCTACAGCATGCTATCTTATAAACCGTATGTCATCATTTGTTTTACACAATCATATCTCTTACACCAATATATTTCCTGATGCACATATGTTCTCTGTTCCTCCTTGTATTTTTTGGTGTACCTATTTTGTCAAAAAAAATCGTCCAGGGATGACGAAGCTTGATCCTCGATCCACTAAATACATCTTTTTGGGATATTCTAGAACCCAGAAAGGTTATCGCTGCTTTGATCCGGTTCTAAAGCAATGGTTTGTCAGTGCGGATGTGATATTTTTTTAGCATATGCCCTATTTTTCTGATGATGGGGCAATGTTCTCCAGTGATATGTTGGCACCCACGCCTCTACCAGATGTTGTTGAGGATTTGCCTTCTTCAGATCAGCCTGAAGGTCGCCCTTTGCAAGTGTACAAACGACGGCCAAAGACAAGCGCTCCTTCCATAGCCCCTCCACAACCAATTCCTCCATCTGCGGATGATCATACAGACATTGAGGTAACTTCTGACTTGCACCTTCCTATCAGTCTGCGCAAAGGTGTTCGCTCTTGCACTAAACATCCTATCAGTCATTTCTGCTCTTCTGCTAATCAGCATAACAATTTTGCATGATTCACTTCTGCAATTTCTGTTGTCACTATTCCAAAGACTGCTGCAGAAGCTCTAGTTATTCCTGCATGGAAACAGGCGATGAATCAGGAAATGCAGGCACTTGATCGCAAGACATGGGAACTTGTGGATCGCCCTCCATGCCCTACAGTTGACTGTCGTTGGGTCTTCACCATTAAGTATTAACCTGATGGAACAATTGAGCGCCTGAAAGCTCGGCCTGTGGCAAAAGGGTACACGCAAACATATGGTGTCAACTATTTTGAGACCTTCTCTCTTGTTGCACGGTTAAATTCTGTTCGAATTCTGATTTCTGTTGTTGTTAACAAAGGTTGGCCCCTCTTTCAGTTAGATGTTAAAAATGCATTTCTTTATGGAGATCTACAGGAGGAAGTTTACATGGAGCAACCACCCGGTTTCGTTGCTCAGGGGGAGTCTACCTTAAAAATTTATATACTGAAAAAGGCCATCTACGGTCTCAAACAGAGCCCACGTGCTTGGTTCGACAAACTCAGTCAAATCTTAGTCATTTTTGACTTCCGTCGTTCTCACTCGAATCATTCAGTCTTTATCTGCAAAACAATGGTTGGACAAGTCATTCTTATTGTTTATGTTGACGATATTATTTTATCTGGCAGTGATACGTTGGATATACATGCAGCTAAAACCCACTTAAAGAAGCACTTTGTCACTAAAGATCTCGGAAAGCTGAGATATTTCTTAGGCATTGAGGTTTCCACATCATTTGTAAGGTTGTGTCTCTCTCAACGGAAATATGTACTTGATCTCTTGCAGGAAACTGGTATGCTTGGCTGCAAAAACCAGCCAACACTCCCCTTGAGCCAAATATGGATTGGGACGACGAAAAATCTCCTCCCTATGTTGATCATCACCAGTTCAGAAGGTTGGTAGGCAAGCTTATTTATCTGACGGTCACAAGAGCTGACCTCACTGCTACCGTAGGATTCATCAGCAAGTATCTTGATAAACCTCACCAGTCTCATTGGGATGCTATATGTCACATTCTGTGCTATCTTAAAAGCTCTCCAGGTAAAGGCTTGTTGTATAAGAAGCATGGCCACAGTAATCTCTCTGGTTTTTCAGACTCTCACTAAGCAGGAAATCGCTCTGATCGTAAGTCAACGTCAGGCTATTGTACATTTGTGGGCAGAAATCTTTTTTACCTGGTGAAGCAAAAAGAAGACTGTCATAACCAGATCCAGTGCAGAGGCAGAATACCAAGCCATGGCTCATACTGCATGTGAACTTCTGTGGGTCCAGAGTCTCCTCCATGAGTTCGACATATCCTATTCCAGCCCTATACCGATGTTCTGTGACAACAAGGCCTCCATTTTTATTGCGAGCAACCCCACTTTTCATGAGAGGACAAAACATATTGAGGTCGACTGTCACTTTGTTCGAGAAACAGTTCTTTATGGCCGGATTTGCACTCCATATCTCAGCACTGAAAAAGCAAGTAGCGGACATCTTTACCAAGATTCTTCCAAAAACTCGTTTTCAGACTCTAGTGGACAAGCTGGGCATGTTCGACATCTATGCTCCAGCTTGAGGGGGAGTGTAGAGATATGTTGTGTTTTGTTGAGTGTCATGTGCCTAGCATGTGCCTCACTTATGTTTTTACTTCAGTAGTTTAGTCCCATATTGCTCATCTCTGCTTAAGTCTCTACTCTCTTATGTTATATAAGACATTGTATTGTACACTTGTTAAATCATCAAATACACGATTCTCATTCTCTCTATAACCTTTACATGGTATTTGTGGATGCTTTCCCTGCTAAGGTGCAAGTTTTATGCGTGTTGATGTCCTCATTCTCTGAAAGACTTCAGTTTAGTATTGTTGGTTAACGTGCCTCTTATTAGTGGCTAAATCTGTAGTGGTATATTCTGAATTTCTATCTATACAATATATATTTCATCTCCTTTAAAGGTAAACATCGCATCCCCATCCTTTATCTCCTCCTATGAAGTAATGATACCCAAAAATAGGAGTCCTACCAATACTTAGTACATGTTTGATACCTATACTCCCTAGATACTCTCTAATATGTACCAGATACTTCGAAACCGTATCCAAATTTTTTATTAGCAGGACATGACCTCAATACAATCCGCATACGGTATATTCTGAATTTCTATCTATACAATATATATTTCATCTCCTTTAAAGGTAAACATCGCATCCCCATCCTTTGTCTCCTCCTATGAAGTAATGATACCCAAAAATAGGTGTCCTACCCGTACTTAGTACATGTTTGATACCTATACTCCCTAGATACTCTCTAATATGTACCAGATACTTCGAAACCGTATCCAAATTTTTTATTAGCAGGACATGACCTCAATACAATCCGCATACGACCAGCCCATAGAATTAAATGTCTGATTTTGAGTCGTATCTGATGGCCCAGAAATAGAAATTGTTTGAAATTTCCGCCAAAATTTTGATATTTACAACCCTGACGATTTCGACGGCCAAAAAAGCGAATTAAATCATGAAAATTTACCAAGACAGTCTAAACGCCAAGATCTAGTCTAATATGCAATAATGTTTCAAATCGCATGTGGGGGTCTCCCACATTTGTAAGTGAAGGAATCTAAACAATTTCGACAGAATTTCATTGGCAAATGAAGGAATTAAGAAGTTATGCAATTTTGGAAACACAATGTTTAGACATATACACACTAGACTATATAATAAATTTATATGTTCAGAGGTCAAGGTGGGATCCATGTTTTGATGAGTGAGTGCACAAATGAACAGAAATGTCAAGTCCGCTAGACAGTTAGACTGTTAAAAACTTCAAGTCACGTCTTAGAATTTAAAACATACAATTACAAGTTACAAACTTAAAACTACAATTTGTATCGGTCTAGTGTTAGCATATAACTAGGTTACATGGGATATTTATACATAGATCTAAGAAAGAACTTTGTTTTGAAGTATTTCTCTAGATCTCTATAGAAGATATAGAAATTGAAGGTAATGTCATTGATTAAGAAAGCGGTTGGTGCGGCCGCTTAAGCGGTAGACCAACGTAGCCGCTGTGATTCACTGGTTTGCGTCAAAAAGGCGTTTTTCACTGTAGCAGCCGCTTTGGGTCGCTTTTTTAGAGTCCGCTTCAGCAGCTGTAGCGCCCGCGTGGGGGGCAAGAAGGCCCGTTGCCTACATTAACTTGTCGTGTTTTGTCCTTGGGAAGTCCCTGATACGCTAGGAACCCCGACTCCTCGGTTTCCATAAGGAAGCACAGCCGCAGCCCTAGCGGACTTTCCCGATGAGGAAAGGAGTTCCAATGGCGTCAACTGGCTTATTAAAAGCCCTCTCCCGCACGGATCGTCTCCACACAAGCGGCGTGAAGCAACGGAGTTCAACGCACAACAGCTTGAAGCAGAGCAGCGGCCAGACGGAAGACGCGGAGTAGCACCTGGACGCAGACCAGCGCCAACCAACAGCACTGACGGAGGCCCTTGAAGGCGGCAAGCGACCAGGACCAGAAGACATCTGCGGAGTCAAGCAGAGTCGTCCACGTCAAGTAAGTGTACTGACCCTGTTCTTCAGTTCTTCTTCTCAACCTTCTTAATTCATTTTTCTTTTCTCTCTTCTCTCCCTGTTATGCTATTATTGACTGATCAGTAGGACTATTTTCCATGAGTCCCTGTAGTACAGGGCATGTACGTTCTATTGTCTTCTTAACTAAACTCCCTGAGTACCTGTAGTACAGGGCTTGTACGTTCTACACTTTTGTTGTCTTCTTAACTCTTAATTAGTAATCCGTAGTCGTACCATGGTTTGATGAGATTGAAGAGGATACATTACTGTCCATTGTTCTTATAAGTACCCTACCACCCTATAACAGGGTCCCTGTTATGATCAATCCTACAATCCTACTGATAAGGTGATACATGTGTACACTGAATCACTTAATTAAAAATTTAAAACTCTTCCTTGCTGCTTAATCTTCCTTGCTAATGCTAATAGCCATTGCTATCTGATCCGTATGAAAATTGTTGTGTTGTTGTTCCAATGCTATGAAATCATCCATCGTCAATTGTTGCTTAATTACCTAGTCACCTACTATCAACGTCCCTAGTAATCTATTTTTTATTTTTTATTTTTTACACTACTGATCCGTATGAAAACTGTTGTGATGCTTTTCCAATGCTATTACCTATCACAGATTGCATAATTTTCCAATGAGTAATTTCAGTACTACTGTTTTGAACCAGTAATTTCACTTCAGTAATTTTGAACGAGTAATTGCAATACTAGTGTTTTATCAGTAAATCAATCATGATTGATGACTTTTGAACGAGTAACATTAATACATCAGTAATTGGATACTATTTAATAATTGAGTATCAATAATGACTACTCAATCACTGATTATTCTTTTGTCAATCACAATTAGTATGGTCGGTGGTGCTGAAATGTCGGCTAAATCAAATGATCCCAGGTGGAAGTATTGCACTCTTCCAGACCCAACCCGAAGGGAGAAAGTTAAATGCAACTTCTGTGATCACATATCAACGGGTGGAAATTTCCGATTGAAGAAACATCTTGCAGGCCAACGCGGCGATGTCGACGCATGCAAGAAGGTTCCTCCCGAGGTGAAGAGGGAAATTACTGAGTATTTGGAGAAGTTTGCTGCGAAGAAGAACAAGAGGGCTCAAGAGTTGAAAGATTTGCGTGGTGATGTTGAAATTGACAAAAGTGCAGATGACGATGTCGATATCGGGGATTTGCAGAGGAAGAAGCCGAAAGTTTTAGGTCAAATGGACACTTATTTATTTAGAAACCCAGAAGATATTGTCAAAGACAGGGTGTTATCAAAGCAATCAACATTACCAGATAAGTTAGGTAAACAGCGAAGGGCTAAGACATGTCAATATATAGCTCGATGGATTTATGAGGCTGGTAAAATCCTAATTCATGCTCGTAGATTTCGATTATAAATTTATGATAGTACATTTTAAAAACTGTAAGACCCTAATTGTAATAAACTAATAATTGTTTTAAAGGGACCTTCCTATTATGAGTTGAGGGAACCGTTACTCAGGCAGGAGGTGGAAACTACTAAAGAAGCCTTTGCACTACATAGGGAAGAATGGAAGCGGTCTGGATGCTCGTTGGTGACAGATGCTTGGACAGACAAATGCAATAGAAGTATCATGAATGTATGCGTCAATAGCCGTTATGGGACCTATTTTCTCAAGGCAGTTGATTGTTCAGATCAAATACACAATGCAGACTACATATTCAACCTTGTCGATGATACTATTGAAGAAGTAGGAGAGGAGAACGTTGTCCAGGTGGTTAGTGACAATGCTGCAGCTAATCTTGTTGCGGGTCGCCAACTGAAGGAGAAGCGACCAATGATCTTTTGGACCCCATGTGCAGCACACTGCATCGACTTGATGTTGGAGGCGATCGGAAAGTTGCACCGGGTACAAAATGTCCTTAGAAAGGCAAAAGCACTCACTATATTTATCTACAGCCATCATATAACTCTGAGTATCATGCGAAGCTTTTTGGGACGTGATTTGGTCATGCCGAGTGTTACTAGATTTGCTACCGCATTTTTGAGTTTAGAAAGCCTTCTAAAAAACATGTCCAATTTAAGAAGGATGTTCGTTTCTAAAGAATGGCTCGAATGCAAATTCTCAAAGAGTCCCGAGGGCATTAAGGCTGCAGCTACTGTTGGTGGGTCCCAATTTTGGAGAGGAGTGCAGTTGGTGCTTAAAATTTTCAAACCGTTGGTCAATGTTCTACGACTGGTTGATGGGGATAAAACACCTGCTATGGGCTACATACAACAAGCTATGGTCGTCACACTTGATGAACTAGATACAAAGTTAGTTGATGATGAGCCGCTTCGCAAGCAGGTGTTTCAGATAGTCTGAGAAAAATGGGACAATAAGCTGAATCGACCCTTACATGTTGTCGGTAGTTGAACACCACCACTCTTTTTGTGCAATTAGTTTGATGAAATTAGATATTCATATTATACTAAGTTACTAACACTCAAACGATACAGGTTATTATTTGAACCCATTTTTGTATTGGAGAGACCCTGACATTGATAGTACCAGTTCGATTATGGATGGTCTCATGGAGTGCATTGAGACATTCTACCCCGAGCCAGATATCCAAGATGGAATCATCATGAAGGAGTTACCAGTCTATCGGGATGGGTCAAGTTCTTTTGGAAGAGCAGTTGCTATTCGACAACGAAATGACATCAACATAAATCCAGGTATGGGCTATAGAAGGGTCAAGGGTCTTTTTTGTTAAATAGATCTTACCTTACTAATTTCAATTTACTCCTACCCACAGTTCAATGGTGGATAAATTTTGGTTGTGATACACCTTACTTGCAAAAAATGGCCATCCGAGTGTTGAATCTAACTTGTTCATCGTCAGGATGTGAGAGGAAATGGAGCACCTTCGAGATGGTAATATAAGCAACCATCAAATGAATTTTGCATATATTATTGCTATTATAAAATGACAATGTATGATTACTTATTTATGTTAATAATTTATTTCTTACGTAGATTCATACAAAAAGGAGAAATAGGTTGGATGTGAAGAGGCTTGAAGCATTGGTATTCATTCAATTTAATGCCAAACTCAAGGAGCGGAAGGAGAAACATGAAAAAGATTATGATCCAATAGAATCTCAAGATAGAGACAAGGCTAAAGATTGGATGGTACAGCTAGACCCAGATGAAGAAGAAATTTATCCAGGTGTTGGACTTACTTGGGGAGAAGTTGCAAAAGCTAGTGGGGCAAAAGAAGTGGCAGAGACTAGGAAAAGCATAAGGTTGACTACTTCAAAGGTGGATGCAAAGAAAAAAGCTAACAAGGAGTATGGTGATGTTGAATCTGATGGTGATGATGACAACTACATGGATGGTGACAATGATCTCAAGGACATTGAGGCATCTTTAGATGATGAATTTGTTTACACTCACTCTACGGGCGAGGACTATGGTTTTCTTTGAAGTTTCTTTTTTTTTAGCTTGTAAACATTCACCTGTGTTATTAGGAACCATTTTGATCTATGAAAGTCAGTTGTGGCAGCAAGTATTATTCAAAATACTTGATTGTTGAGTAATATTTCTTTTTGTTGGTGGTAGGACAATCACAATTTTTTTACAAATTAATTTAAAACAATGTGAACCGCTTTTTCAAAAAGCGCCCGCTTTTGTCCGCTTCAAAACCCGCTTCCCGCTTCAAGGAGGGCAATCCGCACGCTTCGCGCTTTCCAAAACACAGGGTAATGTATAGATCGTTTAGGGATAGGGGAAACATACCTTAGAATTGAGAGAAATAGTCCTTAAAAGCAAGAGATTCAAAAAAATTGCCAAAATATACAAGATGTAGCATTAGCAGCCCCAGGAAGAAATTTCTCAAAATTTAAGTTGTGTTTTGTGCCATCTTGAAATTACGGCCCAAACTGGGATATTTGCTGCAACATTTCACCATATTTTGCAAAATTTTGCACCTATGCTCAAAATTTTTGCAAAATTACATCTTATTCACAGCATTTGTGTGTTTAGATGTTCAATCAGACGTTTCTATGTCCGATTGCAAAAAATAAAATTTCAATCAAAATTTTGTTGCATGAGCCAACCCATTTAGCAGCCAAAGCACCCCACTCACGGATCCCTACCAAAGATTGTCGTGTTTGTGTCTTAACATGTGTCCAGCGTGGACACACCTTGGACACGCCTCCAACTGGTTCACTTTGATTTTTTTTTGCGATGTCAGATATGGTTTGGACACTATGGAGAAATCTGAGACACGCCATCCCAACCCACTTAAGCCTAAGTGTATGAAAGAAAATCAAAACCTTCTAGAAATCCTAGCCTCACGTCCTCCACTACTCCTTGCCCTACTAACATCATGTGGTTAAGCTCCAGTTGCTACAGGCAAGTTGTCTATGCCCTTCTTTAGCAGTTATAGCATTCATCATCAGCGATATCATCTCCACCAACTATTGTAGAATTCAGGGACTGTCACATTAACCACGAGGAAGAAAGCAGTTGGATTTACTGCCTTCTCTTTTCCATGTAACTCTTCCTCCTTTGCTTCTCCCCCCTCCTCTTCCTCTCCTTGTTTCTTGTCCCCATGTCCTTTTTTCTACTCGAAAGTGCAGTAGCTGCAAAAATATTCATTCATCTCCTCTTTTTCTTGCTCCTCTATGTCTAAATATTCCTTCATCTCCTCTTTTTCATGCTCCTCTATGTATGCTTCTCCCTCATCTACTTTTCCTTCTCCTCCACTTGTTCCTGTTCTCATTAATGTCCCTCCTCTTTTTCCAATTTGACTGTGGCAGTAGCCGCAACACTACTCTCCATCCCCCTCCTTTTATTGCATGTTGGTCCTCCATGCCTCCTACCTTCTCTTGCCACTCCTCCCCCTCTCTCCTCCAGGCAAAAGTAACAGAGTATTGTCATCCCTATGCCTACTCTTTATCTTACTTCTCTACATCTCCATCTCCCGTCCTCTTCTCTTGCCCCTCCATCTTAAGTAGCTCTCCGATGTATTCCCCTTCCTTTACTTCCCTCTCGACCTCCAAGACACCTTCATTTTTTTACTAGGAAGCACGGACACTTCCCGGGAGGTGTCGTGGCCGTGACTGACACGTGCGGACGCAGACACGTCGTGGACACGGCGCGGGCGTGTCCAGTTTTTTTTTTTGGGCTTAGACACAGCAAGGGCAAGGTCAGGACATGGTCAGCCCAACCCATTAGCCAACTTAACACAAAAAGAAACCCGAAACAGCTCTAACTCCCCCCCCCATCCCTCCTACTTTCCACCAAAACTCCAAACCCCGAATCCCGCTAAACCCCCGTGCCCTAGCCTCCTCTCCTTCCCTACCCACGACTCAGCTGCTCCCACCCCAGCTCCCCTCCTTGTTGTCGTGAGCATGGCACCAGGCCTGCGGCTAGGAGCTCACATGGAGTTGTGCTAGCCGGATGTAACATCCAGCCAGCCCGCCGCAAAGAGAAGTCAGGTGGGCTGCCACAAGCAACACCGCAAGGAGCAAGCAGCAGCCACCAAGGCCGCCGCTGAAGGTTACGCCCTCGCCCCTTTTCCTCCGTCTCTAATTCTTCTCAAACGCTTCACTTTTTTCACAGCTTCCCTTTCTTCCTCCTCGACCTCTTCCTTTTTTTCTAAACAGCAGTTCTCCCCTTCTTGTTGCTGCTCCATCTCTTCTAGCAGGCCTTAGCTCCCCATGTCATCTGCTTCTTCTTCGGTCACGATATCCCCAGATTGTCGTCTCCCCCAAAGCAAGCAGCCCACAACCTTTCTAGCAGGTCTTAGCTTATCTCGTCCGAAACAGGTCAGTTCCCTTTTTTTTAATATTGATGTTGTGTTGTTGTTGTTTCTTATCTCTGTTAATCGATGTATTTTTCTTCTACTCTCTCGTGCTGTATTTTTTCCAGCACCAACGGCTTACTCTTCTTCTCTGTCTCTTCCTCTAATTTCCTCTTCTTCCTACTGACCCCTATACTTCTTGCTATATTCCTCTATTTCCCCATGAATCATTAACTGTTGCTCTTCGTATACTCACCCTCTTCTTTTTATTCTAATCCCCTTGCTTCTTCTATTTCTCCTCCCATCTTTTTTTTAGGTTGCAATAAAAAAAATCATATACTGATTTACACTTTTTGTATTAACGCCAGCATGTTGTCCATCTCATTCTCTTGTATTTTCTCTTCTTTTTACTGTCCTTTGATTTCCTCTTAATATTATTGAACAATCTACTGTTGTTTTTCATGTATTCTTATTGATCGTCTTCATTTTCGTTGACAACAGCAACAAATTTCTTTTTCCAATCTCATTTCCTCTCCTATCTTCCCATTCTCAAAAGTATTCTACTTATTCTTTTTCATGCATTCCTCTTCTTGTTCTTCTGTTTGTTTTTTTATAGTTGTTGTTTGTTAGTCTTTTACAAGTTGTCCATACTCATCAACTCTGTCACCAATTGGCATTAATCTATATTGCAATTTCATAGTTGCATAGTACAATTAGTAATCATAGTATTTGTTTTGTGTGTATTGTGATTTGTACATCAAGTTTGCTTTGATTCATGTGCGTAAATATCTTATCATTTTGGTTTAATCCATCGATGAATGAATGTTTTGTTGCCATGTTGGTGTATTTGATGTAAAAAAAAATTGTCGTGTCTGGCGTCGTGTCCGTGTCCTAAATTTTTTTAAATCTCCGTGTCCCGTGTCCGTGCTTCCTAGATTTTTTATCTCCACCACCAGCAACAACATATTTCCTCACCCCTTCCCCTTCTTCTTGATAGTACATTTGTTCAAAATTACTTCCACCAACAATTAAAATACTATTGTCATCAAAATAGTACGGTTCTTAAGTTTTAAAATCCCATATATTTTTGTTGCAACAATTTTACAATCAAGCATCTTAGCATATGTTATCATGTAATCCATATTTTGACTTGTGGATACGATGTTATACATTGACTGCTTGTCGGATTTCATGGCGATTGTCCATGTGGATAATCTATTTAGATCATTTTGTGTGTTTATGCATGTAGCTAATTGTAAGTCATAATATGTGCTACAAATATATATATATAGTTATATAGTATTATACTTTCCGTATCTGGTGGTGTCCTATATTTTTTGGAAGTCATCATGTCCCGTGTCTGTGTCTATATCTGTGTTCGTGTTCGTGTCCATGCTTCCTAGGTTATATCAAATTTATATGACGACTAATATGTAGATAAAATTACACCTTTTCATGATGGTTGACCAAATGACAAACAATGTCAGAATACTATATTGGTTGTGTAACAAAAAAAGAGAATTCTGAAGTATTACAGTTGTTAAGTCTGTGCAAATGCAGTATAAACAAGAGAAACGACCAAACTTTTACAATGTAAGATTTCCTAAGAAATATAATATCACAATTTTGGAGGATAATATAACGCAGTTGTTGCTGACCAAAGGTGGCATAAAAAAGTTCAGGATGTTGCTTCCCCATCAGATAGCAAAGATCAAGAAAGTCTTATTCCATATCTGACAAACAACAATGATGTTGGCCCCGTGGTCGGTAGAATTGAAGATTGCGACAACGTGGTCAGCAGAAATGAAGATTGTGACATTTTTATGGGCGCATGTGACGTGAAATGACTATAGATGGAACTTGGGGCCAGTGGCATCCAGATGAGGAAGCTAGCTTACAAGCGAAGATGGTCAGGCAGTTAGCTGACAGAGGAAAATAGTTGCAGCAAAGGGCGACCTCCACCGGAGCAACCCTAGATGGACGGGGTCAAAGGGGTGTGAGTGATAGTAATTAGTAACTTCAACTTCATCAACGTTGTGGGCACCCATCTCTAAAAACTCAAACGGCTTGAGTCATCACTATCTAATTCAAAAAGTTTGCGGTGTGATTTTGTCAATTAGGGAAGTGTCATATGGTTTCCTTTCCAAGCAATATTTATATAGTTGACAACAATATTTGATCTTGTTCACAGTGACATTTTTGGTTTCTTTTGAACCATCAGTTTTAATGGATTTTGGTATTATATGACATTTTTCAATGACTTCTCTCGTATGACATTTATATATTTGTTGAAATTTCGTGATGAAGTGTTCGGTATATTTCAATCCATTTATAAAATAATTACAATTCAATTTTGTGAATCAAATAAAGTCCACCACACTAACAATGACTTAGTATATATTTGGTTCCATGTCCAATTTTTGCTCTAAGACTAGGATGATTCATCAAAGATCCTGAGTAGTATATATTTGGTTCCATGTCAAATTTTTGCTCTAACACTAGGATGATTCATCAAACATCTTGTGCACACATCACACAACCAAAAAGAGTTGTTAAGCACAAGGATGTCCATTGGTTACCCATCATCAAAGCCCTTCTTTTCAAGCTCAATTGCCCAAAATCTTATTGGTTTGAGTCATCCTCACAACCTACTACCTATCTCATTAATAGCCAACTATCTTTCAATCTTCAGAACAAAAACTCATTTTCTATTTTTTTCCTGAAAACAAAGTCCTGTCTTCCTTAGAATTTTTTATTGTATAGTTTTCGTTCACAACTTTGATCCTAAGGCAGACACACTCGATTGTTGCTCGAATTAGATTGTTTTTCTTAGCTATTCTACCTGTCAAAAAGGTTACAAATGCTCTAGCCCAAGCAACCTGTGTGTATCTAGGTGGATATTACATTTCAGGAATATAGCATCTACTTTGCTATGCCTACTTCATCAGCTCCCTCGCTTCAAATGAGTTTGTCAGAGTTAAGATCTTTCCGAACATGTGGATTCCCCTTTATCGACTCTTTCTGATGATGTGAGTTCCCCTCTACCAGCTCTTCACCACATCCTCACTTATCTACACTGCCACCAGACTCGACTATGTGACTTCAATTTGCTAATGTTTATCATTGACGACCAAAGGTGACTCCACAGCTCCCGAATGAGATGCCCTCGTCAAACTCTTCAGGATTCAACACATAATGTGGCGCTCTGAAAAGGTATATGTTTTTGCACCATACATCATCCCATATTCCATATCTATTATCTTTCTTAACTTCTGTAAAATGCTAAAAGCATTATCCAAGCACTTAGACACCATCCAGATTGCTATAAATTACAGTGAGACCCTACAACACCCTAGTTGAAAATTTATAATGCTTGAAGAGATGGCAGCTCTGCATGAGAATGGTATCTGAGATCTTGGCATGACACCTCTAAACAAGAACATTGTGGGTTGCACTGTGGATCTTCTTCGTCAAGTTCATTTCTAATAGCTCAGTTGAATGCCTTAAAGCACCTACAGTCACCAAATGATTCGCTCCAACCATTGAGGCATATTTCGTTGAAACGTTTTCACCTTTGGCTCGTATTGCTTAATTCTAGATCGTTATCTCTCTTGCTACTCATAAGTATTGGCCCCTATTCTAGCTTGATACCAAGAATGTGTTCTTCCATGGTCTGTTGGAGGAAGAAGTCTACATGCAGCCGAGGATGAGGTTACATTGAAACCATTGAAATTTCAAAAAAAAATCAATGGCAACCACTATGAAATCATGTGTTGTGTCGATAGGAATGCATCTATCAAAAGTTTATGGAGACAATGATGATTTCAATGAATTTTCACCTATTTTGAAGGATTTTGAGTTTTTTATGCACAACTCAATTGCTGGAAAGTTGATGGAAATTTCGATCAGAGCAATCCTTGTAGTGTTGTTGTTGTTGTCGAGCTCATATCCTCCTAATCAAGGTAAGTAAATATATTTTCTGCCATTCTACATCATCTCCAACCCCTCTATGCCTATTTTCCATATTCTCACCTTAAAAACGATTTCTAATACACACTAGACCTTTGATCTACTTTGATACTTATACAATTTATGTATTCTAGATAGATTTACACATCTACATGTATGATTGTCTACATTAATAGCTATAATAAATATATTTTTTAGATCATTAGTACTAAGATTAAGAGTAATTAATAAATAGGTGTTATCATCAATTATTTCACTTAGGTTCAGCAGAAGAACTTGTAACAGACGCTAAAAATGACATGGAATATTCTAATGTCAAATTCGTGTTATTCTATATTTTATTTATTAGTTTATATAAATTTTATATTATACAAAACATGAAATTACAATAATTTTTGCTTAAATGTGATTGTCAATGTGATACTAATTATCAATTAATACCCTAACACAATAGTACAACTAAGTATATAAACGATTGTTATTACTTAATTTTTTATTAAAATGAAAAATACAAACCTTATTAAGTTTTTCCTAAAAATATTTTAAAAAATGTGTGATTGATTCTATAGTACTCATACCTAGTATATACTTAATAGTATATCATAGTTGCATTGTTTTCCCTAAAATTTGCTAGTCGATATATTAAATACTAATGCAGTGCATGTTGTGATTTTTTTATTTTCTTCAGAACGGACGACATGTATTATGGTGGTGGTTTATCAAACAATGAGGATGCTAGGCATTCCAACCACACCAAAAGATAATGATTTTGCTTGGAAACATTGCATTGTTGTTCCTGGGGCCACAGAAATGGCTGATTGTTGAGTGGATATCAACTGCAAACTATCAACCCAAGTAAAATATGTGTGGGGACGCCCCATATAGACAATATGTGATATTCTAGCACAAATAATCGCATGAATATATAAATAATGCTTCCAAAATTTTTATAATGGAAATCCTTAATTTGGTCATCAGAAATCCTGATCGAAATCCCCAAGATACGGCTCAATTTCCACACCTCGAACATGCATGGACCCCCCAAACCTACCCCCGTATAAAATTTTATTGCATAAAAACTATGCATTTAGGTGTCGAGATCAAGCATCTAAAATTTCATGGCTTAATGCATTCATTTTGGCGTCAAAACATGCATTGTTGCATCTATCACATTTCCCCAAGATTGCGCTTCCACGTCAAAACATCATCAAAATCTGACACCTCTTCCTTGCATGCAGCAATCTCTAGGTTTCGTTGTTGAGGAGTCTCCCGAGTCTGCAAACTCAAACAGTTTCTTTACAACTTCAAGCAATCACCAAGGGTGTGGTTCAACAAACTCAGCAATGTCCTTTACACTATATGGGTTTTTTTAGGTTATCTAGTGATCACAAACTAGATTTTTCCAAAACTACCTCTGGCATCTTCTTAATGTTGGTCTATGTCAATGATATTATCATCAATGGCAATGAAACATCATGTATTTTTGTACTAATTAATTTCAGATGCAATATTGACACCTCTTCCTTGCATACAGAAACCTCTCAGTTTCATTGTTGAAGGGGAGTCTTTCAGAGTCTGCAAACTCAAACGGTCTCTTTACAATTTCAAGCAATCACCAAGGGTGTGGTTCAACAAACTCAGCAATCTCCTTGATACTCTACGAGTTCTTCCTAGGTTATTCAGTGATCACGAACTAGATTTTTTCCAAGACTACCTCTGGCATTATCATCATTTAGGTCTATGTTGATGATATTATCATCACTGGCAGTGAAACATCATGGATTTGTGCACTAATTAATTTCATAGCAACAACATATGGTATTTACTTTACTTTTTGAGTATATAACAATCAAAAGGCAACATCTATCTCTCTTAACAGAAATATCCCCTGGATTTACAGGAATCAAGGATGCTCAGTTCCAAACATGTATCCTCTCCAATGGACTACCACACCAAAGCTATCCCTGAGGGGCAGTCCTTTGAAGATCTCAGAAAATATAGACAAATAGTTAAAAAGTGTATTTCTCTTACTATCACATGTCCCGACATTGCCTTAGAAGTTAAGTGTGGTCATTCAATATATTTTGAAGCCCCCCTGTGTGCCACTAGACTCGAGTACTAACAAATTTATGCTATCTAAAAAGCATACCAAAATGCGCCCTTCTTTGCAAAATGGCTCTTTCTCCTTACATCATTTTGACTTGCTAGTGCTATGTTGATGCCAGCTAGGCCATGGCTACCAATGACAAGAGGTCCACTTCTAGTTTGTGTTTTCTTAGGAGATCACCCCAAGTTGGCGAGGCAAGAAACAACCAGTGGTTGATCGCTCAAACACTAAACCAAAATATCGGGCCGTGGCCCATGATTATTGTGATATTCAATGGGTCACATTTGTTCTTCAAGAGCTAGGCCTTCCTACTTCTACGCCAGTCATCCTCAAATGTGACAATCAAGCTACAATTCATATTACCAACAATCATGTGTTTCAGTGCATCAAACACATCTAGGTTGATTTGTCATTTTTTGAGAGAGCTGATTCACACCAAGAAGGTTATCCTACCTTGTGTGAAGGCTTGAGAGCCAATAGTTAACATCTTCACTAAACCCTTTCCTCCTCCCTCCTTCAGTTAGATGTGTAGCAAGCTGGAAATACATAATTGTGTACTCTCCAGCTTGAAGGAGAGCTAATGGGCTTATCCTTACTTAAGCCCATTAGTAGTGGTTTGCCTTATCTTATGGTTACTCCTAGTGTACACCTTGTCATGAGCCTATTCTATATATAGATTGTATCCTTGTCTTGGTTAACAAAAGCTATGAATTAATTACAATAACAAGCAAAACAGTTGTGAGTTCGTGTTTCACTTAGAACTGGTAAAACTAGTATTGCTTCTAGAATTAATATGCATATCTTATCATCCTCATGAGACATTTAACCGAGATGTATTCAAATTATAGAGGAAACAAATTGGGTCCATTGTGAAACATGCATCCGACTTATAGCAAAAATTTGATATAAAATGAGTAGTTCATTTTTCTTTTTCTTTAAAGTTTCTTTTACATCAATTAAATTGCATAACTTATGAATCATCTTAAGGTGAAAAGAACAATTCCGTATAGCTTACATCATCAATTCCAGGAACTTTAGGTGGAGCAAACTTTGAGTGATAGCTCCTTCCACTACCAGGATGTATCCAACGGCCTGTTATACGTTCTTCTAATATGGAGTCGTCTATTGCAAAGTTAAGAACTTTGTCTATCTTAGTACCTTGTTTTTCCAACATTTCATCAAGCTGCAATGCAGAATAGGGAAGCATTAGAAGAGACATATGAGCGACAGAATTACCTAACAAGAGTGGTATTTACCAACAATGTTGAATGAATTTACCTTTTGAGCCTGAACAACTGTTCTTGGAAACCCATCAAGGATGAATCCTTTTTTACAAGAGGGTTTCTTTATAGCCTCGTCTATAATTCCAACAACCAAGTCATCGGATACAAGTTCTCCCTGTGTAAAAGGCAGAAAAATAAGAAATTGGCATTCACTGAAATCCTATATGGTTTGAATAATGTTTAAGTAAAAATCATTTATAACCTTACTTTGTCCATGGTTTCCTTAGCTTTAATACCAAGGGGAGTTTTAGCAGCAACAGCGGATCTTAACATATCTCCAGTGGCTAAATGGCACAAGCAGTAGTCATCTTTGATAATGGGTGACTGTGTACCCTTTCCAGAACCAGGAGGGCCTGAAGTAATAAGTGCAACAAAGTTAGAAAACAGACTAAACTATGAAGATCCATACTTAGGTTAGCTTCTTAGAGAAACCAATTATAGAGAGATACAGAGTAAGGTGACCCGGTTGAAAAAACAGTCTTCCAACACTGGGAAGCGGTACAGCAATCTAGATTAGAAGCAGACAAAGCATCATTCAAATTGCATGCAAAATTCAACGTGACATGATTATCCTTGCAGCAGTACATGGATGGATGCGGTTTTATACGTCAAGCTCCTTTTAGTGGAAACTATCTGCCTGGGATAAAAATCTATGACCTGCCTTCTAAAATTGCACAATCAAACAAGGCAACCACGTGAAAGTAAAAGGGCACATTTCGATAATTAGATAACAAGGCGCCTTGCAACTTAGGACGATTCTCGAAAAACAACAAATCACAAGCTGGAGAAGGCCTTCATATATAAAATGCCCATGTGAACGAAGTTTATACACCGAAGGTTACTACTCTTTATTTACTTACAATACTTGTTCTTGTTCCCAGAAAAATCGTTGTAAATTTTAATAATACTATTGCTTTCTTAAACAAACCGAACTTAAAAACACACACAACTGCAGATGGCCTGGAGGTAGCAACGAAAGGCGAAGGTCGCATGAAGTACCGATGAGAATGAGGCGTTTGTCGGGTTTTTCCGCGCATTTCATGCGACGGAGGAGCTCCGTCATCAGATCCATCGTCGTCACATCGGCCAGGTCCGCTAGAGCGCCGCTCGCCATCGCCGCCGCCGAAGTCTCCACGCCTTTGGGGCCTACAAACCCTAGAGGAAGAGGAAGACGGGCACTATAGCTGGCGGGCAGAGGGAAGAGTGAGCACCACCCGCGCACTCAGCACAGCTCCAATGCTCTCTCTGGGCCTGGGCCGTCGGAGGCCACCTTCTGCGATGTCCTGACGAAGCTGCCGCTGGCCCGATGTAGCCCAATGTCAGCTACAAGAATGGCGTTTATATTCTCTCTCCCCGTTCCATGTCTCCGCCTCAGTCCCCTTCGATCTCCACGGTCAACTTCCCAAATAGTTGCAATCTGAACCCACATGGACGTGTCCACCACTTTGAGGTTAGGGGTGGTACTGGTTGCGATGTATACTACTCCATAAGAGCTAGTTTGGTTGAAAAGTCTAGTATAATCGTGTGAGTTTGTAATGTAAAAGTGTACAGCAAACTCACATTACACCCTACCAGCACCTGGCATGTCCAAATGTCAAGCTCTCTAGATTCGGCAACGCGTTCACTTGTTACCGGGCAGCGGTAAGAACTGATTTTTGATCCCGGGCAGCATGTTAATTACGATTAAAACGGTAGATGCGTAGACGTAAATTTTTACATTTTATTTTTACTATCCCGTTGTTGACAAATCGTAAAAAAACCTCGTTTTCTCACCGCATCAAAATCACGCGGTGAAGTTTGGCGGCCCGCAGCCCCGACAGGGCCTAACGCTCAGCCAAAATGGTGCATGTGTGCTTGTATCAAAGGTGGTCCGCAGTTATCCGACTTTTATGTGATTGGTTGGCTAGACACTCCAATGGCAATATTGCATCTCTCTCTCTCTTTATCTATCTATCTATCTATCTATCTTTCCATCCATCCATCTATCTCTCTCCCGAACTAATATTTGTTACTAGCCGTCAATTATATAAAGTTGAGATTTTTTTAATGGAAAACTATTCACATATATTATATTTGTTTTTAAGTGTATAACGTACAAGTTAAAAGATATTTAAAATGTCATTATTATTTGTTGCTAACAATGCCATTTGTATAAGGTAAAAAAATTGAATACCATAAGTCATGTGACAACAATTAAATCTTTCACATTGTAAATAATTATATAACATTTACAAAGTCATACTATACCTAACGAAACAAAAGAAGTAAAGTTCAACGAGTTTTTTTTTCATTTCATGATAGTTATCAGTGTAATTCAATTATTTTTCATCTCGCACGAGGAGGGCGGGATGAATAAGATAGCCTCCTGACTTATCTTCTAAAAAAAAAGTTCAACGAGTTTAAATTACATCAAACCATATTAGATCAATGTGGTTACAAATGTCATCATTTAATTTCCATGTTTGATGATTCATGCTTTTCACTCATACTATACCTTGCCAAACAAACTTTAAGCTCCTATTTTGCAAAGGGTCTAATCACAGTCGAACTTCGAATGGACCTTCCTTGGGCGTATAACATAATTTCATTGTGCCAAATTACTTGACTTCACTTCATCTACTCTCTTATTCACATAGGTATTTCATTGTGTTGTTTACTATTACAGCATATTAGACAATTGGAGATCTACTTGTCACACCCTAGTGTTTCAAATCTAGCTAAGTGAAGAATCATGGTGTTGATAAATTCATGTTAGGATATGAATAAACATGTCAGCTCAAAACTAATAACTTTTGGTCCACTTTGTGCCCATTTGTGTGTTCAGTAAACCCTAGGGGAATTGGCTAGTTTTGATGTTTAATCATCCTAGATATGATTATGGGGTTTATGCTTATTAGGCTATGATAAGATAATAGTTTGGTTTTAAGAAATTTGGAATTTGTTTGCAATATTAAAATAGATATGATAAATAAGAATTATTTGTATACATTGACATATAGCAAAGTGATTGTTTGAGTATATTTTAGATAAATGATCAAAATGAATGGCTTTAGGTCAAACTTAGTGGAACGGGTGATTTCATGGTTAATAATATTTGGTTAAGATTGTAGATCATTTTGATCATGTTTAATGATAGAAATAGTTTTTGTTGAACTCAATCAGGTTGGTTCATCTATTTAAGTTAGACCTGCATGAACGATGTTATATATTTTAATTTGTAAAATCTAGAGCTTTTTATCATACTGTAAACAAATTTCAAGGTTTTGTAGATTGATAGATTAGTGAATTTTGATAAATTCTTCATTTTAGGAATATTTAATATGGGTTTTAAGGAAACGCACAGTCCTTTTTAGGAAACTTCTATATTTTTCATTTTAAATATTATGGAGTTAGGATCTGATCATTGGATATATTCCATTCTATAGGTTATCTACTTGAGGGAAATGTTTTGGAATTTTTTGATTTGTGAGACATTTTTCATAGAATGAGAAAGAGACATTGGTATACATATTCCTTGTGGGAACATGATTCAGTGTGTTTTCTTTACCGTTAGATCTCAATCCAACAACCCAAGTTACTCGTCTTCTTCCCAAGACCTACACAAAGTAGTATCAATCATTGTAGTAGTAAGTAGAGGGTATGAGGCATGGCTCTGCCTCAAATTTAGACTCCTAATCCTATATAGTAGGTTAGGAAGACTTTGGCATCTTTTCTAGTGACAAAAAACATCAAGAATCAAAGGAGATAGAGAGGTGAAGAAGATAAATGGGAGAAGGGTCCAGTAGTGGAAGGAGAAGACCATGATTTCCTTCTTTGGGCCATACACAAAATAACTGATCTAAAGGCCTAAAATGTAGAGGAGAAATGTGCACACAACATATCTAAAGATTTCATGTTTTTATGCTACTCTTTTAGTTAAAGAGCTTCTTAACTCCATTTTGAGAACTTCCTTTCCTAAAATGTGCATTAAGGTTGGCCTCATGAAGACATATGACTCTATTGATTGGATTTATCTATAGTCCATTATTATTGATATGAAATTCCCAAATTTTTGGATCGGGTAGATTGTTGAAATTCTAAACTCACATCAATTTTCAACTCAATGGATCACCCATTGGAAAAAAAATTGTCTCGAGGGATACAAGATAAGTTTACCTTTGGAACATTACTTTATTAGTTTTAGTCATGAAATCCTATATTTTATGCTTGATAATACTAAAAACAAAGGGAATGTTTCTCATATCAAAGATCAGAATGATATTCTATTTTCGTTGTTCTCATTGTAGACGATGTGGTGTTTTCTGTGATGTTGATACAATACTGCTTTGGATATTCAAAATATAGTCCATAAGTTGGGAGTGTCTCATAATGAATATTAGTAGCAGCATATCAACCTTCTTTGGTATTTAAGTCTTTATACAATTATGATCAAAGATATTTTGAAGGTGAAAAGTGTCTCATTTCCTGTCAAATATCATGGATTTCCTCTATTTCAATGAAGGACTACTAAAAGTATGTATTCACCCATGTTTAATACGATTAAGTGCATGTTAGAGGGTTGGAAAGTAAAACACATTTCTTTTCTAGGTAGGGTGGAGTCATAATTTTCACTCTTTCCTCATATCAAAAGTAGTAAGCTTCTTGCTCTCATCTTCTAGTGAATGTACATGGGATACTAATAAATTGTGTCGTGATTTTCTTTGAAGAGGTCTTGGTGTAAAGCTTGATGTGGTTGCTTGTAAATACATTTGTCTTTTATGGGAGGAAGGTGTTCTTGGTATAAGGCTTGAAATGGGTGTTATCAGACACATGTCATCATAACTTTTGGGTTTTTTCTGAGAAAAAGGATAGTCTATAGGTTCGATGGGTTCATGCTAGATATAAGAAAGGAGATACCATTTGGAGGCATCATTACTTCTAATGCCTCATAGGTTTAGAAGAATATTCTTTGCCATTGATATATTGTTGTTGATAAGTGTAACATGCTTGACCAGGATTTTGGGGTAATGATGTTTGTTTTGCTTAAGTAAGTAGTTTAAAAACTTTAATATAATCTTTTGAGGTGTTTTACTAACATGTGAACACCTATGTTTCAAGTTTGGTCCTATTTGAATAATGTTTGTACAATGTTTGCTTATTTTGGACCAGAGTGCAATTTATCCAAGATAAGGGGATATATTGCAATATGTCACATTTTGAGTGTACCCTAAGTTTTTTAGCATCATAATAGAGAGTATGATGTTATGGGGTGCCTTGTGAAAGGCTTAAGTTTCAAGTTGAGCCTACATGAATGATGTTTGTGCTTTATGTGCTAGTTTTGGTGTAAGTTGCAATTTACCCAAAGTAAGGGGTTAACATGCAAATTACCATTTGTAGAGTGTCCCTTCTCTCTCTTATCATCATCAAGAGGAGATATAAATGAGGGGGTACCTTGTTTGAGTCTTGGGTGAGTGATAGCACTCTTAATAGTGAAAGAACTCAAGAATGTTGAGTACCTTGAACCCTAAATAAGGTTGTGCCGAGTTGTGAAGTGTATATGGGAGTGCCTATCGGCTTGGAAGCCATAGAGGAGATCCCATATCAGTTTAGAAACTTTTTGGAAGCATTCATATTGGGCTAAACACTTCAAGTAGGGAAGTCCATCGGTTTAGATGTTCCTTGCAAAAGTTGTATCGGTTTGCATATAAAGTGATATTGGGTTGTGATATCTTGTCAAGCAAGATACCCAATGGCTGATACCTCATCCTTGAATTATCCATAAGAGTTTTGCATGTCAAGATAATCATGGATGCATGGAGTCACCATGCATGGACACGTGTCACCCAAGTGCATATGGTGATGACACTTCACAGACACTCTCTCTCGTGAGCCTTAACTATATAAGCCTCTCTTTTCACCTCCTAGTAAACATTTCGACCCTCATATAATTCCTTTCTTAGTGGACGACCCTGGGAGCTAAAGGAGTGGAAGGAAGGTCAAGCATCTTGCCTAAGGTGAAGCCATGGTCATCTTTGACCTTTGGAACGTGAAGCTTTGGAGCTTGAAGCTCTAGTGGTGATCTTGAGGCAGGTTATATAACTTGAACTCAACTTTATTATTATTCACCTTATATCATGCAATACTTGGTGATTCCTTTTCCATTTCAATTTTCCTTTATTGAATGATGATTATATGATATCTAATGGATATATGGGGTTGTTGCCCATGAACTAGAGTATTTAGTGGACGAAGGGTTGAAGCTTGAAGACGACCAAGTCGGCACACACATGCTCTAAGTAGTGAGTGGTCGTCATGACTTGTGGCGATTAGACTGACACACCATGTGACAAGTCGTCAAGACTTAGGGGATGCAAAATCGATATGTTTGATTGGGCCGATATGCTTTGACAGAGTTAGCCCGTTATGCCCTAGAAGTGCTTAAACCGATATATTTGCAAATTGTTATGCTTTGAGAGGGAGTTAGCCCGTCACAACTTGAATGATACTTTGGAATGCTAGCCCGTTACACCTTTGGTTGAGAAAGAGTTTGACATGAATATTCCTAACCTGTCACACTTAGGGTTGCCTGTCACACCCATCATGAAGGGCTAAACCGATACGTATGAGGTCCTAAACCATTACCAGTTTGTTACATGTAAAGGACTATTGTTCTTGCAGTTGTCTAGCCTGTCACCTAAGGCTAAAGATGAGGGCAGGAAAATATCTTGAACATGAGTGAAGATATGTGGTCAACCCGATATGCCTTAACCCTAACAACTCGTCACACTTCAAGTAGTGTTGCCTGACACACCTTGGCCGATACAAGTAGAGAGTGTCATGGTCGACACAAGTGTCACGGCGGAGACAAGTAGAGAGTGTATAGGCTGACACAAGTGATAGTGTCTAGGCTAACACAAGTAGATGTGTCTAGGCCGACACAAGTAGATGTGTCTAGGTCGATACACCTAGATGAGTGCAGACCGACACGTGAGGAGTATAATCAAGCTGATACACTATGATGTAGTGAGATGTATATTCTTTGATAAGTGTAGGCCAATGTACCCTAAAGAGGGTCAATCCAATACATCAAGATAAAGTTGAATCTAGTATCCTAATGGGGATGAGAGAGAAATTTATATCACTCATTTTGTTAATCAATTAATGATAATTGATGAGAGTAATCAAATATGATTAAATACTTATGGCAATAAAATAAGATCCTATATGTGAGGAGTTGTGAATTAGGGTGTGGTGGTTGAATATAACCCTAAAAACCCTAATCAACTAGAATTGAAACCCTAACCCTAATTATGAGAGGGTTCTAACTTGATTAAGGGATTATTCTTTATGGCATGGCACTGATATTTAAAGTGATATCTCTTTTATCATGAGATCCTAACCATGCAAGTGTTTTGAGATAATGAGCATATCCAACTACGGGTTATGGTGATGTGACATTACATAGATTACATGAGCCATGTGAAATACTTGTATAACAAGTATGATATGGGTCTTATGGCCTAGAAATGGTGGTTGCCTAGTGAGAGGTGACATGTTTCAATAATGAACAAAGGTGATTGAAACCCCATAGTGTAACATCCCTGACCTGGGTTATGCCTTAACCCTAGATTTTTTGCTTAATAAAGTTAATTATATACTTTAGATTATTTCTTGAAAAGTAATTAAGGTTCAAGAGGAACTTATATTTCAATTTTAGTCCTTTTCGAATAATGTTGAAACATTGTTTTGCTTATTTTGGACTAAAATGCAAATTACCCAAGTTAAGGGGTTAAATTGCAAATGTTACATGATAAGATGTTCCTCATGTGTTGAAGCATCATGATAATGAAGATGATGCAGAGGTATGGCTAATGGTAGCATGAGTACCAAGAAAGAGCTGATAAAGCAATGTTTGTGCATTAAAACCTAGTTTTGGTGTAATGTGCAATTTACCCAAAACCCAGGGTTCAATATGCAAATTACCACTTCAAAATAGCCCCTAATGTTTCTTGGAATCATGTAGAGCAAAGAAAATGA
This sequence comes from Alisma plantago-aquatica, assembly GCA_963693085.1. NCBI lineage: Eukaryota > Viridiplantae > Streptophyta > Magnoliopsida > Alismatales > Alismataceae > Alisma > Alisma plantago-aquatica. Next base: position 662,109,257 of record OY856411.1, on the reverse strand, counting down.
GAGGGGTGCCTCATTTGAATCACTTTGGAGGAGAGAGAATCTTGATATTAAAATAATCAAGATTTAAGCATAATTGGAACTTTACTTCAATTTAATGCAAAAATAAATATATTAATTGAAGATCCCTTCAACCAAAAGGTGAGTGATGAATTTGCAAGAGAATGTACGACCATGTTCCTAGAAAAGGCACGAAAATATCCAAAGGAAGTGGATAACTCACTCACATTATTATAAGAAAAAGAAATATCCACTTACTTATGGATATTAATATAATATGATTTAAGGTGCTTAATTTGCTTTTCTTTAAATCATGGATAATTGATATGAATAAGAGGCAAAGAAGATAGCCTTGTAACCAAGGAAGGAAATGGGGAAAATGGCAAGGAAATGGAGGAGATAATCCCTACTTTCTCTCTCCTAAAATGAATTTTTAATAAAATGCATATATGCTCCTTTATCCATGAGTTGAAAGGGTAATTTCGAAACCCCTTTAACTTCTTGCTTGCAAAAACGACCAAGGGATCTTGGAGCAATAGGAGGATGACCCCCAACCTGTTGGTAAGCTTCTTGACCTTCTTTCACCATGATTTCATGGTGGAAATCGAAAATAAATGATGGATTTCTTCTTTTCTCCATGCAATCTTCTATCCTAGCCATTTCTTTTCACTCAAAAGCTTGAGGATGAGCTTGGTATAGTTGAGAAAGCTTCTTCCACCATTAAATACGTGGATCTTGGAGATTTTAAGCTCAATTGGAGGCGGGTTTTATAACTTGAACCCTTACTATTGTTATTGCATTCAATTCCTTATCAATTGTTGATCATTTGTTCTTCTTGATATTCACTTGATCAAATCATTAGAACCACCATGAAAATTACAAAAAAATATGAAGGATCGTAGCTTGATGATGATGACATCATCCTAAGCACACACCTCAAAAATATTCTAGGCAAACGGTTTCAAAATGATTGGACCAATCGGTTTCAATGAATTGGCCAAACAGTTTCATCAAACCGTTTGAAACCAAACGGTTTCAAACCGTTTGGAGTGGTTGACCGTTTGGAATGTTTGACCATTTGAGTAAATATGCTGATGTTGATGGTTGATGATCCATTAAATCCAATTGATTGGTTTCAAAGGGTTCATCAGTTAAAGGTCCATCAAGTATCAAACCCTAATAGGGTTGAGTGTTGAATTCTTAATTGTTTTGAGTTAATTTTTGGGTTGACTAACCCAAACGGTCTCAAGACCGTTTGTAGGTCAACCAAGACTGTTTGGAGGTCTAGGGTTGAGTATGGTTGAGTATTTGAAGATCGATAAATATCAAATTGAAATGCAATCAACAGCTAATGTGATGATCAATCCAATGACCTAAACCCTAATTGAATTTCACAAATTTCAATGATGGTTGGATTCAAACGGTCTCAAGACCATTTGGAGGTCATTCAAACGACCTCAAGACCGTTTGAGGTCAGGTCATGTCATGGTTTGATGATGATCTAATGATTTCAATTGAATCGGTTCCACAATGTCAACCATTGATGGTCCCTCAATTTCAAAATCCTAATTGATGGTTTCTTGATTATAAACCCTAGTTCAATTGAGTTCAAAACCCTAATTGAAGGTCCAATTGAAGGGTGATACAATGGTTCAATTGAAGAATACATCAGTGGTCCAATGGATAGATGGTTCAATGATTGAAACCCTGAATTGATTAAGTGATGGAAGACCTTTTTGGTCCATTCGGTTTTGAGAGAGTTTGGACCGAACGGTCTCAAGACCGTTTGAGACCAAACGCTCTCACACCGTTTAGAGACCCAAGTGGTTTCAAGTGTAATTGTCCATACGGTTTCATCATTGTTTTGCTTAAACAGTTTTAAACTGTTTGGATGTTTCAAGGTGATTAAGTCAATTGGAAACCTAAGGTGATGAAAGATAAAATGACCCTATGGTTGTTACTGATTTATCTTAAAGAGAATCATTAGGGTTGTACCTCTAAGGTACTAAGTCATTGGTAACCCTAGATGAGTTAATCCCTGAAGCTTAAGTAAGCAATATTTCAATACACTATGTCAACCCTAATTGAATGTATTTAATTAAAGGGTTGGTTGACCTAATTCATCCAAGATTGACATAGTCAACATCCTAGAGAGGATTAGAGAGAGAGAGAGGAATCCATACATGTAGGATAATCATGTAATGGATAAGCCTTAAACACTTCCGATATGGATAAACTAAGATTTTAGGGTATGATCTTTGATGAAGTGATCATGAAACCCTAATTAAGAAGATTGATGAACATTAAACTTAATCTAGGGCAATGCTAGGTGTAACTCTAATCTAGGTAAGGATGTAACCCTAATTCAGGGTGATTCCATGTGAAACACTAATTGAGGGTGATTCCATGAGAAACCCTAATTAAGGATGATTTCATGTGAAACCCTAATTAAGGGTGATTCCATGAGAAACCCTAATTAATGATGATTTCATGTGAAACCCTAATTGAGGGTGATTCCATGAGAAACCCTAATTAAGGGTGATTCCATGTGAAACCCTAATTGAGGGTGATGCCATGAGAAACCCTAGTTGGGATGAATAGTAAACCCTAATTATGGGTAATGTGATGTGAAAGCCTAATGAAGGGGGATGGTATGTAAAATCCTAACCCTAATGAAGGGAGATGGTATGTGACAGCCTAACCCTAATGAAGTATGATAGTATGTGAAACCCTAAACCCTAATAAAGGGTGATGGTATGGGAGACCCTAATCCTAATAATGGAATGGTGACTAATACATTGATAAGGGAAATACCTAAAGTAATTGATTATAGATAACCTTATAGAAAGCAATGTCTTAACCTGAAATGAGTCCATATCATTAAAGATAGTTGGACCATTCTTATGTGTGACCTATGCACTTCATGGTAAGAGTGATAGGTTAGTGGATGAAAGGATTAAGATGGGAAATACCTTCATCCAAGATAAGTTGATAACTCAAGAAAGTTGGAAGTGATGAGGAAAGTGATACATCAAGATATTAAAGCTATCACTTTTAGCATTACAGGGTTGATATACCTTGATGCACCTCAAATCCAATATACTTGGACAAGAAACACATGAAGAGTGTTATGTAAATTGTTACAATGAAATGTAATGAGTTTGATATACTTTGATAAGTATAGGCTAATATACCTTAAGAATGGGGTTAAGCCAAACTAATGAGTATGATGTAATCATATCATGATAAGGATGGGAAATGAACTCATACCTTATATTGATAATCATTTAATGATAAATGTTATGAGTAATAAACATGATTGATTACTCGAGATGTTAATGGATGCTCCTAGAGGTGTGGAGCAATGTATTAAGGTTTATTTGATAAATATGAAATCCTAATGTGAGATGGAAAACCCTAACCCTAAATTGGGTAATGGGACATGAGAAACCCTCATGTGATGTGAATAGTAAGCCCTAACCCTATTGAGGGAATAGTGGTGTTACTATTGTATTACATGAGGTAATATGTTGTTGTTGCCTAATGAGAGGTGACAAGATGCGTAATGGCCTTGTGAGCCATATGGTTAGATGTTTCCTAGTAAGAGGTGACAAGATGCTTTAAGGACTTTGTGAGCAATGAAATTAGTTGTTACCTAGTGAGAGGTAACAAGACATTTTGATAGGTCTTGTGAATCACATGAGTAAGTTGATACCTAGTGAAAGGTACTAAGATAATTATAAAAATACCATGTAAAAGATGATAATGTTCTTAATAAACCAAGAAAATGGAAACTTAGTAACATAATAATTATAACAAAAGGATACAACGATAATGATGGAACCTTGATTATTCAAGTGTAGAGAAGAGAGGGATACTTGTTTTTCATAAAGAATGTGATTAAGCATGATGGCATGGCCAAAGTTTAAATGTTAGTAGAAGAATGAGGTAAACAGACATGGAATAGTTGCACAGGATTGACATAGTTCAATACCTGGAATAATGTCACATGATTGACATGGTTCAATACCTGGAATAGATGCACAGGATTGGTAATAACCCAATACCTGGAATAACTGCACAGGATTGGTCACAACCCAATACCTGGAATAATATCACAAGATTGACTTAGTTCAATACCTGGAATAATGTCACATGATTGACTTAGTTCGATACCTGGAATGGATGCACATGTTTGGCATAGTCTAATACCTGGAATTGGATACACATGAATAATATAAGCCCAATGCTTGTACTAGTTGCACATGATTGGTATAATCCAATGCCTGGAATATTTATACAGGATTGGTATAGACCAATGCCTGAACAAGACATGATGATGTACATTCTCATGTCCAGAATAAACCAATATCTATTTAGCATATTGGCTAAAGTTAACAGATAGAAATAAGAAAGAGTCATGGGTGACATAACAGAGTAATGAGTATCATGAGAAAAGCATGGGATGTTGAGTTAATACAACAGATAAATGATATTCATGATCTTTCTATTCCTTATAAAGAGAATTGATGATTTAATGCTCTATCATAAATAGTTGCAATACTTAAAGATGAGAATGATCTAAACTGCTTATCCTCTACTCGTATTTATATTATAAACTACAATAATAATGTTTCTGGCGGAGAGTTATATCTCTCGCTGGGGCAATTTTCAATTGTCTCACCCCTGTGGGATCCAACATTTTTAGGTGGATGAGAATGGAGGAGATTGAGAATATCTTGTAGAGGAAGAACTCCAACAACAACAGGGATAGTAGCGACAGCTCAGGTTGAGTGTACTGTCTACTGTGTCTTGTAGATAGAAGTCCTATGTGTCGTCTCTGTACTCTCAGGTCCTCGGAGTTAATAGTTAATGCTTTTAATGAATCGTTTGAGATTTTGGCTTGATGCCTCGAGGTTCTTATGTTGTCTGTGTTTAGCTTTTAACAAGGCAGTTGATGTTGTAACCCTCGAGAAGAGATGGTACAAGATATGTACTTATGAACCAGGATATAAATGTAATACATTGGTTCTTATTGAAAGAGTTTTCCTATGATTGGATCTCTTTGAAAAAGGTTTTAATTTTTAGTGATTTTCAGTAATCCACTGCTAATGATTGCTTCCGCTTAACTAAATCTTGTTTTTGTGAGTTGTATGCCACAATTTAGTGGTTTCAGAGCTCTAGGTTCGCTGAGTCTACAAAGACATAGGACTAAGGTGTCGAGTCTGTTCTAAGTGTACCCAGTTAGGGTTAACCGAATGGTTAATTTTGAATGGTTACTTTTTTTTAGACTATTTGGTTAATTCGGTTAATTTGGTTAATTTAATTCGGTTAATCAGTTAAATGGTTAATGTCATGGTTAAAGATATTTTTGGTATGGTTAACCAAATTCACCGAATAGTTATAATTTATTCTTAAATAATATCCTACACATGTATATATACATATATAGTTGTACTTTTATTTCAAAAAACTTCCCCATATACATAGTAATCAAGTTTTCACGAGCCATACAACATTATATTTCTAGAAATACCACTATAATATAACAATTGTTCAAAATTCAATGAGTATTTCAAATAATATTATTACACATGTGTTATTTGGTTAACCAAATTAACCGTTAACCGATTGGACAATAACCGAATTAACCGACGCAATTCGGTTAGGTTAATGGTTAAAATCTCAAACCACAAATTAGCCATTTAACCGAACCGAATTAACTGTAACCGACCGAATTAACCGAATGCTCACCCCTATACCCAGTGTATCTTATAGTGTCTTCTGCTTATGCAGAAGAAGATATAGAACTCAAAGATGTCTGGAGAACATGAGGAACACGTTGTTGAGAGCAATGTTGATGCACCAGTAGAAGGTGCCAAGGATCAGGCAAGAGAAGAAACAGTACCTGAGAATCCCCATGTTGATGAGGTCATGATGAGGAACCCAGTTTTTTCTACTCTTTTTGGGCAATTCATGACTGCAGTGATGCATATAACAGACCGGATGCCGGTACCACCACCTAGTGTACCAATTCCCAGTGAGGGATATGGGTCCAGAAAGACTTTTGAACGACTACGTCGTGTAGGAGCCATAGAATATGCTGGAACATCTGACCCAACAGATGCTGATTTATGGCTCACTGAGTTAGAAAAAGCTTTTAGGATCCTTAGTATCCCAGAGGCTGACAAAGTTAAACATGCTACATACCTTTTAAAGGGTAGTACTGGACATTGGTGGGCTATAGAAGAAATAAAAAGGAATGATGAAGAGGTTGGTTGGGAGTAATTTCGTCGAGAATTCATCAATAAGTATTTTCCAAGGACATACTTAGATGAAAAGATCTCACAGTTTGAGAAAATTCGACAGGGAGCCATGTCGATAAGTGAATATGAGGTTAAGTTCATGGAACTTTTACAATTTTGTCCTCAAATGGCAGCTACTGAGGAGGAGAAGATCTGACGTTTTGAGAAGGGACAGAATGCTGAGATGTCCATCCCGACATCTACCCTAGAAAGTAGAGAGAGGTTTTCCACATTTGTGGAATCAATTCAGAGGATAGAAATGTCTATGACAAAGAAACAAGAGACAACCCTCAAAAGAAAGTCTACACAGTCACAAGGACCAATGATTAGTGGTACTAAACAACCAAAATCTTCACCAGTTCAACCTCAATATAGTACATCAATGCAGAGGTCATCAAGTCAAGGTCAAGCTTGTCATAAATGTGAACAGATAGGACATTTTAGACAACAATGTCCAAGAAGAAACAATGAGGTGACCCAACAGTCAGGGTACAATATGCAAAACCCACAAGGACCTCAGTCCAGTGGAGCAAATGGTAGAGGACAAAGACAAGTGTCACAGTTTGGTCCATCTACTTCTGGTAGTAGAGGACAAGGACAATAACAGATAACAACTGACTCCATGTTTTGGGTCAGATAGGATGCTAGATAACTTGTAAAAGGTAGACTTGTCAAGATGGAACTTTCTATTTTGAATTATCTTCTGTTCCCTACTATAAGAAAGATAGTTGTTGTTTAGTTCATTTGTATAATCCTTTGAGGATATGAGGAAGAGATAAGTAGAATGAAAACTTGTGTTCAGTTTAATATTCTTTTATATGTTTTGAAATTTCTCTTTCTTCGTTAAGGGAGGGAAGAGATGAAAAAGGAACTCAGAGAAAAATATGAGATATTAAGTATATTAAAAATTTAAAGATATGAAAACATAAAATAAAATAAATGCATAATATCTAATTTCAATTCTTGAATACCCTGGCCATGTATTCATTTATTGAAAGCAAGGTAAGTATGACATACCTAGATTGTTATCTTTCTGATTACTCTGATCAAGTAATCATTCTAAAACAATCCAAAGAAACCTAATCAAGAAGGAGATGTGGCATGGATATTTCTACCACATTCTAATTGATATACGGAGGAATTTGATTTAATTATAAATCAACTTATAAACAAAAATAAATACGAGGACGTGATGTGTTATCAACACATGTGTTAGATACCAAGGTAAGGAATTCTGGTATCTGAGAAATATCAGTCTATTTTATGATAGTTACTTGGAATGGTTAACTGTGTAATCAATCCAGTTACCTAATGTAGTATGGACATCATATGTTAGGGGTTTATGCTTTGCATAAACATAACATTGATGAGGATGAACTAATTGAAGGAATAATTGTAAACTTATTGCAAAAAAAGTTTATCAAATTAAATTAACAAATAACCTCTACCTAAATAAGAAAAGAGTTACCTAACATAGAATTAACTCCACAGTCAATAACAAAAAGACAGTTGAGTATGTGTCATGTACGTTTGATGCTATGGGAATTTTGTGTGGAAGAACTTTGTATTGATCAAAGTTCTATGGTATCTCCATAACAATGAGATGTTATGTGGAGACTTGATGATATAACGAAAGAATAGTATCTGTCTCCTTTTTATCTGGGATTTCGGGGATGAAATCCTTGTTAGGGGTTTATGATTTGTAACATCCCTGACATGGGTTATGCCTTAACCCTAGATGTTTTGCTTAATAAAGTTAATTATATACTTGCTCTTATTTCTTGAAAAGTAATTAAGGTTCAAGAGGAACTTATATTTCAATTTTAGTCATTTTCGAATAATGTTGAAACATTGTTTTGCTTGTTTTGGACTAAAATGTAAATTACCCAAGTTGAGGGGTTAAATTGCAAATGTTACATGATAAGATGTTCCTCATGTGTTGAAGCATCATGATAATGAAGATGATGTAGAGGTATGGCTTGTGGTAGCCTGAGTACAAGAAAGAGCTGATAATGCAATGGTTGTGCATTAAAACCTAGTTTTGGTGTAATGTGCAATTTACCCAAAACCCAGGGTTAAATATGGAAATTACCACTTTAAAATAGCCCCTAATGTTTCTTGGCATCATTTAGAGCAAAGAAAATGAGAGGGGCGCCTCATTTGAATCACTTTGGAGGAGAGAGAATCTTGATATTAAATAATCAAGATTTAAACATAATTGGAACTTTACTTCAATTTAATGCAAAAATAAATATATTAATTGAAGAGCCCTTCAACCAAAAGGTGAGGTATGAATTTGCAAGAGAATGGACGACCATTTTCCTTGCAAAGTCACGAAAATATCCAAAGGAAGTGGATAACTCACTCACATTATTATAAGAAAAAGAAATATCCACTTACTTATGGATATTAATATAATATGATTTAAGGTGCTTAATTTGCTTTTCTTTAAATCATAGATAATTGAGAGGAATAAGAGGCAAAGAAGATAGCCTCGTAAACAAGGAAGGAAAGGGGGAAAATGGCAAGGAAATGGAGGAGATAATCCCTACTTTCTCTCTCCTAAAATGAATTTTTAATAAAATGCATATATGCTCCTTTATCCATGAGTTGAAAGGGTAATTTCGAAACCCCTTTCACTTCTTGCTTGAAAAAACGACCAAGGGAGCTTGTATCAACAGGAGGACGACCCCCAACCTGTTGGTAATCTTCTTGACCTTCTTTCACCATGATTTCATGGTGGAAATTGAAAATCAATGATGGATTTCTTCTTTTCTCCATGCATTCTTCTATCCTAGCCATTTCTTTTCACTCAAAATCTTGAGGATGAGCTTGGGATAGTTGAAAAAGCTTCTTACACCATTAAATATGTGGATCTTGGATCTTTGAATCTCAATTGGAGGCATGTTTTATAACTTGAACCCTTACTATTGTTATTGCATTCAATTCCTTATCAATTGTTGATCATTTGTTCTTCTTGAAATTCACTTGATCAAATCGTTAGAACCACCATGAAAATTACAGAAAAATATGAAGGATCGTAGCTTGATGATGATGACATCATCCTAAGCACACACCTCAAAAATATCATAGGCAAACGGTTTCAAAATGATTGGACCAATCAGTTTCAATGAATTGGCCAAACGGTTTCATCAAACCGTTTGAAACCAAACGGTTTCAAACCGTTTGGAGTGGTTGACCATTTGCAATGGTTGACTGTTTGAGGAAATATGCTGATGTTGATGGTTGATGATCCATTAAATCCAATTTATTGGTTTCAAAGGGTTCATCAGTTAAAGGTCCATCAAGTATCGAACCCTAATCGGGTTGAGTGTTGAATTCTTAATTATTTTGAGTTAATTTTTGGGTTGACTAACCCAAACGGTCTCAATACCGTTTGGAGGTCACCCAAATGGTCTCAAGACCATTTGGAGGTCAACCAAGACCGTTTGGAGGTCTAGGGTTGAGTATGATTGAGTATTTGAAGATCCAGAAATATCAAATTGAAATGCAATCAACAGCTAATGTGATGATCAATCCAATGACCTAAACCCTAATTGAATTTCACAAATTTCAATGATGGTTGGAGTCAAACGGTCTCAAGACCGTTTGGAGGTCATCCAAATGACCTCAAGACCGTTTGAGGTCAGGTCATGTCATGGTTTGATGATGATCTAATGATTTCAATTGAATCGGTTCCACAATGTCAACCATTGATGGTCCCTCAATTTCAAAATCCTAATTGATGGTTTCTTGATTATAAACCCTAGTTTAATTGGGTTCAAAACCCTAATTGAAGGTCCAATTTAAGGGTGATCCAATGGTTCAATTGAAGAATAAATCATTGGTCCAATGGATAGATGGTTCAATGATTGAAACCCTGAATTGATTAAGTGATGGAAGACCTTTTTGGTCCATTCGGTTTTGAGAGAGTTTGGACCAAACGGTCTTAAGACCGTTTGTGTCCAAATGGTCTCAAAACCGTTTGGGATCAAACGGTCTCAAGACCATTTGAGACCAAACAGTCTCAAACCGTTTAGAGACCCAAGTGGTTTCAAGTGTAATTGTCCATACAGTTTCATCATTGTTTTGCTTAAACGGTTTCAAACCGTTTTGAGCATCAATGGTCAAGAACGTCTGGATGTTTCAAGGTGATTAAGTCAATTGGAAACCTAAGGTGATGAAAGATAAAATGACCCTATGGTTGTTACTGATTTATCTTAAATATAATCATTAGGGTTGTACCTCGAAGGTACTAAGTAATTGGTAACCCTAGATGAGTTAATCCCTGAAGCTTAAGTAAGGAATATTTCAATACACTATGTCAACCCTAATTGAATGTATTTAATTAAAGGGTTGGTTGACCTAATTCATCCAAGCTTGACATAGTCAACATCCTAGAGAGGATGAGAGAGAGAGAGGAATCCATTCATGTAGGATAATCATGTAATGGATAAGCCTTAAACACTTCCGATATGGATAAACTAAGATTTTAGGGTTTGATCTTTGATGAAGTGATCATGAAACCCTAATTAAGAAGATTTATGAACATTAACCCTAATCTAGGGCAATTCTAGGTGTAACTCTAATCTAGGTAAGGATGTAACCCTAATTAAGGGTGATTCCATGTGAAACCCTAATTGAGGGTGATTCAATGAGAAACCCTAATTAAGGGTGATTCCATGTGAAACCCTAATTGAGGGTGATTTCATGAGAAACCCTAATTAAGGGTGATTCCATGTGAAACCCTAATTGAGGGTGATGACATGAGAAACCCTAGTTGGGATGAATAGTAAACCCTAATTATGGGTAATGTGATGTGAAAGCCTAATAAAGGGGGATAGTATGTAAAATCCTAACCCTAATGAAGGGAGATGGTATGTGACAGCCTAACCCTAATGAAGTATGATAGTATGTGAAACCCTAAACCCTAATAAAGGGTGATGGTATGGGAGACCCTAATCCTAATAATGGAATGGTGACTAATACATTAATAAGGGAAATACCTAAAGTAATTGATTATAGATAACCTTATAGCAAGCAATGTCTTAACCTGAAATGAGTCCATATCATTAAAGATAGTTGGACCATTCTTATGTGTGACCTATGCACTTAATGGTAAGAGTGATATGTTAGTGGATGAAAGGATTAAGATGGGAAAAACCTTAATCCAAGATAAGCTAATAACTCAAGAAAGTTGAAAGTGATGAGGAAAGTGATACATCAAGATATGAAAGATATCACTTTTAGTATTCTAGGGTTGATATACCTTGATGCACCTCAAATCCAATATACTTGGACAAGAAACACTTGAAGAGTGTTATGTAAATTGTTACAGTGAAATGTAATGAGTTTGATGTACTTTGATAAGTATAGGCTAATATACCTTAAGAATGGGGTTAAGCCAAACTAATGAGTATGATGTAATCATATCATGATAAGGATGGGAAATGAACTCATACCTTATATTGATAATCATTTAATGATAAATGTTATGAGTAATAAACATGATTGATTACTCGAGATGTTAATGGATGCTCCTAGAGGTGTGGCGAAATGTATTAAGGTTGATTTGATAAATATGAAATCCTAATGTGAGATGGAAAACCCTAACCCTTATTTGGGTAATGGGACATGAGAAACCCTAATGTGATGTGAATAGTAAGCCCTAACCCTATTGAGAGAATAGTGGTGTTACTATTGTATTACATGAGGTAATATGTTGTTGTTTCCTAATGAGAGGTGACAAGATGCGTAATGGCCTTGTGAGCCATATGGTTATATGTTGCCTAGTAAGAGGTTACAAGATGCTTTAATGACTTTGTGAGCAATGAAACTAGTTGTTACCTAGTGAGAGGTAACAAGACAGTTTGATAGGTCTTGTGAATCACATGAGTAAGTTGATAGCTAGTGAAAGGTACTAAGATAATTATAAAAATCCCCTGTAAGAGATGATAATGTTCTTAATAAACCAAGAAAATGGAAACTTAGTAACATAATAATTATAACAAAAGGATACAATGATAATGATGGAACCTTGATTATTCAAGTGTAGAGAAGAGAGGGACACTTGTATTACATAAAGAATGTGATTGAGCATGATGGCATGGCCAAAGTTTAAATGTCAGTAGAAGAATGAGGTACCCAGTGCTATGTAAACAGACATGGAATAGTTGCATAGGATTGACATAGTTCAATACCTGGAATAATGTCACAGGATTGACATAGTTCAATACCTAGAATAGATGCATAGGATTGGTAATAACCCAATACCTGGAATAACTACACAAGATTGGTCACAACCCAATACCTGGAATAATGTCACATGATTGACGTAGTTCAATACCTGGAATAGATGCACAAGAGTGGTAATAACCCAATACCAGGAATAACTGCACAGGATTGGTCACAACCCAATACCTGGAATAATGTCACAGGATTGACATAGTTCAATATCTGGAATAGATGCACAGGATTGGTAATAACCCAATACCTGGAATAACTGCACAGGATTGGTCACAACCCAATACCTGGAATAATGTCACATGATTGACTTAGTTCAATACATGGAATAATGTCACAGGATTGACTTAGTTCGATACCTGGAATGGATGCACAAGTTTGGCATAGTCTAATACCTGAAATTGGATACACATGAATAATATAAGCCTAATGCTTGTACTAGTTGTACAGGATTGGTATAATCCAATGCCTGGAATATTTATACAGGATTGGTATAGACCAATGCCTGAACAAGACATGATGATGTACATTCTCATGTCCAGAATAAACCAATATCTATTTAGCATATTGGCTAAAGTTAACAGATAGAAATAAGAAAGAGTCATGGGTGACATAACAGAGTAATGAGTATCATGAGAAAAGCATGGGATGTTGAGTTAATACAACAGATAAATGATATTCATGATATTTCTATTCCTTATAAAGAGAATTGATGATTTAATGCTCTATCATAAATAGTTGCAATACTTAAAGATGAGAATGATCTAAACTACTTATCCTTTGCTCGTATTTATATTATAAACTGTAATAATAATGTTTTTGGCGGAGAGTTATATCTCTCGCTGGGGCAATTTTCAATTGTCTCACCCCCGTGGGATCCAAAATTTTAGGTGGATGAGCACGGAGGAGATTGAGAATATCTTGCAGAGGAAGAACTCCAGCAGTAATAGGGACAATAGCGACAACTCAGGTTGAGTGTACTGTATGTTGTGTCTTGTAGATAGAAGTCCTATGTGTCGTCTCTGTACTCTCAGGTCCTCAGAGTTAATAGTTAATGCTTTTAATGAATCGTTTGAGATTTTGGCTTGATGCCTCGAGGTTCTTATGATGTCTGTGTTTAGCTTTTAACAAGACAGTTGATGTTGTAACCCTCAAGAAGAGATGGTACAAGATATGTACTTATGAACCAGGACATAAATGTAATACATTAGTTCTTGTTGAAAGAGTTTTCCTATGATTGGATCTCTTTGAAAAAGGTTTTAATTTTTAGTGATTTTCAGTAATCCGCTGCTAATGATCGCTTCCTCTTAACTAAATATTATTTTTGTGAGTTGTATGCCACACATAGCATGTGATAATGATGATGAGATGGGTGGGATTCTCAATAATGTGTTTAAAAGAATGAGATCCCAATGTAATTGTGATAAAGTAATAATTATGTGTTACAATTTTTATGCGATTTCTTGAGGGACGTATTCCACTGTTCTTTGTAGCATTTACTTGTGTGGTATATTTGTAACTCGATTAATGTTGTGATATACCTAAGGTTGTAGGTTTCCCTGGCCATAGATCCATTCAATGTCAGAACTTGTTGGATGGTGAAATGAGTTTAACTCCGAACATATATTATTGAGTATGCACGAGTGTATAGTTAGTCATCTTCTTGCATCCATAAAATAATTATGTGATATGGATGGCCATGAGTGTGCAAATACTTTCCTTAAAAATGGCCATGAGTGAGCCAATCCTTTTATAACGATGGCCATGAGTGAGCCAATCCTTTTATAATAATAGCCATGAGTGAACCAATCCTTTTAGTGAAAAATGGCCATGTGTGAGCCGATTCTTTTATAATGTGGATGGCCATGAGTGAGCCAATCCTTTTCTTGAATAATGGCCATGAGTGAGCCAACTCTTTATATATTATAATGGCCATGAGTGAGCCAATTCTATCTGAATAGCCATGAGCGAGCTATTCTCTAGCACTATGACCTGTACCAAGGCGGGCTAGTTGATTAAATAGTTGAATATATGTCACTATTAGTAGTTGACTAATATGTCTCTGTGTTGTCTCTTGTACTAACCGGGAGTTGTGGGTGAGGTCTTGGAGTTTGGCTCTCCTTGGACCTTGTATGGCATCGTTGATGATCCTTCGTAAGTGGCGGTTGGATTTGGGTGGTACGACTCAAATCCTCAGGGCATTAGTTAGGACATAAAACAGAATCTATTATATGTGCTTGAATGTGAATGTGTGCATCATTAGTTTGAGCATTATGTGCCTAAGTATGTGCATAATCATGATATTGGTTATTGAAAGATTCAATTATCGGTAATTTTCATAATCGGTAATTGTCATACATAATTATTGAATGAGGATGCAATTGTATTTGTATGACACAATCGGTAATTGTCATACATGTTGTTCATATTCCTTCTAAAGTGATTGCTTGACCCACTGTACAACTATAGTTAGCTGAACTGCACAGTTATGAAAATATTCTGCCATGCTCATAAAATATGATCAGATCTATTTAGTATAGTGCAACTTTACTTCCTATTTTAAATAACTGTATATCTGTGATAAAAATATTATTGGCAAAGAGTTATATCTCCCACTGGGACTTTTGTCTCACCTCGTGGGTTCCACAACTTTTTAGGTGGACGTGCACAAGGAAGCAGAGTTCTGTAAGCTGAGACAGGACATCAGTAGGAAGAAGATCTGGAATTTTGAGGTGGTGTGCTGTCAGTCGCATTTTATGGTAGATAGAAGTCCTATGTGTCATCCTTGTACTCTCAGGTCCTTGAGGGATAGTTTTGCTATGGTTTCACGATCGATCTGAGATTTTGAACTAATATGTTGTTGTTTCTTATAGTTTACTCATGTACATATTTCGAACAATGGTAAACTTGTGTTAGATGGAACAGTAATGCACCATGTTGTATGTATATGACAGGCTTTGAGCCATCTTATAAAGAGTTTTCTGACAGTGGATCTTTATGGAAAATGGTTTTAATTTTTAGTGATTTTTGGTAATACATTGTTAATGGTTATTTCTGTGTGATTTTGTGTTATCTCATTGTCGGTGTAACAACGGGTGTTACCATAAGATTAGTTTCCTTATTGTAAATGGATAGAGAATTCTTCTTTGGAGGGACCCTTGGTTTCCATGAGGAAATCACTTGAATGGTGTAATGGTAAAGAGATATACTTTAGTGTTTAGTCATAGTCGTGATGTCCTAGATTTTGAGGGTTTTATAAACTATTGCATCTATGTGAAAACAAGGACTAAAGCACTTATGAAACTCTATAACATGATACCATGTATGATATCAAAAAATGAAATGATTTTTGGTGCAATAATGAGGAACATGATATAAAGTGACTAAATGTTTATAATTGTAGTTGAGGAACTAATGTAGATATTAGTACATAAATTAGGTCACTTGAACCATGTATTGAGGTTTATAATGAGTAACTTGGTAATTATCTTGGATCATATAGTCCTTGGATTTAGCCTTTTTGAGAAATTTATGTGATTTGTCAAACATCAACATTTGGAGCTCATTCTTAGTAGCGTACTAGAGCTAGCTATGATAGATCTATGCCTAAAACGACATCTTATTTAGGGTTTGCATGTGAGAAATATTGATGTTTGAACTTTAGTTGAATGATTAAGGTTTTTAAATGATTTAGGACTAAGTTTGATTTTCCATATAGCCTCACATAACCAGTCCACTAAATAGATGAGTGAGAGTTTGTTAGTTGTGATATGGCTGGGTGGAGTTGCTCTAGTGTCCTTGGATAGATCTAATGCCTCAAACATCGTAACCCATCTCCGCTTTCAAAGGAGCAACATGAATACATGAGACTAGGTCTTGAGAAATACCTAAGAAGTGGTTGGAGTGTTGGGTGAGGTTCTTGGGATACGACACACCTACAACAGCTATCCCATGACCCATGCATCGTGGCTGATAGTTAGGTGGAGAGGGAGAATGACCCCTCTCCATGTTACTGTTCTCCACTAGTATGAGCAGAATCGGGGGAGGAAAAGAAATGAGGGGAGATAGCCAACTTGCCATACTTCTTCTCCACTTGGCACCACGGTGTGGGAGAGTGCAGAAGGCACACAGAGGGAGATCGGAGTCTTGACATGGGTTAGAAACAACTTCCAGACCCTAGAATAGATTGAGGAGTCATTAGCTTGGTGTGAGGATCTCCATTGTAGGGGACCCAACCAAGCAAAGCACAAGGCAACCGACACTCAACCTGCACCACCCTCCTCCACCGCACCTGGGAGTGATGATTGAGTTATGGATTCCCTTCCAGGCGGCTAGACTAGCCTTCTTGGTGCACTGCTCCTGGGGGGGGGCTGTTTGACACTGACAACTATGAGGGGGGAGCTTTGAGGTCTTGATCATCCACACTTCTCTCAACAAAAACTGTAAGCCACGACGATGCCTAACCAACAAACTCGTCACTTGGATGGTTCCTCCATCTTCGACCAATACAAAGTGGATATCAGCTTGCAGAAGGTCTCTATGAACCATTAGGAGCCACCATCATCTAGTGAGAACTTTCTCTATTGCCAAGATCGCTCGTCGGAGTTCTCCAAAACATCAGTTATGGTTGCGTTTACGTGAGAGGAGAGACGAATGTATCGTGAAGGGAGAGAGGACAACCAATAGATTACAAGTAGGGTGGCCCCCATCCCAATTCTTAGCCATGTGCCCCTCCTATGTTGGCAGCATGACTATAACCAGGCCTCGATCATGAAGATCCCACGACCATAATATATCCTATCAAGGTAATTCCTATTTTATTCATATGTATAGATTATGACTTGAAAATGTGATTATAAATAGCTCATGTTGCCAATAAATACACAAAAAATACCATTAGATTAAAAAAAAATATCATCTTTATTATTGAACCTCTAGGTAGGGCTTTTGAAGAACAAATAATGATGGTTTATAATGTAGATGATAATGCTCCTTTTTAGGGTTCATAAATTGAAATAAATAATATCCATATGATATTAAATCTCAGAAAATTCTTATAGAATCCTAATGATGATTGAAATCCTTTTTTGGGCTCTGATATGAATAATATTCTCTAATACTAGGTCTTTTATCATAAATGAATAATCAAATGCTTTTAAACTGATTTAATTCTATAAAATAGACCAATCACAAAAAAATTATGAAACTTGAACTAGATCCTAATTATGACCTCTTAATCTAAAGAATAATACCAAACACATGTTCTAGGTTAGTTGGACCTAGATTTGGCTAAATCCTAATTTGAACCTTAAATATTAAGAAAATAATGAATCTTGTATTAATGATGATTAATTGCTATTAATAGGTGATGACTAGATTGTCTAGATGAT
Organism: Alisma plantago-aquatica; assembly: GCA_963693085.1. Classification (NCBI taxonomy): domain Eukaryota; kingdom Viridiplantae; phylum Streptophyta; class Magnoliopsida; order Alismatales; family Alismataceae; genus Alisma; species Alisma plantago-aquatica. The sequence continues at coordinate 662,091,322 of OY856411.1, read as the reverse complement.
CATGGATTTATAAGAAATCTTTGAACTCGAGTACATGGATATAATTATATGATCAGTTTTGTTGGATGATATAAGTATGTATACTTACTTGCAGTTATATGCATAAGCTTGCTTGGATGTGTATATATTATGATACTCCTCCGCCTTAAACATTAGAACATTAAAGAAAGAAAATGAAATATAGCTACTGATGGTGTTCATTAATCTCTCTATTAGAGAGGGAAAGTACTAATATTGACTAGCACCTCCGTAACGGTACATGGTATGCACAGAGATCCCTAATGGCATAAGGTACGTGGGGAATATGCCCAATAATATGTGATTATGTGCTAAGTCCACCATAGTAATATATGTTTATTAAAATATGATTAATAACCTAGGTTTACCTGATGCTCCACCTTAAATAATGTTTTCTTTTTATTTCTTCTTTCTTCAATGATTTTAAATATGCCAGCATAGTATATATATATTTTCAACCACGTACCATCTTTATGTTGATTCGTCTATTTCACATATTTTCTAAGTTCAGAGCTAGCATGGGGGAAAGGAAAAGAAGTGGGCAAGTTGTCCAGGTTGTACCTATTGTGTATATCCTTCTTAGCATACATGTTCACACTTGTACAATATCCTTTCAATATGTAATTGTAATACACGTTGTTTAATTCATTTTGTAACATATACATGTGAATGTTGACAATGTTTTGGTGTACACTTTTATAGTTGAACGCTCATGTATGTGTATGTCGCTTTCGCATCACTCTCTGAAACAATTAGCTAGCATTTTTAGATTTGTCCTCTCGGGCCTTCTATGTCTGGAGATGGAAGAATCTGGGGACGTTACAGTTCTATGGCAAGCATCGTATACTTTCCCTTCTGACTCTATGGAGAAGCATCGTGAGCACTTGAAGACAATCCTTAATATCCTTCGAGCTTAGAAGTTCTATGGCAAGATCTCTAAATGTGAATTCTGGATTGATAAAGTCATGTTTCTTGGCCATGTCATTTCTGGGGGTAACATATCTATTGATCCCGCCAAAGTGTCTGATGTTCTTGATTGACAACCTCCTCGAGATCCTTCTGAAATATGAAGCTTCTTGGGCTTAGCCAGATATTATCGTCACTTCATTCTCAATTTCTCCAAAGTTGAACTTCCTCTAACTAAGCTTACTTGAAAGGATGAGCATTTCATCTGGTCAGCTTCTTGTGAGTCAAGTTTCTAAGATTTAAAGCAAAAGTTGACATCAACCCCTGTTCTAGTTCTACCCTCTAGCAATAAAGGGTTTGTGATCTTTACTGATGCTTCAAGAAATGGGTTAGGATGTGTCCTGCAATAGCACAGAAATGTGTGGCCTTTGCATCCAGATAGCTAAAACCCAATGAACTTAATTATCCTACACATGGTTTGGAATTAGCTGCAATCATTCATGCTCTAAAAATCTAGAGGCACTACCTGTATGGGGCCACATTTGATATCTTCACCGACCACAAAAGCCTAAAATATATCATGAATCAGATGGACCTGAACCTGCGTCAACGATGATGGATTGAGTATATGAAAGACTATGATTTCACTATTGGCTATCATCCAGGCAAGGCTAATGTAGTCGTTGATGCTCTTAGTAGGAAAAGGGCAGTATGTGCATCTTTATCTATTCCTGAGTGGAGGAACATGGATGATCTAGTGGGATGGAAGCCACAGTTTATGTTTGATCGTCTCCAAGTTAACAACATATATATCATGTCTGATCTTCATTCTAAACTTCTTGAGGCATAGAAAGCTAGTCTTGAAGAGCTCTCCTCTCTCATATCAAAACCTCAAACACTTTTATTTGTGGGTCTTGATGGTGGTCTTCGATGCAAGAACTGTATGTGGGTTATGAGCAGTCAACTATGAAGACAAAGATTCTTAGTGAGGAACATGGGTCGAAGTACACAGTTCATCTTGGTACAACTAAGATGTACAAAGACCTATAACGTCAGTTCTGGTGGAGGGACATGAAGCATGATATTGTTGAATTTGTGTCTGGATGCCTGACATGCCAGAGAATCAAGGAAGAGCACCAGAAACCAACGGATCTACTACAACCCCTTGAAATCTTGGAATGGAAATGGGAACACATCACCATGGATTTCGTGGCGGGGATACCTAGGACCAGAAAGGGATATGCTATTGTATGAGTTATAGTGGACCGTCTCACAAAGTCTGCTCATTTTCTTCCTGTGAAGACTACTACAAAAGTTTTCGAGTTGTTTGATCTTTATATATGGTAGATAGTACATCTGCATGGAGTTCCAACATCCATTGTCTCGGACAGGGACCCAAAGTTCAACTCAAAGTTGTGGAAGAAGGTTCAAGAGGAACTGTGCACCAAGTTGAACTTCAATACAACATACCATCCACAGACAGATGGGCAGTCAGAATATACAATATAGATTTTTGAGGATCTTCAATGAGCTTGTGTTCTTGATTAGGAAGGCTCGTGGGACCACTATCTGTCTTTACCTAATTTTGCATATAATAACAACTATCAGGCGAGTATTGGGATGCCTCCCTATGAAGCCCTCTATTGTCGACCCTACAGATCTCCGTTGCACTGGGATGACATTGGGGAACACACTTTGATGAAATCTGAGGAGATGCAACTGTATACAGAAAAGGTTGCACTGATTAGGCCAAGGATGAAGTAGGCACATGATAGGCAGATATCTTATGCAGATGCTCACTAACAAGATCGTCAGTTCAACGGGTCCCACACAGCGATAACTGATATTTCCTTTGTTCTTTGCCAAAGCTCGGATATGTCTGATCTTCATAAAGACATGGTCACCTTCTTTGAACTGATGATCTTTTTTTTTTTCGAGACCAAAAAAAGATCGTCAGTTCAAAGAAGGTGATCATGTCTTTCTGAAGATCAGACCTATCCGAGCTTTGGCAAAGAACAAAGGAAAGCTCAGTTATCACTGTGTGGGACCCTTCAAGATCTTAGAAAGGGTTGGTGAATGTGCTTATTGTATTGTCTTGACACCTCAGTATAGTGTCATGCACAATGTCTTTCACGTATCTAATTTGAAGCCTTATGTCAAAGACCCCAATCACATTTAGAATCATGAGCCTCTAGAGTTGAAAGATGATCTATCTTATGCTGAATTCCCACTCAGAATTCTCAATTCCAAGACAAATGAGCTTCACATCAACCATCACATAGATATGGTGAAAGTTCTCAGGAGCCACCATGATCAGTTTGATGCCACATGGGAGCTCAAGTCTAAGATCGAAAAGAAATATCTGCATCTCTTTCAGGCTGCTTGAATTTTGAGCACAAATTTTTTAAAAAGGAGAGGAGAATGTGACAAAGTAAGTTTTTACTTTTCTCTCTCTTACAAAATTTCTCAAGTTATTTCCTAAAATACCCACAACCATCTCCCTCTATTATTTTGATCTTTTGGATACAAAAAGTATGAAATAAAACAAACTCTAATTGAATATTAGGGTAAATTATGTACTTAGTCAATAACCATGATCAACATTCAAATTTCAACCCCAATTTTATACCATAGTTAGATAATGGCATCAAGAACATTTACCTAAATTTTTAGTTTAACCGAATAAATTATTTAGGACTTATAAGCAATTGAATTCCATGTACATAATATCATCTATTTTTCCTAAAGACCTAAGTTAGTGATTAATTCAGATATATGTGTGACCTTTAAATGTCACGCGGGTTAATAGTTTAGTTGAGGCACATGTCACTCACCCGACCCATATCCTAGCCGCCTGATCCTTTTGATCACGGATCAAGGAGCATCCAACGCTCCAAAGATCATCCCTAACCTCCCACTTATCTCAATGTGATGCCCCACGCCACGCAAAGTGAGATTACAGGAAACAAAACCACGGAAGAAGATTAAACAAATAGATTACATGAAAATATTGAAAATTAAAACCGTTTTCATAAAACTGTCAAACAACAAGAACCTTTACATACGAGTACTCTCATGCCTCAAATCACTTATTAGGTGTGCCATCAACCTATTACCAGGGAACTTGTTCCAAAATATATATACATATATCCACTATAGCTATGTATAAAAGGGAACACAAGCCAAACATGCATCGAAAGCACGTTCACAAAAATCTACAAAACATTCCCAAGGACCCGAGTGATGCTGCTTAACCTCCGATGCATGATCTCTACCTCTTCATGAACGACCACCTAAAAAGGATGTGGGAAACCCACTAGGTGAGATTCCAAATCTCAACATCCACCAACTCTATTATTATCACAGATAAGATAAATAAAGCAATAGTAAAGTTACAACTATAAGAAGTAGATAATCATTATTTACAGGATGGGCAATTGCTGCTGAATTATGAAACATCTTAACACTTTAAATGGAATATGAAGAACATGTATAACTCCTATCAACAATATTGTATGAAAACAAGCAAGGCCTCATCCAATGTTTCCATATTTGATCCTATACAAGTACACGACATGACTAATTATGTATTTTATTATGCCTAGAGGATTTGAGTAGTACCACCCAACTCCAACCGACCACTACTAAGTAGAAATCGGTGCCAACAAGGTCTAGTGGAAGATTCGGAATCCACAAACTCGCCACCTCCTATTCAGTACACAAGTAAACACCGTAAAGACATATCAATCAACTGCAACAATGACATTTAGTCAAACTCAGGGATTGGCTCACGCATGGCCATCCACATAGATAATCATTCCCACCCCACCTTGGTACATGAACGATGCTAGAAGAATAGGCTCACACATGGCCATTCTAACAAGGAGTGGCTCACACATGGCCGTCCACATATCACAACATAGATAATCATTCCCACCCCACCTTGGTACATGAATGATGCTAGAAGAATAGGCTCACACATGGCCATTCTAACAAGGAGTGGCTCACACATGGCCGTCCACATATCACAACAAGATCAACTCATGCATGGTCATTTCACACATCTTGTAGTTAAGGATACATGGAATTACTCAACTTGTACCCCACATATTCAAGAATATGCACTCTGAGTTAAACTCATTTCACGATTCAACAAATATTGACACTGAATGGATCTATGGCACAAGGAAAACTACTAGATTAGGTTTTACTTAATTAATTAGGTCATTTAAGCATCTTTTAGCATCACTCAAGTTACGAGGTACAACCTATAAACAAATTCTGCATAAATAAGGACATAATATATCACCAAACATATTTGAGCACATAGGGTGTGATCTCATCACATCATCACTTGATATTTGCCAACCACCATATTTCTCATCATAAATATCACATATCTTGGGGTAATAACCCCTCCTATCATCACTGATGAAATCATCATCTCATACAAGGCAATAAGACATCATTGGGTCAAAAGACCATTTACCTCCTCTTTTAAGGGTATCAACAACACTTATGCCACACAAGGCCCATTCAAACATATCATACACAGCACAGCTCATACCTGTCTATGCTTATCAACTGGTGTTACCTGCATGGTTAGAGACTTGTAATAAGGAGAGCAATACATCATCATCACCATCTCATAAGATTCATGCCATTCACATTACATCATTAAAGTTAGGGTTTTCATTTAATCAATTATGGTTTATGAGGTTGGATCAACCACCACCCTTAGATCATTGCTTCCATCATCATTACAAGTCATATCATGAGATGAAGATTATAGAAAACAACACTCCTTATTGTTCACGTAACCACCCCATAGGGTATCACGTCATAACATGTAACCCTATCATAAATAAGATGTGACATAGCCATCATCACAAGATATCGGTCATGGCTAACATGTAGCATATCAGTTAGCACTTTCCAGGGGTGTCGACTTGTCATCATCACAACATGTCAACTACCACTATGCAAAGCACAAGAGATAACCTCACAAAAGGTGTAACCGTTTACCACTTCTTGAGAGTGTTACGGTCAACACCATCTAAGGTGTGACAGGAAACACCACCCATAACATATTGGCCAGCACCACCTAAGGGTGTGACGAGCAACACCACCCATAACATATCAGCCAACACCACCTAAGGGTGTCGGGAATCCAAGTCATGCCAAGCAACCCTAGGTATATTGATCATTAGGGTTAGGGTTAGCTAGGCATCACTGGTTAAGGTGTATCGAGCATCATCACTCCAAGGTGTGTCGACCTTCCCTCAACCAGGGTGTCACGGTTATCCCTCAAAACATACCAACTCCACGAGGTACAACCATAGCCATGATAGGTTAACATCTTCAAGAGCATATCACTTGAGCAGCACCTTATCTTTATAGGTACTTCAAGAGCATGATGACTAACACTCACCATGCATCTCGGTTTAGCCATTCCATATTGGTTTAGGTACTTCTAGGTCATGACGGGCTAGCTTCTTAAGATCTATAAACCATATCTGTTGGCAACCACCATAAGCCAAAGTGAGCTAATCCTCTCAACACATGACGACCTAGGCATATTTCAAGTCATGACGTCTTGGGCACATAGGGTATTAGGTTGTTACACTACAAGCCATGACGAACTATCCTCATTATGTTGCATGTATGTGTGTGGACTTGTTGTATTCAACCTTAGAAAGAATGACAACTAGTCCATCTAATACTCATAGCAAAAAAGGTGCAAGACATGAAGAGCAAACCAACGAGATTCCACCATCGAAATATATCTAAAGTCATCAACAACTACTAGTATACAAGAGATGAACGATCTCAAGATAAAGAACAAACATAAGCATATGAAGAGTGAAAATAACAAAGGAGCTTAAGAGTTATATAGCCTGCCTCAAGGATCACCACCAAGATCCAAGCTCCAAGATCACGAGCTCAAGGTAGAAGATGATCCACCAAACTCAGTCACCACCACACCTCCAAGTAAGAAGATGATACCAAGGTTAGGGTGGTTCAAGGTGGAAAGAAGGTATCCAAGATCCATGGTTGAGAAGAAGAAGAAGAAGAAGAAAAAGTAGAAAAGAGAGCTAGGAAACATAGCTTACCAAGGTAGAAGATGAATGATGATAAAAGAACACCAAAACTAGGAACTCATCCACCAAGATCCAAGAGAGATCCTCTAGCTCTTTAAACTTCTCAAGGTGGTCCACTAAGGAAGAGAAAAAGAAAAAATGGACAAAAGGATCCTCTTGCATGGAGAGAAAGGAGTATATATACAAGAGGGATGAGAGAGGGATCATGGGAGAGGTGTCACCATCTTAGGATCTTAGATTCCACTTGTCCACGAAAAAGAGCCACATGCACAAAATCATGCAAGACATGGTGATAACATCTAGGCAAGGTCTCGCCCACTTGGTCTCCTACCAAGGTCATGCCTGATACCACATCTTCACACATCCACAAACTGATAGGGTGCAACCCCACACACTCACAAACTGATAGGATGCAACCCTACACACTCACAAACTAATAGGGTGCAACCCTACACACTCACAAACTGATAGGGTGCAACCCTACACACTCACAAACTAACAGGGCAACCTCTCTAGGGCTCTCTATCCCAAGACAACACATCTAGGTGTAAGGAACACCTTAAACATATGTCCAAAACATCACCAAGGATGTCACCAACTCACCATACAACCAAGACCCAAACAAGGTGCCCATCTCTCTCTCTCCCCTAAGAGGTGCCAAGAGAGAGAAGGAACACTCAAGAGGTGGCAAACTTGCACGCCATCCCTTGCTCTGGGTGAACTGCAATTTGTACCAAAACCTCACCACAAAACACAAGCATCCTCCAAACAAGCTCAAACAAGAAACTTTAAGATTCCAACATGCCCTAATTACATCTCAGATGATCAGAGCAAGGTGCTAAGCAACATACTTAGACAAAACAAACATGGTTATCCCAAAATGTGGGTCAGGGTCCTTACACTCAACTTTGACTCCAACAGCCTAATGATTGAATCAACCCTCCCCACGACTCATCCTCACTCTCAATCGCTATCCCAGTGGGATACTTTTCTTCGCCTCCCAAAACTGAGCCCAACAACCTCTGCCACATCACCCCTGCCCTCAGATCAAGGAGAACGACCTCCCGATCCATCCCTGCTCTCACCTGGCAGCAACGCCCTATTTAGGGATTCTTCACACACCCACTCTTATACCTATATAAGAACTTCATTATCACTGCCTACCTCCCTTTAACCATCCACAATCTCCAATTGCACCCGAACATACCCTAATGCCTCCACCCTCAAGCTATCCCCACATGCACCTGAACTAGACCTCTGCTCACCTTGAAGGGTAGCACCAGCCAATTGTCAGTGCCTACACCATCACAAGAGTAAGGTGGGGGGGGGTCTCAACCTTCATCCAAGCTTGCATAGCCACCAGGAGGTCAGTCAACTAGCACCTGGGACCATGTGACAAAAAGACACCGCTAGAGGGACCGGAACCTCCTCACGCTTCAGTAGGAATCGAGAGATGTCACCAAACCTTACACGAAGTTTTTGATCCCTCAATCCAACCAGAGGGTAGGTAAAACGCAAAAACTCCATTTCCAGTTCATTGCTGCCTGTTTGATCGAAACATGGGGTATAGTTCATCTTCGTCGACCTTCTTCAGCTTGATGAACTCGACACAAATTCATGAGACCAACCATGCCTCGGTGAGACCCTCGATCTCCTTTCTTAGCTTCAACCCACCTCACCCTACATCCATCGCACACTGTTGCCATGGTGCGAGCAATAGATGAATCCAGTTAATGAAAACCCTAATCCAACCATACCCTGTCATGCCCAATAATTTCGATCCCATGGGCATTACTATCCTTTTCACACCGACTCTCCCTTAGCCAAGGTCGGCTCGTGGGTTAAGAGGAGGATCCACATAGCCAGATCCCTCCTCTGATCTACAAGGCCCATCCACTTTTTATTTTCTTATCTTTCTTTTTTAAACTCTAGCCTTTTTCTAATTGGTTGATCTTGTAAAATCCATAATAAATGATTCCAGCACCTAAAAATCCCCATAAAATACCCAAGTTCTCAAAAAAATAAGGAGAACGTTTATAAATTATCACAATACCTAAATCCAATCCTAGATCTGTGTACCTTGTTATGACTTTGATTTATGTTCTTTTTAGTATTAACTTGTAGAAAATGAATGTGAAAATAGATGCCAATATTTTCTTGAAACCTTGAGATATCAAATCTGACCCCGAGTCCTCTGACTCAAAATCCTAAGTTGTTGATCAATAATAGGCTCCAAACCCCTAATACCACATGAATAATCTATTCTCTCTCTCTCTCTCTCTTTCAATAATGGTAATTAAAGGAAAACTAATTATCCAATATACCTGATCCACTCTCAAACCCTAAAATGAGGATTCCCCCTCTGAATAGTATGATCTGAGCCAATGACTCAAGATGATAACCCTAATTAATCCAAAACCCTAATATTATGTGTTGAGGACCCATAATGACATTAGGTCTTTATTTCTCTTTCAGGGTGATCTACTCTCTTAATCTAGACTTGTTGAAATCATGATCTGAGATTCAAGGTACGTGGATATAATTATATGACTAGTTTTGTTGGATGATATAATTATGAGTACTTGCTTGCATTTAGTTGTATAATCTTGCTTAGATGTATATCTATACATATTGATATGCCTTGAACACTAAGAATAATAAGGAAAGAAAATGGAATGTAGTTATTGATGGTGTTCATTAATATCCCTATTAGAGAGGGAAAGTACTAATGTTGGCTAGCCCCTCCCTAATGGTACATGGTAACACTACAAAAAACATTAGTGTTTTTCCACGCTTATTTTTATATTTTTCCACGCATTAAAACGTGAAACGTAGACGTATCCACGTTGATCAAAAGCATGGAAAAATGGAGTGTAGAGATTTATGCACACTTTACAGGCCACACTTTTGAGCGTTATATTTTTTCTTCACTTTCAATATCTCCATTTCCACACTTATTCTCGTATAAAATTTTGGTGGTTCAGTTACACCTATTTGGCGGGTAAAACGTATCCACCCTAATTAGCGTGGAAATTTTTCCAAAAGTAACCAAGAAACGATAAGCTGGGATTTAGCTTTGAAATCTCATAAACGCATGGAAACATAATGATATATAATACATTACGTGTACAAAATATCTCCAATTGAAAGAAGTTAATGCAACCAGCTGGTAGCATACAAGTCACGGATTCTCTCTTGAATAGACATATGAAGAAGTATGTCCTTCCAGATTCTCAAACGAAAGCCCATATAAAGATAATGTTTCATTGATAAAAACATGTACATAGTGTATGCTTGAAGAATTTACATAAGCACGAAGGGCAGAATGTCATACTTGCTACTGAGAATAAATTCTATGTTTACATGCTTTCTAGATATATCTTTAAAACATAAGCCATTACAAAAAATTGTTACAACGCCTTCCATCATTTGACAACAAGACAAATAGTGTTGGCACATGATACCACAAGTTGATCTATAATAAGACTCTTCATCATTCCATCAAAAATGTCCAAGCGCATGGAGAACTTTTGTATCTTGTCTCATTCTATTAGTTCGTTGAGTACTCTCATGAATCCCTATATGCTCCTGCAAGACCTCCAGCTCCTATTCATTGATATAATGAAGGACTATCAACTGCAACATAGGAAGTTTTATGGTAAAGTTTCTAATATTATGTAGCAACTAGTTCACAATTAATAATAAAAAAACTTAAACTGAATAACTATTGTTGCATGATCACAAACAATATGTCTTTGTTCTTGATTTAAACATGCATCTGAAATCACTAACAAGATAAGGTTTGTGTGAGAGATATAGTGATATATTGCACATGTAACGACTCCCTAACCAACCACCAACCAAGATACGTAGGTGGTATGCCCAAGAGCTAGAACACATCATACTGATCCCACGGACAAAAAGGCAAGAAACAAATCAACAATAACTCACATAACCAATTCCAAAAGCTCGAGAAGATGAGTGAAGAGGACGATGTTGAAGCCCAGTCAAAGGTGGAAGACAGGGAAGAATACGTAAGCATTAATAAACAACCACAAGGAGAAGAAAATTTATTGGAAATCAACAAAGAAAAGTAAACAAGTTGAGCAGTCACTGCCAAAAGAAAGTAGAAGGCCATTGCAAAATGTGTAGAACCAAATCTGGAAGTGAAAATTTCAGAAAAAAGAGTAAATAATATACAATAGTGAATATGATTTTAGTAACAAAAACTAGCACACGTCTCCCTACCTTACAAATAACAAAATCATCATACATAGATAAACAACCCAGCCAGCAACTATTAAGCAGATTAAGCACTCCCAATGACAGCCCATAAATGGAAAAATCAGTGGCACAAAGAAAAGATAGATCCATCAATACATGTGTACATCTAAGAACAAAGAAAGTGGTGTGCATCAAACATGCTAACTCCATGATCACACACAAAAGTTGGAGGCCCAAACCACAGGTCATGTGTGATCAAGTGTTGGGAGGATTCAGGAATAAGGAAGCTTAACAAGCCAGCAGTCGACCATGAAGATTGTTCCTTGGACATAAGGAGCATTTGCAACCCCAAAAGACAACTCTAAAAGATATGATGTTGAGATAAAATATTGACATTCTGGTGATTGTTGAACCTAGAAGTGGTCGATATAGACAGACTTCCATCATCAAAGGACACAGTGTCAATAGATAACATAGAGTCAAGGTCAGGGGGTAATCTGGTGGAATCTTGATACTTTGGGATGACAATAAATGTACAGTGACACTACATGTCAGTCATTGGCATTTTTTTCCATTTCCAAATCAATAACATCTAACAACTGACATGCGTTTGTGGTAGTATATGCAGATACTAAATGAAGCTTATGCAGAATTACTTGTGAACACTAGTAGCCAACAATGCCAGCGCCTGCATTGTCTAGGTGACTTCACGACTACCCTATTCCCAAATGAGAAAGTCTAAGGCATTCAAGCACTCATAAATAAGGGGATAAGAGAATTCTATGACAGTCCTTTAAGACACGGGTGTAGAAGATGTAAGAAACATAGGGACTAGGATGACTTACCAGAATGGATTTCTCTATGAAAGGCTAGACAGAGTAATAGCCAATGCTGAGCGGTGTAAGCAACCCCCTAACTGCATAGTTTAAATGCTACCACAGGAAAATTCCAATCACTGCCCAATACTCATTGAGGACATATCTAGAAAGAAACCCAAATACAAAATCACTAGGACCAGTTCCAACTAGTAAGCGAAGGTTGATTCAATACTTTGTTGAGCACACACTAGGGCAACATTGGCTTCACCGAGGTAGTCCCAACTTTTACCATGCAGCAGCCATATGGGATAAGCAGAAGAGGCAGGACTGCCAAAGGAGACAGAACATCTATTAAATTGACTGCAATGCTGGAATGTAAAATGGCCCAAAGATACAAAGAGTGGCGATGACAATATCATCGAGTCAATGGAAAAATAAGAGCATATCCGAAGGTAAGAGGAATAAAGTAATGTTCCCATTGATAATGGATGATACTAGGAAAATCTAACAACTACTTAAGCCATAAGAGTATAGAAAGAGAAGAATGATCATGACCGAACTCAAAATACGGTAGATGCCCATACATTTGAGGATGATAATTCCCTTTTGCGTCAAAACTTTCTTCACATGTTCACTGCATAGAGGAACTCACACCAGATAAATCAAAGTTCATAGCCCACTTTCAAATAAATTTGACCACCCTACAATATTTTAAACAACCTATAAACCATGGGAGCCATTCAAACCTCTTGGACATACAACATTGATGTTCACTTCATGATAAGTGATTAGGGGGCAGGCAGACATAAATTATCAGACTCACTACATCATTAGCAGCACCTTCCCCTGTCAAACCGCAGAGCATAACTAGATCCCAGTGAGCAGGGAATGCCATCACAAAAACATCACTGATGAGGCAATTGTGGAAACTCACACAAGATTGATAGATTATTCTCAATGTTGATGTGGCAAAGTATTAATTTTATATTGACTGCAATCAACATAGTCATTCGAGGATCCGTGTATTGAGAATTTTGGAGTTATTAGCATAGTTGTATTGAATATTAAAGCATGTTGTATTCTAAAATATAACATTTCTAACAATTTGCATATCGAATCCCGGGTATATGGAAAAGAAAAGCCAAGTCTTGCTCAATACCTTACGTGAAAAGTAAGTATCAACAAAATTGGTTTTGGGGCCTCCATCTTCAAGGATTTTAGCAAGAATGAGCACAATGATGGATATATAAAGGAACTATTAATATTTATTATTTCCATACCTTAGCTTATAAGGTTATAGGGAATGCTAACCAAATCAAGTCAAAATGAAACACCAAGTTCAACACCAATTTAGTAAAAAAATTAGCAGGACATGCCCGTGCTAGTAGTGAAACTAACATGATTAATAGGACTACACTCACAATAATGCAACAAGTGAGTGGTCACAAGAAATTGTTGTTGTTTCCCCCATTCTACCAGCCTGATTAGTGTAGCTACCCAATAACCCAATATCCTTTTCAATGTGCATTAGGAATGCTAGAAAAAAGCCAATGAAACAAGAAGGATGATGCCTACAAGGATTTCATAGACCTAATGAGCAGATATGGATGTCATAATAAATTTGCAACATTTATAATTTCTCTGTCATTTAACTACTAAACTTAAAGTACACTATAACCATATGCAATGGGGAAAAAACAATAAGTTCAACACCCATTATTGTACATACCACATAACAGTGGCAAAGACCGGATATTAATCAATGTATTCTAAATTTCCAGATTTTTAATTATTGATGTTGACAATCATGGATGAAATTAACATTGGATATTAATACATGTTATTCTGAGATATGACATTTCTAGTCATCAACACATCAGTTCCCATGTACATTGAAGAGAAAATCCAAGTCAAGCTCAATACCTCAGGTGAAAATATGTATAGACAAGATTATGTGGCAGGTCATCATCCTTGTAGCCACAAGGTTATAAACATACCAATTGTATGAGCAAATGATGATTTAATATCACGGGTGCCTACAATTAAGGAGATAATATCTCAAATCAGTCCATTAGCCACTAGAAAATAGACAAATGGCATTTTTCAAAGAAAAATCAGCCAAAGACACGATATGATTCTAGAGCATGACATGGCTATAGTAGGCTGGTGACAATTAGTATATATACACTCAAAACAATGCAAGAAGTGACTGATTACAACCAACGACTATTGGTTCCCCAATAATACCAGAACAATTAGTATTATTTCAAATAATTGAATATATTTATCAATGAGCAATAAGATCGCTAGAATAAATCCATAAAAACAATAAGTATAGAAACACATTGCAAAGATTCCAATGACTTAGTGTTGCAGGATGGATATATCTATGAACTCGTAATATAATATCTATAGTTTCAATATTGTTTATCTATCAATCTTAAAGCACATATCAATCAAATTCCATGCACAAGAAACACTATGAAGCTTAAAGCACGCCAATCAAATTCCATGCACAAGAAACACTATGATGGGACTAACACAACTCAAACCCACATTATCTAAGCATGCTTAGGCTTGTATCACAATAAGATTGAGTTAAGAGCATAGCTTGTCTGGAAGCAAAGTTAAAAGCATAGCCACCTCCAGGAAGCAGTTTGATTGAAGGGAGAAACCAAGTGGGCTAGCACCTCAATCAGACTTTATATTATTTGTTATTTGTCAAACTGTAGGCTTCAAGAAACAAGCATATAAGTCATGTCAGCCTTTGGCTATAATCAAGAGAACGTGTGAAGCTATCAAGCGAGATTGAAGGTCTGCAAGTTACAACAGATGGAAGATTTAAGTTTACGTATCAAGATCAAGCGACAAGAAACAAAGCACAAACCAAGACAGGTAGGTTTTTGGCCTCATTAGGAATGGGCTATAGAGACTTCAAAAGAAACCATAATGTTCTTTGAGGATCTGTTATGATTTTATTGGAGAGGTAGATGAAGTAGCTACGTTTGGACCAATATATACCAGCAGCCCATAGTAGAGAAGTGAGAAAGGGTCACATAGAGATGAAATGCCCCGATCTATACTGAAAAAAGGGCTGAGTGGCAGATTAAGCAGCCCAACCAATCAACCACCTCAAACATCCCTAAGTATAGCCCTAGGCGAATCTGCTAAAAGGGACCGCTCAAGGCAGGCTTTTCCCACCTTATCAGCAGCCTGGATGCTCATAATGTGCCCTTCAATGGGTGATTATACATAGGCTTGAATGGTAATTTCAATTCATTCACATAATTCACATTATTATAACTGAAGAATTGTTAGAGTTAACTCGAGTTTTATTTTCAAGATCTATACAACAACAAAATTCGTAGTGTGTGCATTGTCGCTTTCTTGTGTTGGCTTTTTTCTTCATATGTCGTGGGATGTGATGTCCCTAGATTGAAGAAACTAAGGCATTGAAGCCAATGGTTGTGGGATGTTATGTTTCTAGATTGAAGAAGGTAAGGCATTGAAGCCTAAATTTTAAGAATATCCAAGATTTATAAAAATTATCCTAGAAGGGATCTACGTAGCAGAACGTGATATATGCAGAATGAAATTGCCTATAAGTTATACAACTCATGCATTAGGATTCCAATTATGAATTAGGATTATGATGTTTATGTTTCCCAATTGGATTATGTGAGGATACATTGATAGGGTGGATAAAGTCTTGGAGTGTTGGAGGATCAAGAAGAACTGAATGGATTGAGATGTAGATAGGGAAGAGAGAGGTGGAGAGAAACTTTGAGAGGGAGGGAAACAAGAAGAAATTGAGAGAGGGGAAAGAAGCGTGAAGAATTGAGATAGGGATTAGATAGGGTGGATAAAGTCTTGGAGTGTTGGAGGATCAAGAACAACTAAATGGATTGAGATGTAGATAGGGAAGAGAGAGGTGGAGAGAAACTTTGAGAGGGAGTGAAACAAGAAGAAATTGAGAGAGGGGAAAGAAGCGTGAAGAATTGAGATAGGGATTAAGTTATGAAGAAATAGAGAGGGGGAGGATCACAGGACATGACAAAATGATAGGGAGATGGCAATACTTTATGGTGAGAGTTGGAGAGAAATTGAGAGGCGTAGAATGAGGAAGAAATTAAAAGGGGGATAATTTAGAACAAATAGAAGAGGGAAGGGAGATCGTTGGGTTTGTGGAGAAGTGGAGGAGAAGCAAGAGGTGAGGAAATTGGCTGGAGAATGAGGAAGAGGGGGAAGTGGAGGAGAAGGAAGAGATACCTTTTACAAGTTGGGGTGTGTGTCGTGATGACTTTAACTCCGATGGCGGTGGTTTGAGCAAAAAAATCCCATAGCTCCAAGGAGCAACAAGATCTGCTTCTGTTGCGTCAGCTTTGTGGTTGTCTGATGGCATTCAGTTGTAAAGAAGATGCAGAGACGGTTCCTCTCCTTGTTGATTTTGCCAAAAAATGGAGCAGCAAGTGACGTCCAATGCTGGAGAGCTTAGCCAGAAGGAAGAGAGAAAGAGCCTAGCATGGAGAAGCTTCAACATGTGAGAGAGTTTACCAAAGGCATAATAGAGGTGTAAGCATCAGATCTAGAGGAAGATGAGGAAGTTGAATAGAAGAATGAGGAAGAAGAGGAGTAGAGGGGGTTACACTTGTGGCTACTCTTTGATGTGAAATTGCTTGTAGCTTAAAACATCAGACAGAGTTGGTGTCTCTTGTATCTACAATTACGTCTTGTGGCTTCCTATAGCACAAGTATTGTATGGTGTTGTATTTAGTGGCGAGTAAGGTTAGTGGTTCAATTCGATGTGGTTGTTTCATGTTGTTGTTGCTATAAAGATCCTTGTTGCATCCTGCAGCGGCTTCTATTATTGCATTTTGTTGAGACAACAGTCCGTCAATCCACCAACTTATTTCTTCATATTATTGTGGTCATATCAATTTTATGATTTGGAAAAAAACACATGGTTTTACATTTGGTGGGGGCTTAGACATCAGGTGCCAGTGTCAGTTGTTGTTTAAAGTGATAGATAAAAGTTATGGAGGATAATGTGGGGCAAATTTTCACTAAGAATGCTTCCAACATGATGTTGTTCGGGAAGAAGTTAATTGAGAAAGGGAAGAAATTGTTTGGATCTTATGTTGGAGGACATCTCCAAATTGGATTTTTTTTTGAAGAGTTTTTAGGAGGGAAAGAAAGGGCACAACTTTTATTTACCAACACATTCACCTACACGATGCTTTTGTGAAAGGCAGTGACAAGAGCTTGTAAGAAGTGGGTGATAGTTTGCTAAACATATTTTAGCTTTATCTAGCTTGTTGAAGCATCATCCATCTTTGAGTAAGCTCTTTGTTTCTAAACATTAGATGAACAGTGCTTGGGCAAAAACTAGATATGGAGATCTCATTTTCAACATTGTTTTGAAATTTCCTATTATAAGTAACAAAATCAATTTTTACAAAATATTTTTATCCATACCAAGAGGGGAAGTAGGGAGGTAGACAGACTGACAAAGCTTGTTTACTTTCATAAAATACACAACTTGATCAAAGGTTCAAGAATAGGAGGTTGGGAAACATGGAGAATGATTTTGATCCTATTTCTCTTCCTGAGCTTTATTATTTAAAAGAATGGATAATTGGATCTATGTTGAGCCTGAGGTGTTGTCTGGTGTTTCTTTGAAGGTTCTTGATGAAGTTTTAGGAGCTTCCGATGTTTATGATGTAAGGAGTCCTAAGAGGGAAGCTTCTCAAGTCGAAGGCGTATCAGTGCTCATCTTCTATAATGTTCCCAAGCTCGCCAATGCCTCCATTGTTCGTGAAGCATATGTCATGATGGTCACCACACCATGCCCTGTTGCTTCTAGCTCAACTTCTGTTGTGGTAGAGAGAGAAACATGTGTTATTGTGTGCTGGATTGTCAGGTCGGTGGTGACGTTGGTCCATACGGTTCTTAGTATAGGCGTGCATCAAGAGGTCATACTCAATTCTCTACTTGTCTACCACCTAGTGTTCTTCCTAAACTTTCGTGCCAACATTCATCACACATCAACAAAGCGGGCTTGGTGTCTGAGTAGTAAGGAGCAAGATATAGATTTCCATAGTGATGTTTTTGATACATTATATGTGGACTTAGTGTGGTACATTGCATACATATATTGATATGAGTGTTTACTGGACTTAGTGTGACCCACAAGAGTTGTATTGTACACATCCCCAATATGGATGACATCAGAAGAGTCATCTTTGGGGCTAAAAAATATTCACAATGAGTTCTCTCAATCCCAAAGGCAATACGTCATTCTCAGAGTATATGTGCTCCTAAAAAAAATCTTCAAATGGCAACTTATATCATCGTACTGTTTGTTCATGTTACAATTGACTACATCCATAGTGTTTAAGTAACAACTTCACATTCTCCTATGATACAATCATAACATCTTATAATTAAAACTAACATACAAGAAGATATTAGAGATTCATTATTTACTCAGAATAAAAAATTATATAGGAAAAAACTATGACATGTATTACACGATTAAATCAACCATCACAAATTCAAGAGTGTTGCTTCACATTTTTCTCCACCTTAGAAGAGGGGAGACATTTAGAAGACAAAATCACAAAGTAAAACATGCATCCATAGTAAAATCAAAACAATAGAAGAAATAAGAGATTAATGCTTTGCTCACAACAAAACTATAAAAAGGAAAAAAATTAAGACATGCATCAAAGGGTTACATCAACGATCCCCAATCCTACCAATTATAAGTATACACTTTTTGGAGTGTGGCTTCCTTTTCTCATCCACCTCAACCTTCATCGTGCTTTTGCATTTTTTATCTATTTGAACACTGAAGTGAATAAAAATTGATTTTTATAATGAATTTAAGACCTTAGGAGGTTTCACAATTCCCAACCAAGTTAAAAACTCTTCTCCAGACATCTTAAATATTTCCTCCATTGTGTTAAGTATGGTACATGTAATTCTGTCCCTTGAAGATCTTTTGACATGTTCTATTCTAGTTAATCCTTTTTTTTGTGCCAAACAATTTTTTCCATTTTTTGTTACCATTTTATTTTTATGTTTCAACTAAATATAGTTTACTAAATTTGTTTAAAGATAGAATTTATAGTACCACATTCCCATACATTATCAACATCTTAATTTGCTAATTCATATGGGTAAATATGTTTGTCTTTTTGAAACAAGAAATAGGCCCACTCTATTAGGATGGTATATATACAAGAAGAATGTGAATAATATTAAGATCCCTACAAAATCGCAGAGATAATTCCCCTTTGAAACCTATTTTAGAATGTCAATTCATCAACTAACCCCAATAAACTGTCCTTTGAGGTTTTCATATATGTAAAAGATGCATGTTCTTGTGTTGTATCATTGTAGCCAATGTCTACGATCGATGAGTGTGTAAAAGGTGACGTCTTGAAAAGACATGGTACAATGATTCTATATGAAAGACCTAATATTATATACCCATAAGACAATATGAAACAAATCATTAGCAGTTGGGAGGAAACAACATATTAACATTATGATCTTAAAGTGAAAAATAAAGATACAATTCCACTTGGTTGGCATTAAAGACACACTACCTTTGGCCACATCCTCGATCCCCATCTAGTTGAGAGGGGAACTGACATTAATGTCATTGAAGCTTCCTTAGAGCATCTTCAGTTGACATAGAATCTTTGTATGTTGAAGTAACAACGATTAGGGTATTGCAAAGTCCATGCAAATGAAAAAATATGAATATAAAGTTGTGACAATTCAATAAAAATATATTTATATGAACAAGATTTGAAAGACTATAAACATTATGCAATACATTCAAAAATGATATGTAAAAATGATTAAATTTGTGGCCTATAATCATGAAAAAAGGAGTAATATAGACAAATAAGAAAATCATAACACCATCTCAACCCTATATATTCTAAGGGCAACTGAAAAGGAAAGTTGTGGGAAATTTTACATCAACAACAATAAAATTATTATACTAGGAACATTCAATTCAATTTAGTCGTATACCTTAGAAAAACTAAGTTATAATGAAATTTATTTGTTGTCATGATGTTTAATTTTTAAGTGCATCTTTTGGGAAATTACATCAGGTGTTTGTGACCTTCACATTTTTTTAGTCACATTTTTCTAAATGACATGTTTGTCATCATTACATTTTTCTAAATCTAAAACCCTATGAATGGAAGGAAGGGGTTAAATATAAGGTATCATAATCAGGCTAGTCTATACAATGTTCAAGATTATTTATTTCAAGAATGAAAAGGTTGTGGTGGATTTATTGTATAGTCTTTATGATGATATGAAAATTATAAACCATATTTGATCAATGTCAAAGCTACATTATGAGTGTTTATAATATGTATATGTTGACAGCCTTGTATACTCACACAGCTACTTATTAAAAGATAAATATTAGATTATATGTATCTATACATGTACAACAAAATATGACATTTGTCTTGAGTTACAGCAATTCCTGTAATAATACAAGCATGCATGCCTGTTCTTGCATGATCTTTACATAGGTCAAATTTTTAGTTAATAACTGGGGTAAGAGATGAAGTTAATGAATATATATTGTTGCATAAGTAGGAACACCTTTTATATAGTGGCACTCTGCACATTTTTGTTAGGAATGGGATCACACAAATGAAATGACCTTATAATTAAAAAATGCTAAATTAGAAAAATAGAAAAGTCACTCATCTCATGTCCTTGTAGATGAAGAAATGTTACTACGTAGATCCTAGCAATATATTATGTTAAAATTCTCGAGCATTACCATCTTTAAAAGTAACCAAGAAAAACTATTGTTTTCAAAGGATTCCATCACAATTGGCTATGAGCAAACTGTAAAAAGTTCTCAATGACGGGGAGCGAAGGGGCTGGCGGCGCGCAGGGCGAACAACGACTAAACCTAGAAGACGACGGAGGTGGAACAACCGCTGCGACGAGGAGAAGAGCCAACACTTCCCCTAAGAGAGTCGGAAACCAGGCAGCCTTGCAGAAAGTCGGAATCAATCTCTCCTATAAAGGGATGCGCGGAAACGCAGACTCGCTTGAAATGTCTTCCCAGATGGATACCGATCAAAACACAGGGTCTGATAACGCCGTACAGGTTAATGACGGCTGCCCGATCCCAGTGGATGAAGCACCAAGATCGTCGGCCAAATCCTTCAAACAGGTCGTCGCCGGAGGTAGCGGAGGAGGAGCTTCAGATCCCTATTTTATTGATGACGAACCGGAGGAGATAATCAATCCAGAGGATATTGAGATCGTCTACGACAAGGGCTTCCCTGAAATCTATGTAGCCCCTGAAGCTGAAGAGATAATGAGAAAACCTTTCAAATATGCCGTCATTGTGAAGTTGATAGACCGGCATGTAGGCTTCCTGACGATGAGTGAAAGACTGAAACTTTTGTGGCAACCAGCAGGGAGGTTTGAAATTTTCGAACTAGCAGAACAATATTATGTGGTGCAGTTCTATAGCAAGATGGACCAAGAAAATGTCCTGACTAGAGGACCATGGTCTCTATTCGGCAGTTGCCTTATGGTTTGGCCATGGGATAGTTACTTCGAACCTTCTAAGCTTCTCCCAGACTTCATCGTCACTTGGATCAGAGTTATAGGGCTGCCAATTCACTACTATAACAAAGAGATGTTCTACCATATTGGGCAAGCTATGGGGCGCTTGGTCAGGGCTGACGATCATTCGATGAACCGCACCAGGAGCAGGTTTGCAAGGCTCGCAGTAGAAATATCGACTGCAAAACCGATCCATCCAGCCATCATTATTAATGGGCGAGAATACAAGGTGGAGTACGAATCCTTGCCTAACATGTGCTTGAAGTGTGGGAAACTTGGTCATGAGGCAGAAATCTGTAATGGGGTTGAAGTCCCTTCGGCCAACCTTAAAACCGCCCAAAATGAAGATGATGCGGGGGTACGCTGGATGGAGGACGAGGAAAAATGGCAAGTGTATTACGGAAAGAATATACTTGCACGCAGGCCACAACGAAACAAGGATGCGACAAAGAAGAATGCAGTAAAGGGTAATCCACAAACAAATAAGTTTCAAATCCTAGAGGAGGAACAGGAGGAGGATGCTATGATAACTGAAGATGGCAATGCCGAATCAGCTCGTACCAATGAAGACAATCAGGGGCCAAAAGTGTGGAGGAAGAAACAACGCAGAAATGAGGATACAGACGTCGCAACGAAGCAGAAAAATAAGATCACTCCAGCTGTCCCTGCCCGTACCGAGGAAATCCGGAACACCACCGCGATGACCCCGCCTTCCCATACAGTCGTAACACCACGAGGCGATGAGGTTATTCAAGGAAGACCTGAAGCCGCTCCAGTCATTAATAGCCAGCCACCAGCCCCTGAAGACAGTAGTACAATAAACCCAGCAGATAAAATTGCAGGCAGCGAAGCTACAGATGACATGGCCAAGAAGCAAATGATCTCAGGCAGGAAAGCAAAAGAAAAGACAATTCCGACAAGTCCTGCAAGTCCGATAAAGACCCATCAATACAATTCTAGAAGCAAATCCAAGAGAGGCCAAGAAGGGGGAGAGGGAGGCGTCGTCTTCCAAAACTTATAAATCTAACCTACAGCTTTTTAATGTTAAATACGCTTGTATGGAACATCAGAGGTGCCGGAAAGACGAAGGCCAGGCACTTCCTAAAACAGCTGATCATCAAGCACAAAGTCAAGATCGTCTCTATTCTGGAACCTCGCATTTCTGGGGACACTGCTCTAAAGGTTATCAAAGACATCGGATTCTCAAGTTCGCACAGGGTCGAAGCCAATGGGTTTTCGGGAGGCATCTGGGTTCTGTGGAATGAGGCAGAATGTGACCTTCGTATTATACACAGTCATAAACATTACATTCACTGCTGTGTAAATGAGAGTGTTCTTCTCACCCTCATCTATGCGTCACCCAGGCCTGGGGGCAGACCTGCACTGTGGAGACATCTTATCGATCTGAGTCTATCTTGCAACCTCCCTTGGATCACCATGGGTGATTTCAACTGCATGCTTAATCCTAATGAAAAGTTGGGCGGAAAAGGATTTCATATAAATGAAGCTGCACGGTTTAAAAATGCCATCACTCAAGCAGGCCTCACTGATATAGGAAGCACAGGCTATAGGTTCACTTACAAAAAAGGTATGCTCTATGAAAGATTAGACAGAGCTTTAGCTAATGCCTCATGGATTCAACATTTTCCCATGTTCAGCTGTGAAAACTTACCTCGGATCGGTTCCGACCATAATCCCATTGGAGTCTTCAGCTCTGCCAGACCACAACCTATGAGAAGGTTTAAAGCAATGGCAACTAAATCCTACGTTTCGAAACATTCTACATATTCACTGGAATCGAGACGAGCACTATCATACTGCCCTTAAAAAGGCCACCAGCCACATCCTTACCTGGGACAACAAAACGAGACAGAATCATGACAGGTCCAAGAACCATCTCATTTCTTCCATCACAAAGCTGCAACAGAAACTCGAAGCATATTACAATGAAAATGAGGACAACCAATGCTATGAACTTGAGACTAAACTAGAATCCCTCTTCACCAAGGAAGAGGAGGACTGGAAACAACGCAGCCATATTAATTGGCTTACCGAAGGCGATGATAACACTAAATACTATCACGCCTATGTGAATAACAGAAGAAGAATCAACAACATACGTTCCCTTCAGAATGATAGTGGAGTTTGGATTTCAGACCCGTTACAACTTCAAACACTCGTCGCCGGCCATTTCAGAAATCTGTTCACATCGACCTCTGAACCGACAGTCACATGTATGAATAAACTACCAGGTAAGTTCAAAAAACTGAAACAACACCATCTCCGAGACCTTGGCGCCGTCCCTACCGAATATGAGGTGTGGAAGTTAATCAAAGAGTCTGACCCTTTCAAGGCAGCGGGTCCAGATGGTACTGATATGAACTTCATTAAGACCAACTGGAAAATTATACGGAATTCAGTTCTAAAGACGATCAGGAGCATGCTGCAAGGGGAGCGTATTCCGGATGAAATCGGTGATGCTAGCATAGTCCTCATTCCTAAAGTTAAACACCCCCTCAACTGCAATCAGTTGAGACCCATATCACTGAACAATGTCTGTTTAAAATTGGCATCAAAAGTCATAGTGGAACGAATGAAGAAGCACATCCACCAGTGGGTCTCACCCGAACAAACGAGCTTCATTCCGGGACGCAGCATCACGGATAATATTATTCTCGTGCAGGAAATCATCCACAACCTCAGAAGGCGGTCTAGTGCACCTTATATGGCCATTAAAGTTGACCTTTCTAAAGCATATGATCGCATGTCCTAGGCTTTCGTGAAACACACTCTGGATATGATGTCATGGCCGGATAACATCAAGAAGTACATCCTTAATTCCTTATCTGCAGGGCAAACTAGAGTTATTCTTAACGGCGAGCCTCTCCCGGAGTTCAAGACCTCTAGGGGCCTGAGACAGGGCGACCCCCTATCCCCCTATCTGTTTGTGCTTTGTATGGAACGGCTCACGCAACTCATTCATCAAACTGTCGCTGACAAGAAATGGAAACCGATCAAAATATCGCAACAAGGCCCAACAATATCTCACATCTGTTTTGCGGACGACATCGTCATTTTTGCAAAGGCATCTGTAGATCAGATGACGACAATCAAAAAATGTTTTCGGCTTTTCAAAAAGGCATCCGGGCAGCAAATTTCCATCGACAAATCAAAAATATTTTTTGCCTCCTCTGTAGACCGCTCGACGAGAGCAGCTATATGTCGGGTCAGTGGTATTGAAGAAACCAAAGATCTAGGCAAGTATCTTGGAGTCCCCTTGATTCATAAAAGAATAAATAAGCAAACCTATGCTTATTTAGTAAGTAATATGGAATCCAGAGTTAACGGCTGGGCAGCCAAAACTCTCACTCTCGCTGGTCGTATATGCTTAGCAAAATCTGTTCTCGCTGCTCTTCCCACTTATGTTATGCAAACGACGAAGATACCTATTTCAGTCTGCAAACATTTAGATAAAATTATACAGAAGTTTATCTGGGGTGGTAACCACAACTCACAACCATTGTCACTTGTTTCTTGGCATAAGATATGTAAAAATCTGGATGAGGGGGGATTGGGCATCAAGTCCATGGCGGATTGGAATAAAGCCCTTCTCTGGAAGAACACTTGGAAATTCATCAACAATGATAAAGCCATCTGGATTACTGGACTTAAACAGAAGTACAGAAATTTCAAAGGTTGTAAAGGCGGCCGTGCAACACCTTTCTGGAAATTACTGATCTCAGGAATGGATTTCATAAAGGCTAACTGTTCGAAAGTCATTCTAAACGGACTCTCCACTTCCGTGTGGTCAGATAATTGGGTCCCAGGATATAAAGAACTCGAGTCCATCTGCCTAAGACCCGTTGAGGAAGAGCTACATGACCTACAGGTTGCTAGTTTAAGAAACCTCGAAGGCTCCTGGGACATGGATTTCCTGAACCACTATCTACCCATTGAATGTGTACAAGCTATCAAAGGTATACCCATTCCGGAAGCAAACAAAGGACCTGACTTATGGCGCTGGGATCAGGATGAGAGCGGTCGCTATACTACTAGCTCAGCCTACGATCTTATTCATGGTGATCGCTGTTTACCGATTAACCAACTTTGGGACAGTATATGGCGTCTGCAGGTACCAAGCAAGATTAGAACTTTCATTTGGCTTATGGCCCATGAGGCTATTATGACGAACTCACGTAGGAAGCAACGAGGCTTCACGGACTGTGAGAAATGCCCCCGCTGCGGGGCCGATACAGAAGACACCCTCCATGCGATCTGGCTCTGTCCAGCTGCTAGAGAGATTTGGACAAAGGTAAAGGTGCCTTTAGATTCTCATGACCAGCAAGTATCTCAAGTTCAGCTTTGGCTCAACAAGTATCTTAAAGGAAGAACGGAAGAGACGATGCAGTTTGCAGCTTACTGTTGGATTATTTGGCGAGCTCGAAACGCCTTCGTGTTCGAGGGGGTCAGTCAGGACGCCGCACAACAACTAAACCAAATACAAAAGCTCTTCTAGGCTATGAAAATACGAAGAAATAGGAAGAAGGTCACACATTCAGAGGTTCGGGACACTACACAAATATCCCTCTCGGACCTAGATGGGCGCATGGTAATCTTAGTGGATGCAGTTGTTAAGCACAAAACATCAGCCATTGCTGCGATAAAAGTTGATAAAGAAGGCCATTTCTTGGGAGGGATCGCCGATACCATCACAATGGGGTCAGTTACAGAAGCTGAAATGAGGGCCATTATGTTAGGCATCACATCGTTTATATCAAGTTCAAGGGAGCCAGTGACGATTATAACAGACAGCTCTAAAGCGGTGACTGCTATTAATGGAACAATAACAGATTATCCGGCTTACACCCCATGGCTGGATCCCATCAAAGCTTTCATTGACGAACCTGCAGATATTAAGATCATCTACCAACCAAGACAAAGAACTATGTTGGCGGACTCCCTGGCAAAGGTTCACCTAAAAAACTTCCAGGATGGACGTATTTACACGGCCCATCCCCTCGACCCTGTGGGTCACTCTACCCCTTTCTCACTCTGTAATCACTACAGTAAAATCTTATACAGGTCAAGGCCGTATGGCTAGAGATAACTGCCTTGGGCAATTGGGGAATGATAGTCAAGACATGTCCTTGACTAATAGATACCTGGACCTGACCATTAGTTCTATCTTAAAAACTATATAAGTGGCGATTCCGTTCCAAGGCCTCCCAAAACCTAATCTATATCTCTCTCCGAGCGCCGCCCCACCCTACCGTTTCAGCTACCCAACTGGGGCTTCCCTTCTTGATGTGTGCAAGAGGAATTCTTTCTCCCATCGACTGGGCGCACACTGCCCTCATTCTTATGTTTCTTTTCTGGGTCTGTATTTTAACCCTTCTTAGTTTTGTTTACTTGCTTCTCTTATCAAATCTCTCGCTCGGTTCTTGGTCACAGTCCCTATCTTTCTTCTCGACAGCAATAGATTCATGTACTCGTCGTCTAGAGGATGCCCAAGCCTCACTGAAAATCATTTGAGAACCTATGTGGCGAAGAAAGTGCAGATCTAGCCATCTTGTAGGAGCCGTAGAGAAACGACAAGCATTGTAAATGGACTGAAAAGGTAATCCAAAATCGTTCGTTATCATCTACCGCAAATTTTATATTATAAGTTGACCAGGTGACGAACGACGAGAATGGAGAGAGCTAGATGAACACCAATCCTTTTTGGGCCGTTGCTTTACTAAAAGACAACTTACGATTTACATTCTTTTATTTCATGAATGTCGATCGCACCAAGCACTAGTAAATGAAAATGTTCGGGGATAGGTATCTTTAAATTTTTACATAAAATGTGTTTCATACTCACATGATTAAAAATTCTATTTTTACTTGTTTGCATATTTGTTTTATGGGTTGTTTAATATATGTTTATGATTTTGTAAAGGTTAATCTATATGAAGTATATTTTTTTTGTAGTACAAGATATTGGCAATGATTTGCAAGAAGAAATTTCTGAAGAACTAGCGGAAGAAGCCTGAAGAGAGTTTTGGAAGCTTGCTGGGAGATACACATGAAGTAGATTGGCTTGTGCGGATGAAGTTTACTTTTAGTTTATAACAAATGCCAAATCATATGAAAAGGCATGCGGTGTACAACATCTAATAGTAGTTTGATAAGATATACCTTACATTTTTTATAAACATGATGATCCAATCATGTATTTTGAATGTATACAATTGGGGATTCAATGCAATATATGTGTGTTACCGTTCATTTTGTTGTGATGTGATGAATGATGAGTAAAATTCTCATGGTGTAGTTAGATTAATATCTATAAATATCCAAATATGGATGTCCTAAAGTTAACCCACATAAATTAATTCTGGTCAAAGATTACCCTTTGATGCATTCTATTAACAAGGATAAAAAATACTTCTTTTGTTGACTGGTCAAGGCTTTTAGCACTAATCGTCAGGGATAGGACCTGGACAACTACTATTGGTCACCAAGCTTTTGCCGAAGGTACACTGGTCAGGGATAGACCGTGACCATCACCTTTTAGTCAGGGATTCAGAGTTATTGGTCAAGGATTTGTCCTTCGCCTATAGCAGCAGTGAATGGTAGGAGTCCTACCATACATATCCCATCTGACCACTGTGTATCACATCAGATTTTTAATCCCTGCATGAGGAGGGCGGGCTAAATAGAATAATTTATATATAAAAGTAACCAAGAATACCTACATATACGATTCTTTGATAGACACAATAGTTGAATGACACAAAAAGCATTTTGATATGAGAAAAACAAACAAATTTCAAGTTATGAATGCTGAAAACCAAAATAAAGTGGTTTGTATTTGACTAATACTGAAAATCAAAAGAGATTATCATAGTATACAAGACGGACAAGGAAGGGAATGGATATTCAAAGAAAGTAAAAAAGTAAACCAATATTAGTAGAGGGAGAGATCTACAGTCTGACCTTTTTTTCGAGCATTACACCTAAAACTGAGAGAGAACACAGACAACCTTGGATACATATATTTGTTTCGCCACTTCGTCATGCACATTCTTGCCGACAAAAAAGCTTCAATTTACGGACACGGATGCCATAACCTGAGTTCTTCTTAATCTTAGAAAAATATAAAGATCTTCCGCAACGGCAAGACAGAGTCCATGCTTTCCCATATCTCTTCTGGTCCCTCTCTCCTCTAGAACAGTCTTTCTAATAGTTATACAGTAACTGCTCTTCCCGGCATCACTTCTTCCGCACCACCCACCTTGCGGGACACCTCCAAGGCCGCTTCATTTTCCATGGCCCTACCTTCCGAGTCCACATACAGAACCTACGTGCAAGTGGATAATGAATGGGCGGAGAAGATGAGAAGAGCACCACATGAAGATAAAAGAAGGAAAGGGGCCAGCGGAAAAGGGATTGGGAGAAAAGGGGAAACGAGAAGATGGAGGAAACGAGGGAGCGGAAGGTTTTGGTAAAAGGGTAATGTGGGCCAGTTGGCAGTAAAATGTGAGCCCGCGCTTTGGGAAAAAATGGGGGGAAATAATGACTGACGAGTCGTGCCCCTCAACCACTCAATCCACTCCCACATCCGAGAAAATTCCTTTTTTTTATGTCACACTTTTTAAAGCGTGCAAATTAAAGCGTGCTTATTTATCCTGTTTTCTAGTAGTGTAAGCAGGGAGATCCCTAATGGTACAAGGTAAGCGGGGAATGGTCCCAATAATATACAGGTTGATTATGCTAAGCCCATCATAGTAATACATGTCCATTGAAATAAGTTTAATAACTTGGATTTACCCAATTTTCTGCCTTAGATAACGATTTCATTTCTTTTCTTCTTTCTTCAATATTTTAAATATGCCAACACAGTATTGTATCTTTCAATCACATACCAACTTTATGTTGATCATTTGTTTCTCGTATTTTCTAGGTACAAGGAACAAGTAAAGCATCTCAAAGTACATGAAGATATTAAATAATGATCTTGGAGGATGATTAGTTAGATGGCTTCCTCCCATCTTATTTTCTATTTAGTTAGTTGTTTCTTTTCATTAGATGATGTGTAGGATGTCTATGTCCTATGTATTTTATTTCCTTAAGAACTTATTTCTTCTTCTAGTGAATAATGTATTATGACCTTTTATCCTTATGAACGGTGGTTATGTGACTACTTGAATGATGTTTGTGAACAAAGATCCGACTTCTTATTATATACTAGTTGACAATCACAATCCCTTATATTTTTCCTTTTGACATCTTATAGATATGAGCACATGCATATCTAAGGAATGTCATTATGGAAAGTATACATGAATTGGGGTCGTCACTATAACACCCGTTATCAGAAAGACAACAAGATTACACAAAATCAAGCAAAAATAACCATTAGCAACAGATTACTGAAAATCATTAAAAATTTAAACCATTTTTCAAAGAGATCCAATGCCAAGAAACTCTTTATAGAAAAGCCCAAAGCCAGTCATGCATGTATACAACATGATTCACCGCTTTACATATGTCATTCCATCACATTCATGTGATATAAGATATTCGTTGCTTTACCAGATCACACACAAAAGCAACAATATACATCGAGGCGTTCTAGCCAAAATCCCAAATCAATTATAAAACTATTACACAAAATCCCCCAAAGGACCTGAGAGTATAAGGATGACACATGGGACCTCTATATATAATAAGACACGACTGATAGCATGCCATCTTAAATATCATATTTTCTTCTTAATGTTGTCTTGTTCAGCTTACACGATCTCTGCTACCATGTGCACGCCCACCTAAAAAAATTATGGATCTCACGGGGTGAGACAATAGTCCCAGCGAGAGATATAACTCTCCAACAACACTATTATTATCACATGTATACTATTATTTGAACAGAGAGTAAAGATGCATTATATTAAATAGATCTATTCTTCAAGTAATTACTTTAGAAGGAATATGAAGAACATGTATAACTGTCATAAATTAAACAATATAAAGGCAAAGCAAGGCTTCACCCAATATGTCCATATTTGAATCCTTAAGCAAATATGCTATACAATTGATTACATCTTTCAATCAATCTTATGCCCTACGGAGATGGGAATATACCTTCCATCTCCAACTGACCACTGCGAAGTTAGCATCAATGCCATAAAGTACTATGGAAGAGCTAGAATCCGCAACCTCATCTTCTCTCGGGCAGTACGAGTGTGGTAGAGACATTATGAGTCAAACTGCAATTAGCTAGCCTAGCATATAGAGGCTCTTCACTATAGAGATACAAAGTGTCGTATGTTCTCTTATCAGGGTATGACCCATAGTCAATCCTGATTATATGTTATTCAGTCATGGCCCGTAGCCATACTCTTATTTTGTATTAGAGCTATGGCCTTAGTCGCACTCTTTTCAGGGTATGGCCCGTAGCCAATCTTGTGAATTTAGGATACAACTTGTACCCTGTATATTCAACAATATGCACCCCGAGTTAAACTCGTTTCACCATTCAACAAGTTCTGACACCGAATGGATCTATGACTAGGGCAAATACATGATTATCTCCCACTTGATTACTTAGACCAATTAAAGTGTCTTTTGACATCAGTCAAGTTATAATGTACAAGTCATAAACAAACTCTTCCCTAAAGAAAGGGCATCATTTTACAACAGAAGATATAACCATTTTTACCATAAGCTAATTCCAATTATCTCATAACATTGCCTTTCTGCAATTCATAAGGATATCACCATCAACACATTATCATGGGATATCAACCCCTTATTTCAGTACCGAAGGATATCATCTCAACTAGGCACTAAGCCTCTATCAGGTCATAAGACCCATCACAACATCCTTGTGATTTATTGTTATCTCAACATACTTTATCGAGCATATATGCATTACCCATGCCAAGCATCACTTGTACCACATCATATGTACACCATAGGAGCCATAGAAATGATTAGCTATGGCATCCATCTCACTTGCAAAGCTATCTTTATACAAATAGAGGGATAATATGTCTCAATACATTAATTACTTTTTAAGTAAAGCACGCCATGCACTATATGTCTTCTTAAAGAAGATTAGGTCTAATGCTTAAACACATAGGGTTCCCAAGCATTATCTATCTTTTCAGCCTTCTAATTGCACTTCCTCTCACAAATTCGAAGGTATAAGGCTATGCATTATTCATAATAACCTAGTCTACATATTCACATGTTCATATTTCCCATGTTCCCTTATCAAGGTTCATATACCTCACTTATCATTTATCAATCATCTTCATAACACTCACAAGCTATAATATTCCATTTAATTTGTAAGATTATCATTATATGAATAACCGAGAAAGAAAATAGTCTCAAGCTTTTAATCATGCGTACTTAGAAAGAGTAGCCTACCCTGAGATTAGGTCAGTGTTCTTTACACATAACCTAATTAGGGTTTTTTTCCCTCAGAATTGTTATTACCAAATCCTATATACACCATTTCCCATTTTCTTGGAATCAACCTCTGATTGAACAATCATTACTAGGTATCACTATTGCATACTTATATGTGTCTTACCTTATTAGATTATGCATGTGTTACAATCATTCATTATGTAAACATATTGATCATGTACTTACATAATGTCTCATCATTATTATCACATACTATGGAGTTTCAATACCCCTTGACTCATTATGAAACATTGTCACCTCTCACTAGGCAACAACAATATCTAGGCTATCAAACCCATATACTTGACTATCACATGCTATGGGGTATCAACCCCTCAATTTATTATTGAACCATGTCACCTCTTACCAGGCAATAATCAACTCTAGGTCATTAGATCTGTATAACATCATACTTGTTGCACAAGTATTTCACATGGGTCACAAGGCCCATGTAAAATGTATTATATCATGCCATCATAGCTCATACATAGCTATGCTCATCGTCACATAATACCTGCATGGTTAGGATTTTATGATAAAAGTAATTAAATATCATTACCATGCCATAAAGAGAATCATTCAAATTGTAACCCTCTCACAGTTAGGGTCCACATTTTCCCTTATAACTGACTAGAGTTTTCGTGTTCATGTTTAGCAACCAAACCCTAATACTCCTTATGTCTAGGAGGTTGTCTTATTATCTTTCATTCCATTGTATCACAGATAATCATGCAATTAAGTTGCAAATATGATAAAATGAAAGGTATATCATATTGCCTAAGATTCTTTAACAATTGGAACACCTCTGTGTCACCCTTTTATTTTTTTATCATAGGATATTAATCCCTTAAACTCATCATTGAGTACCACATCACCTTCTAGACAACATGTCTATGCTAGGACACCATACCTCTTTACATTCTTCCTATGATACATGTTTTCCATATGTCTTATGAGACATAAATATGATATATTAGATTATCATTACTATAACCCTTATTTGGCTATGATCATCATCTCTATATGGTTTAAGATTTCACTATGTTATTGTAACCATTTAATACTATCATTATGTTACTTCAAGTTGTACTCCCTTTTGTGATTAGGGATAGGATTTCTCTTCTTCAGCTGATTAGGATTTCTAGGGTTATATTCAATAACCAAACCCTAAATCATAACTCCTCATATCTAGGAGCTTATTCAATTGCCATAAGTATTCATTCATACTTAATTAGTTTCATCATTTATCATTGATTGATCATCAACATGAGGGATACTCATTCCTCTCTTATCCTTATTAGGATACTAGTTTCAACTTGACTTGTTGTGTAGACTTGATCCTCATTAGAATGTATTGACCTACACTTATCAAAGTGTATTCATCTCATTAGGTCATCATGTATTGATTTGATTACATTCCTCATGTGTCAGCCTACTTTATTCAAAGTGTATTGGCCTCCACTCTATCCCTTGTGTCGGCCTAGACATGTTCACTTGTGTCATCCATGACACCATTGCTTGTATCGACTAAAGCACATTTCATGGTATCCATCTATATATGGTTAGGGTAGTATCGATTGTGAGGTGCTTGAGGTATATCAACCATTGTATATTCATGGGGTATCAGCCACTCAACCAACTAGTGTGTCGGCCACACCATCAACTAGGGTATCAACCTAGCTATCCCTTTGTGTATTGGCCATTAATGTTTTGGTTGTGTCAGTTTCTAGGGTTAGGGGTATATGATATCAGATTATGCATCATCATATCCCTTATTTCCCTCATCCATTAAGGTAATAACCTTATCCTCCTTTGGTATATCATTCTCACCCTTCTTAGGTACATATATTTTACTATAATATCTTCTTTTTATTTCAGTATAATACCTTTACCTCACTTGGGTGTAACACCTTTATCTTACTTAGGTGTATCAGCCACACCACACTTTGGTGTATCGGCCACACCATACCTTGTAAAATCGACCAAATAATACCTTGGTGTATTGACCATACCATACCTTGGTGTACCGGCCACATCATACCTTGGTATATCGGCCACACCATACCTTGGTCTATCGACCATACCATACCTTGGTGTATCGGCCACACTACACATTGGTGTATCGACCACACTACACTTTAGTGTATCAGTCACACCACAATCTAATGTGTCAAATTTACCATCACATCGTGTTGCTCATAACACATCAAATTAATATCGGTCTTGAGGTGCTAAAAGGGATATCGATAATATCAGTCTTGAGGTGCTAAAAGGGATATCGACCTTGAGGTGCTTAAAGGGAGAACCGTTTTGAGATGCTTAGAGGGATAATGGTTTGATCATATCTAAGCTTAAAACCTTCGTACATTAGCACTCTAGTTCATGGGCAACAACCTCATGTTTCTACTAGATCTCATAGATTCATCATTTAATCAAGGGAAATCAAAATTGAGAAGGAATCACCAAGTATTGTAAGATTGAAAGTGAATAACAATAGAATTGAAGTAGAGTTATATAACCTGCCACAAGATCATCACTAGAGCTTCAAGCTCTAAAGCTTCACACTCTCAAGGTTGAAGATGACTTATAAAAAGTCCAAGATTCGACCATAACTTCACCTCCATCAAGAAGAAGGTATCATAGAAAGGAACTTGGTGAAGAAGGAGAGAAAGAAAGAATCATGGTTCGAGAAGCATAGCCCATTCAAGGTAGAAGATTACCATTGCTTTACATTGGGCAAGATTCTTGGGATTCCTCTTCTTCCTTGATCTCCTGAGCTCATCCACCAAGAAAGAGATGGTATGAGGGTCAAAATGTTCACTAGGAGGTGAAAGGGGAGGCTTTTATAGTTAAGGCTCATGAGAGAGGCTATATGAGAGGTGTCATCACTATATGTAACTAGGTGACACATGTCCATTCATGGTGGCATCATGCTAACATGATTATATTTACATGCAAAACTCTTGAGGATAATCCATAGGCAAGATATCGACTATTGATTATCTTGCTTGATAAGATTTCTCAACACAATTATCATCTTATGTGCAGACCGATACATATTTTGTAAGGAAAAAAAAACAATATGCTTCATCTAATTGAGGGGATTAGCCCAACATGACTGTTTCCAAAAAATTTCAAACCGATAGGGGACTTTCTCTATGGTTTATAAACCGTTAGGCACCCCCATATACCCTTCATAAGTCAACACAACCTCATCTAGTGGTTCAAGATACTCAACATTCTTGAGTTCTTTCACTACTAAGAGTACTATAACTCAACCAAGACTCAAAAAAGGTGCCCCTCCTTTATATCTCCTCACTCGAGAGGTGGTAAATTGCACATCAACCCCACATTTTGGGTAAATTACAATTTACACCAAAACTTATCATATATAGTATAAACATCAACCATATAGGTTCAACTTGGAAATTAGGCTTTCTATAAGGATCCACTTAGCATCATGATCTGTCTTATGATTCTAAAGTACAAATGGCACACCCAACATGTAACATATTGCAAGATAACCCCTCATCTTGGGTAATTTGCACTTTGGTCCCAAATAAGCAAACATTCTCAAACAACATTCAAACAGGACCAAACTTGAAACTTGAGCTCTCCTTTAGTCTTAATTACCTTTTAAAAGATTAATACAAGGTTCTTATCATCTTACTTAGGAAAAACTTCTAGGGTTATCCCAAAACCTAGGTTAGGGGTGTTACAGTCACACTTGGTTTCCATGAGGAAATCACTTGAATGGTGTAATAGTAAAGAGATATACTTTAGTGTTTGGCGAAAGAAAACTTGTCAAACCAAGTTGCATGTTTGAATAAGGTAACTGGAGTATATCTACATCTAGGCACATCGATTTTGTTGCGAACTATATGAAAGAGGCAATTTTCTCCTAAAGAGTGAATTCAATGATACTATGTTGGTGGATAAAAAGAGAGTTGATCAATTCAAAGTCTTTTGGGGAATTATCCAAAATAGAAGTGACTCTGGATATGAAAAAAAAGGTTGCTCCTAGAGGTTCATTATCATGGTTTGAAGAATTCTCTAAAAAAATTCTCATCCATGACCATCTTCTGAGTAGAGGTTTCCAATTTATTTCAATGTGTGTTCTTTGCAGAAGCGATATAAAAGATCTTAATCACATTACATACACATGTTAGTTTATAGTTATGACTTAGTTAATATGATATTTGATATATAATAAGGATCTTATGGTGAAGAATCTAGGTTATGATGTCGATGAAGAAGATTGATGAATTAATGACATTGTTGTAAATATTTAGTGATGACATATGTTAGGAGAGTTCATGATTGTGTCAATGGTTATTATAGGATGGGTTGATCTTAATGACACACAATGAAACCCTAACATGTATAGTAAGGGTAACATAGGGTTTTTAATTATGAATTTGATATATGTGTATCAAATGTGTTTTTAAGAAGGCTGAGGCAAGAATTGGAGGTATATTTGGATTTCTCTTCAACTTAGGTAAGTGGGCTAAGTAACTTGATCAAATAAGTATTATGACCTTGATCATTTGTATTCTTTTACGTAACATGATACCTGAGTATGACAATCATGCTATACATTATAATTACATACCAAGAAATCTAACTATTTATAAGGATATATTCTATGAATTTATGTTATATTGTTTAAGTTTCATGACGTCGTATAAGAATTATCATGTTAAGAAATTAGACATTATTGTTTTTAACAATATGAAGGAATCCTTGAATTCAAGAAACTAAAAGTATGTTGATTTATTGTTCATCCTAATAGATATTAGCCTTTTTGGCACATGAGATATTGGTAGCAATGAACTCTCAGGTGCAATGAAATCCTAGGAGCATTTATGCTTCATGGCACATGAACTCTTATAAGTGATTACATGAATGAATATTTAGTCAACATTGACAATTAAAGTGTTAATGAAAGATTTATTCAAGAAATTAATGTTTAAATTGTTTTAATATATTATCTCATGATTTTATAGTATTTGTTTTTTTCTTCAAATTATCTTCATAAAATTATATGTTTTATGTTACTGTAAATATATTATAGCATTTCTTTATTTCACTTATACTAACCTACATTTTGTTTCTGCATGTACTACTATAAAAAGGGCCAACTATAATTGTTCTTTATCTCCTTGTAAAACAAGTTGCAATTATCATAACAAATCATGTGGTCTTAATGGAAGTGCATTATACAACATGTGCTTCATGTTGTAACATATGAGAATTATAAATTAGTAAAGTTTTATAGTTATACACACATATTGTAATAGAGATGCTTTAAACAACATGTGTTGTTTGTTATGATATATGATGTTTGTACAACAATTTATATTGTTGTTAAGGAGGCATGTTTGTTGTACTAGATAGTATTCTAAACATGATTGCATGTTGTAGTATTACACCTATTACAATAGGAAATTAACCTTTGTAGTAGACTTCGCTTGTACAAAATGCATTGTTTATTGTAGTAGTACACCTATTACCATAGGTAATTAACTGTTGTATTTTTTGTCTTTGTAACATTTTATGACATGTTACAACTTCCCACTCAAGTCAAACCACTTTGATTGATCAATTTTCTCTGTCTGGAATATTTGACATAAATCATATAAAAATATGGGTTATATTTGTATGAATAGTTCTCTTTCATCTCTACAATGACTTTCATGTATTTTATCACATAAGACCCACAACATATATTATTGAGTGCTTCTGACACTATATAAAAGGAACCTAAGATGAATAGAAATAAATAATATGAGTACATGACAAGATATGCATATGACAAAAGAGCATAATGGTGTAAAAATGTTTGGTCCATCTCGACTCCAGAGTTGTCAGTGGTGTAAAAATGTTTGGTCCATCTCAACTCCAGAGTTTTCAGTGGCATCTCATATGTTTTGTAGCTAAGGACTTTCTACTTTTTGATATATGACAACCTCTATGTCCTCCTAATAGTCCTGCTAGTTGTGTATGATCCTTATTAGGTGAGTGTGGGTCTAGTGACACAAATCATTGTGGATGAACAATGAACAACAATGTGACCTTTCATATTGACATCTCAAACATAGGTCGGCCAATACATAGATACACTAAATAAATAAGAAAAGGTCAAAAAAATCCTTGATGTTTGTTATATGTAGTTATAAAAGATTTGGAAAATAGAATATTGATCATATTCATACATAAGCATCTTTGGCTTGGTTTTGGTATCACGTGGATGCCCTCATGATCTTTCTTTATCATGAACTTTTGACCTATTAGATATATTGGTGTCCTTGAATTAGCTTCAACACTCTCATGTAGTCCACCTCAACCACCTAGGATCACATTGGTTCCAAACACGAAGTGTTAAGTGAAATATAAGAAATATTAGACTGGCCTTCAAGATGTAATGTGCCAAGCATCAACATTACCTATGTTGTGTTTTGGATGATAAGAAGTTGTTGGATATGCAAGACTAGCCCCACGACCATCAATCTTAGTGTCACACTCCTTATTGTAAGGCATATGTAACAGAAAGCCTAGTGAGATGGTGGATTTGACAATGGTGATTGCTCATACTTTAAATTTTGACACAAGGAAAGAAAATTGAGGGGAATTTCACTTTATAATTAGAATAAAACATGATACAATTATTACTATTAATAAGAATGTAAAGCATAGGAGTTGTGCATAAAGTTTAGAATCTTTACATAAAATCGTAAACCCTTACATGATCAAATGCACGATATTAATTCATGAGACTATGAGAATAAATAGAATACCATGTCAACAACTACGCTTTTTCATCTCTTAGGTATCTCCATTTGTAGATTGAACCCAAAAGAGAAAGTTGACCACTTGGTTTTGTTTATCTTGAGCTATTAGAAGACGATAAGAGTGGGAACCAATGATTTTTTTAGGAAGCACAATTTCGATGAAAGCCCAACTGATTTTTAGTGCCAAACCCAAATCCATATTAAGAACTTATTCAAATTTGGCAACCTAGACATGAGCTTGATAAATAAAACATGTAACCCAATATGAACCTAGATTTCTACATGAGTTCTGAAAAATCATTTTCTGATGGGATCATCCCCGATATTGTAAGAATTTCAACATAAAGAATCAAGCTCCTAATGTACCAACTATCATGCAAAGACACTTTAATCATACGTACTTATTAACTATTCACGTGGGATAGGGATATGTTAATGCACAATCAAAGTACGTTTGGATCCATTACATAGTTAATTCTGTATTATTGTATTTGGTATCAACCAGAGGGCTCATTAAGAAAAATCCACTAATCTTGTGAATCGATCTTGTGAATTTAAAACACAATTATGCTCTCGGGAGAAACCACAACTAAGAAGTATGATATAGTTATACTCCATGAATAGACACACAACCAAAGTTTTACATGCCTATTAACTAGGGATAAAGTTGTCATGTGCAAGTGTGAGTGTTACCATCAACAACAAATGAGCGTCGCCATCAACATTAGAGAAGATGTCCAGCCACGAGGTATAATATATGTGCATCATATTCCATTATCGTGAGTATCAGTTGAATATAAAATATTGTTGTACTAAAAAGAAAACTACTCCTTTCCTTGTTGTTTCCTGGTTGGGAAGGATCTGTGTAGGTGACTGTCATCTAGAAGGAATAGGAGAAGAAGTGATGACCCTAGATTTAAGATGGAAACAATAAATTGAGGTTAGATTAGAGAAGAGATGGGATCCCAGTGTCAATTATGGGGGCTTTTGGGTTGAGGGGGATTCATGATTCTTGATCCAAGAATCTAGAGTACCACTCATGCCATCACACATGACTTGAGTTGAAAGACATTGTTAGGATTAGTGGATTGTGCTGATTAGATGATTAGGTATTTAGGTCAACATTCTTGTACGAAACTCACATGAGAGTAGGTAGGGAACTAGGGCCTACGATAAAGTTTACAAAATATCAATCTTAATAAATAAATATTTAGGATTGTTGTTTGTCTAGTTTGTAAACTTGAACCCACTAGATTTAGGTTGGACACACAATCTTGAAACTAAAATCAACTCAATTGATCTGAATGCAAACTTGGACCCTATGTCTTCTAAGTCAAACACAATCACGTTCGGACAATCCATTGACAACCTTATGCGTTACACAAAGGTATGCCATTTTCAGATAAAATTGCCTTAGAATAGTGTTGGAAATACATCCAGTTGTTGTAGTACTATATATTATTTTTATTTAAAAAATGATCAAATATGATTTTTTTTACTAATAAGGGCTTTGTTAGTAGTAGTCACTACCACAATGGGTTGGAGACTTTTGTGTTATTATGGTGTATGATAAAAGGTTGTAGCATATTGTGTGATTATGGTCTATTGCAACATGTTAGCACCAGTTGTAGTCTTACATAGACACATACTCAAATGAGTTTGACCTATTGTGTAGAACTTGAATTGTATTACATGTTTAATGAACAACACATAGATGAATCCAACATAGTACATATACTAACTACAACACAAGTAACAAACTTTTTGTATTCTTCTTATTGTAATTGCTTATTTCTATAGTAGTGATGGTTGGGGACACAACTCCTATTTGATGGAGCTTCTACATGCTAATATTGTGACTTTAGTTGAGGTGTTAGTAGGCTATCTTTGATGTTGTGCTATTATACATTCAGAACATGCCTAACTAGATTCATGTATTCATATTCATAATTTGTAACAGATGATATGTATGTTGAGTTGATCTTCAACAACAATGTTGAGAACTTAAACCAGTTAGCATGTAGTGATTTTTAACTTTATGATTGTAATGATTTTTGTTTTTTGGTGATACTCCAAGTATATTGTGAGTGGATTCATGCTACCACTAAACTCATGTATATGTTGTATGAAAAACTAGGGTGTTACATTACGACTTTAAATTGGAAGTTAGTGTTATTTATCCATAACTAAGAATTTGTTATCATCAAATATATTTTATATAAGATTTAATGTTTATCTAAGAGTCTTCTAAGATGCTATATGAAGATATTAGAAATACAAATTTAAGATATGTAGTAACCTAGGGCTTGGTTATTGAAAATTACCTCCCTTCTAGAAATGTCATCCCCGACATATATAACAACTCAAATGTATTCTTCTCATACTCTATTTACCAACTTTATTTTTCTACCAAATGGTGGCTTCAAAGAAAATTTACTTTTGGTATTTAACCTCTTCTCAACTTATGTACCTTACAATCCATGATTCGTAGTGGAACTCTATATATATGGAATTCTCTCTATCTGCACCTTTTTAGGTTGAAACACAAGTTTGGTTTAAGGGTTACATTGCCTCACAATGGAGAATTAGAAATGTGACAGAGTTTCTATAAATCAGGAGTTATGTTGAAGTGACATGCCAATTTTCTGATTTGATGTATGATTAGATAAGGTTGAATATATTTAGGAGAGAATTTAACCTTCTTTTTGAATCTTAGAACTACATTCCATGAGGATACTTTCAAGAGTACCTGATCATAAATATTAAAATCAAGAGGTTTACATCTTTTGTACGTGTAATTCTTTTGCTTGTACTAGGAGGATTTTAGATGTTATCCAATGGCAACTATATTCTGTGTTGTTTATTGCAAGATCTATGGACATAACAACCACTTCTCCTCAATCTGATACCAACACATAAGCGATCTATATCTCCTATTGTAGATCACTTTGTACAATGCCTTCACTAGAATAGATTGATATTTGTATGCAAATTCAACCAAGAGTAGGTGTGCTTTCCAATTTCTAGAAAACTAATATGCACATGCTTTAAACATATCTCCTAGCATTAATATCATCCTTTCTAATCTCTTGTTAGTTTGAGGGTGAAAGGTTATACCAAACTTTCATTTTGTGCCCACAGATTCATGAAGTAGAT
The DNA here is from genome assembly GCA_963693085.1 of Alisma plantago-aquatica. Classification (NCBI taxonomy): domain Eukaryota; kingdom Viridiplantae; phylum Streptophyta; class Magnoliopsida; order Alismatales; family Alismataceae; genus Alisma; species Alisma plantago-aquatica. Next base: position 662,049,217 of record OY856411.1, on the reverse strand, counting down.
ACCATGATCATATTATCTAGGGTCATAGATATGATACATAGATATTGGTGCATTATAGATCCTCACAACCTTATCAACATACATCTAGGCTAAACATTCAATGGAAGCAATCCTATTACAGGTAATAAATGTGTTGACACACTCAATATGTTCATGATAACCCCAATAGAAATCATGTCCATGAGAAGAGAAAGGACCAACAAAAAAATATGTGGTCACATGATCCCACTCCCATTCAAAAAACATGTAATGGTTACAACATTATAACTAGATTCTGGTGTTTGGATCTCATCTGTTGACATATTCTAAATCTAGCCAAAAATTCATTTACATCCCTTTTCATGCCCAACCACTAATGACACTCTTTAAGATTTTATACATCTTACTACTTCCCATATGCATGGGATATGTCTAGGTGTGATCCTCTCCCAACGTCATTTGTTTTAAGTTGTCTAGATTTGATACACACAATCTCTACCACGAATTTTCAAACCACATGAGTGAATTTTTTTTGGGAGTGTCACAAACATGATTATCATTGCAACTAAAGTAAATAAAACACTTTGCATAGATTTAAAACTGATTCATACATAGTTCTTATCAATAGAGAACCACATAATGATCATTCATAAGATATAACTAAGCATAATAAAAAGATGTCTGAACTCTGGACCGTCTTGGTAAATGTCACCCACTAGGCTAAACTTGAAAATCTTCTAATCCTTTGCTTGTTCTCTTATTCTTCAATTGCTCTAAATCCTGCCAACATCGCGTCCCCAGACATGCATTGGGAAAACAATCATTAGAGTAAGTGACATGACTATTCTAAAATATGCATTACTAACAAACTAAAATTGGACATTATAAACATGAAATTAACATCGAGCTTTGAGTAAAACCTAAACATATTATATCTTATATCTTAATTTGAATTTGTACCTTTCTACCTTAAATTTTTCTAGAGACATGTACCTTGTTATATGGGTCTCATGACCTACACCAAAGTGCATGGGTCATACTCACCTTATCTAATCCCCTCTCATCATATTCATGGATGAGATTATGGGCATGCTCTAAACTAAGGTATCTTTTACTTATGATTTTTATCTAATTGTGGCCATCATTATACAATAAGTCCTCCTTAATTGGCAAATCTACGCCTTGAAATGGTACCAAGGTACCTTTGAATTGGCACTACATGCCTCTTAATGACACTGAGGTGTCTCTAAATTGGCGTGGCTACGCCCTGAATTGGTACCAAAGTACCAATGAATTGGAGTAAATGATAACACCCACTTTATGGCTGCTAGAACTTATATTTTATTAACAAAATAGCTTCCAAACTTAACTTCCTCTCCATTTTATTTCATTTATTATGAAGAATCATGCCCACTACGCCCCTGACAATATTTCAAATCTTTTACAGGGATTTCCCTATTTTTCCACAAGAAAAGAAGCACCAATGGGCCCATCATCAATGAAATCCACGTTCCAGCCCAGAAGCTCACCGACATCCGAGGCCGACACGCCCCTCTTACCCATCATGGTCACTACCCGCTACGATAGCAACCCGACACAAGTGTGTCGTGTAGGAGTCTCAGCCCGCTGTGGCCCTCTACCCGATATGGTGCCTAACTCATCACAGTTCACAAACTGACAAGGTCGTTACCCGACATGGCCACCCCTCGTCACCGCATCCCGACAAGGCTCCAACCCGCCATAGCTGTACACGATACGCCCACTGCCCGACACTCTCCCAGCCCAACATGCATGACGGGTGACAGCCGTATCGACCCTCTTGGAGCCTAAAAACGGAGCCACAAATGAAAGATATGTGGGCCAATAAAAGCTACAACTTCCATCAATTCACTGCCTATAAATAGTAGCTACAAGCCTATGATGGGATGGGTTGGACCCTGCTAGAGCTAGTCTCTAGAGTAAAGGAGCTAGTGCGTCGAGTCCCAATGAGCCTGCCAGGCGATAACTAGGTGAGCACACCCCCATCCTGAGAGGTCTCGGGATGGGAGGAGTTCACTTAGAGACCGTTCCGATAGCAGCAAGCAACACAATATGATCCTCAAGGCCTCTTTAAGAATGTCAGGTTTCTATCTGGGCTTCAACCCGAGATGACTTTCCCACCTATACCCAACACGAAGAACCCAAGAGCCTTAAGATAATGTTAACCCGATATGTATCCTAACCCAACATGGTACCCAACCCAATACAATCTCTACCCATCATGGTTGTAGCCCGACATGTCCAGCAACTCGACATAACCGTATCAGGCAGAGGTCCTATCTTGATACAACCCTTACCCGTCACGGTCCATGGCCCGACACGGCCAGTGACCCGACATGGTCGTATCCCGATATGGCCTCTACCCGGTACCAGGTTAGCATTATCTTAGGCGTCAGTTGTTGAGTACTTCGATATCCTAAATCAAGGAGACCGATACTTATCTTCCCTTTACAACATTTACTTTCATTTAATTACAACATTATAACTAAACCATTATGCTTCTTTATGATTATTGGAATCTATGGAGTTTATCTCATGTCATTCTATGCATGGATTTATTTTGTTGGATGATTTATGTCTGGCATCCAAGTTCTAGTTTCTTCTTTCTGATTCACGCTTTTGACTAGATATCGAATCATGTTTCTTGTTTTGACTTCTTTGAGAGAAGGATGTTGTAAACTTCTAGAGCTTGGTCTGATTCAGGTGTATGAGAGTACCCATAACCAAAGTTGTGCCCAATTTATCTTTCCTCATTGGTCCACGCCTGGTACCTTTGAGAGAAGAAACCCAGTGCATGGTTCGTTAACATTTTCTCTGAGAGAAGAAGACACTGGATGTAGGCCATTGCTGCTTGTTACGATCAAGTTTTCTTTTCTTCATGCTATACTCTGAAGATAGTTTTATCTCCTCAGTTTTCTCTATGCAAAAACTACCATAAAAACTGCTAAAACCCAAAATACCCAAAGCTTTAATCTTTCTGGTAACTCCCCTTGGAGATAGGTTTTTAGTTTAATTCTTTGTAATTATTTTTCTCTACAATAAACCTTAATCCCTCGACTCTCTAACATGCTTAGACAAGTAAAACTTGGGTTCCAAAGTGCTATTCTCCTAGTCCCTGTGTTCGACCCCAAACTACTCTAACCCTGTGCTAGTTGTAGGAGTCTTAAACATTTGCATATTATAAATTATTAAAGTCCGATGACCTAGACATGTCTCTATTTTTGGACCCACGTTTAAGGATTATCAGTAAACACTCTGAATTTGCAACATATGCCTCTAAATCATTCCGGGACTACTAAATGAGGACTTATCATATAATGTATTATGTGAAGGTTTTGAACTAATTATCTTAAGTCTAAAATTACTGAATATTGAACCTAAACTTATCTTATACTAAAACTAAATACTGATGACTGAGCTTGTCTAAAATTGATTACTGAATATTGGACATGTACAAAATTCTAAATCTGAATCTGAATCTCTTATTCTTAAGTTCTAAACTAAATGTACACTTAAATGTGAATATAAATCTCAATTACTACATAACTGAGGTTAGGTCTAAAACCCTGATCATGTATCTTTATTCATTACTTGGGTACTCACACATTGAGTAACCTAATTCTGGATCTAAATCTAATATTTTATTTATCTGAATAAACCTTATTTTGAAACTATGATTCGTTAGAATGACTTCATCAAATCTTGATTCATGGTATATGACAGCTGAGTCCAAAGGCTTAGGAAAAAGGATCTAAATTGAATTTAGGGATATTCAATATATGAAATTTAGTTCAGTAAAGTATATGAAGGTAACTTAAGTAAGGTATATGAAATATCTAAAAATATGATTGTTGACAAGTTGACTTAATCTCTATAAAATCTCATTGAATCATATCTTACCATGAATCTTAATGCATTCATATGACCTTAAATCTTAAACCTTAAGGATAAGGATATGAATCTTATAAGATCTTATTTTTTCAACTTAATCACAACTTAATGCACCATAATCTTATAATAGCATTATGAACTCAATTTACCATACATTCTGATCTCAATAGAATCTTGGATCTAGGAATCTTAACCATGTATTAAGATATTCAAACTTATGTTATGATATTTTACTTAAATTTTGGATCATAATCGTTCTAAGAAATTTAAATAAATTCTTAGTTCTTAGATATGCTATATATGAGAAATCTTAATAGCATATTTCTACTTGAAAACTTAAGACATAGTTATATCCATATATATGAGGAATTCTAATAGCATGTTACTTGGAATATGAATACATGGTTGTCACAAAACCATGGAAGTATGAAGTCTTACAAATATATGCGTTATTGGACATAACCATGCTACACATCCACCATCAAAACCAAATTTTGGGTGACGTGTGTGAATTGCACGCGCGCACGCACACACACACACACATATATATATATATATATATATATATATTAGTTTGGGATCATATGTGATATTTAATTGGGTATGCACATTAACCATTTTAAATATTTGCATCATATGCAATAAATAAAAGACAAAAACCAAAATCTGATCATATCAATTAAATCCTAGAATATAGTAGATTGATGTGGATCTGATACCAGTGTAGGGTAATATGACATCAGATGGATAGAAGAAACAATAATTTAGCTGCCATATTCCCTTTTGACAGACGATCCTGTAAACAACTATGTAATGGGAAGGGATGGTTTATGAGGTCATATCCTAGAGCAAGTCCAACAACTATTCCTCATTGCAGTATGCACCTTTCTTCAAGTCGCACTTAGGCAGTGTCAGCAATAGCTCCTAGTTGAACACTACGGCTGCAACTTGACATTTTCCTCCTAGCGGGAAAAGCTCCATGCCTCTATGGTAGTCCACATGGACAACCATGAACTCTTGATGTTAGTAGAACTGACAAGAAGGAGTTGTCCCTCTTTGTTGGTATACTAGCACTAACTTGCTCTCCCATAATTGTTCTCCCTTGCTATCCCTCCCTTTATTGGGTAGGACTTACTCGAGTTCTCTCAGTTACTACAACTAGAAAAGACAAACAATTGTCAGAGGCAATTGAGTTGTGTTTGAGAAGATCCTAGTACCCCTATATTTATTAGAGGGTTAGGGTTCACAGTCTGAGTGGAATTGGAAGGGACCAGAATTTCATGAATATGTGCAACCTGTGAGTGGAAAAATGGTCAGTTCAAAGGTGAACCAACCAGTGGGCATGTGAGCCAAACGGTTCAACCCTTGAACTGGTGATTTCATCATGTTTCCCAATTGAAATTGTATTGAAAATTAATCTGATTTAATGCACAACATGATGTCAGCAAAAATCCTTGAATCAATCGAATTAATCCACCAACTTCTCAGTTCATAACCTGAGATGATCGGTTCATATACATGTGCCGATTGATTCATTTCTTGAACTAGTTGGTTCATGGTCTAGAATTGCCAAAGTTGGTTCAATTGAACTAACACACTAAAACGATCGATTCAACACTTGAACCGATCAGTTCACAATCCAATTAACCAATATTCAACCAATATTGTATAAATTGAATACCTAACTCTTTAGTAATCAAGTTAAAACCAAATTCATGAATGAACTCCTATTCCAACTACATCCTATGTGCGTGACCCTATAGGTTGAACCGATCAGTTCACAGTCCAATTAACCAATATTCAACCAATATTGTATAAATTGAATACCTAACTCTTTAGTAATCAAGTTAAAACCATATTCATGAATAAACTCCTATTCCAACTGTATCCTATGTCTGTGACCCTATAGGTTCCAAGTTATGTTGGCAGTGAATGTCCATAACCAACTTATGACATCAGAAACAAAGAAGTGGCGTCTAGCAACACATCATTTCTACCCAAGTAAATGGAAAGTTGGAGAACAAATTCAACCTACAATTTGTGATTGGTGTTACATTGATTGTCTAATTCCTTTGTATATGATATCCAAATTGAACTCCAGGCATGGAATCTTCATCCTCTCAATATTCAGTCCATGTTTCTTGAACCAAAGCAGATTGTTTGAGATATATGTGACCTCAATATCATATATTGATTCACATGTGCTTGTGCATGCTTTTCTCAGTCTCGTTTATCAAGTGACCTGGATATCAAACTTCAATAGGAGGGAAAAATCCCATATACATCATTCACAGTCATCCTCATGTGTCACACTGCATCCGATCATCACCTTTATGGCAACCCTTATTTAAGGTTACAGTGGATGATGCCAAACTACACTAAACTACATCTAATGAGTGGAGTGATTTCAAGTCTAAGAACCACAATCACCACCTTCACTATGGGAGATGATTATGACCACCAATTATTGTTTCCATGTGTCACTCTCAAGGTGGGTCTAGTTGATACACTATTCTCTAACAAGTAACTATGTGTTTGGTTTGTATCACATATATCATGACTGATGAAATTCTATCATCAACCAACCCACACTACAGTCTTAAGTGTCATTGATGCCTATTAGCATTCCACAATGACATCTGTCTAGGGACATTACAAGAATGTACACACTCTTAACATCCATATGATCTCATTGTTTAGGTCATCATCTCGAAGACATACGTCATTGAGTAATGTCATTCTTTAGGCATCTATTATGTTTAATCATTATCTCATAACAAATTGAAACCGAATAAATTGGAAGCTTGTCTTTACTATTATAATCAAATTGTTTATATGATACGCCATGTCAACCATCATATGATTGGCTCTCTGGGCATACATACTGACAACATGGAGGCACCCTTGCATTGGTACCCGTGAGTGGGAGCTAGGTATACCTAGGCAATTCCGAGTTTGCAATGAAATGGGGAAGAAATCGTGAGGCCATATAGTTGAACCTTGACGAGGACATCAAGATTCTAATTTGAGACATCCCATGAATTGAGGTCTCAAATAAAACGATCTTAAAAGTAATGATTAAGCTACCTAAATCACCAAGATGCACCTACTTTTCAGGTATGTAGTCCATCAATATGCACTCTACATTTAAGCTTGGTTATTTTAGAGTCATACGAGGTGAGTGACTTGTCTGGGAGTTGAAATGGGGATGTGAATTATTGAGGATAAAGCACATATACAAGGCCAATGGTGGTTTGTGGAGACAATGATCATTACTAAAAATATACTAGTTTGCCTTCAGTGGTGGCTTGTAACTATACACGTTCCACTGACCCTCCATCCTCTTCACACTTACAAACTCCACCAAGCAACATCAATTCCGTTTTGCCCCTAGCCACCACTCCAAGCTTGACAGACCTTGTAATATCCTAAATTTTAGTAAAAATTGAATTGTATAAATATAAAGCATAATTTTCTCCAATGGTATTATTGGAGAAATAGTAATAATGTTAACCGCCTTTATGGCGTGGGTGATTATGGAAAAAGTTAAATAAATAAGAGGTTTTGCACATCAATAAATAACAATGGCTTTATGAATAAATAAATAAGTGATATATGATATGATTTTCTAGTTTCTAAGGGAAAATAGAATACATGGTGTTTTAGACAATTAAAGGAGTAATTATCTAGCTAAGAGTGGCCACACCATGTTGAGCCACCAAATAACATTATATCGACTTAACCTTTGTATACTTTAAAAATAATAATGGAAAGAAAGAACATTCTAGAACTTGGGAGAAAAAGGATATTCCATGAATAGTAATGTTCTAAAAAGAACAAGTTAAGGGAAAGATATCCCATTAAATCCCAATTAATATGACTTGGGAAAAGACATTGGTAAGTTTTGTAGAAAAAGGAATAATCGACTTAGGAGGAGACAAAGAATAATCTAGAATCAAGTTATCTAATATGTGCCTATAAGGGTATGCCTTCCTTTATGAATTTTTGGTATAAAAGTTGTGGACATAAGAGTCTCCATAATTGGAATAATTCTTTCATTAGCATCCATCCATACTCAATAAGACCAGTTTTAGTCTTAACCATGGGAAAGAGATGGAGATTAATAAAAATAAGATTGCATATTAAGCCATCGTGGGCATAGAAATGAACAATGAAATTCAAAAGTAATTAAAAGAAAGGAAGGGAATCAAAAAGTGATTATGAAACAAAACCTGAGAAGATAGATCCATGAGGAAGAATTCAATAGGTCTAGTATATATACATGTACAAATGTACATGTCTTAATCCTTCCCATAGAATCCTCTCCCCTCCTTCTTTGTCAACTTCCTTCTCCAAGAGACCCTAGGGTTTTGTCTAAAAACCGTGTGAAGGATTACTAGATCCTAGCCTCACCTAGCTTTTGTCTTCTACAAAGGAGCCTACAACCTCCTTGCCACTGAAGTCATCTGCCTCATCCTCCCAGATAATCCTACAAGACAACAATAGGATGTGATCCTTTACTAGCCAGGAATGTGGGAAGATTCTTTTCTAGTGTCCCCTACGACACTCCTGTACTCCCTCCTCTCGACAGAAACTCGACTCTCCAAGAAGGGTGGTCATCCTCCGTGCCCTAGAGTCTGGTAGGGGAACCACATGTGGTTGTTGTGGCCACACCAGGTTGCCACCCCCAACTATAGATTTTGTGGAGGTTGTCGAGGCAAAGCATGCTCTAGCACCTAAGGGTGCATGAGGAGGGGTGAGCTAGATCCATGGAGTACCACTGATGTCTCTCTGTTCAAGTACAAGACTACGAAAAGGCAGAGCTTCACCTCATAGATGTGGAAGCCTCCAGCCAAACCCAAGGGGCCATCAAGTTTGTCGAGACCCCACAGAGGTGCTCATCCCTTCTCCTGGCTCTCAGGACTCGGGGGCCAAGGGAGGAGGTCCGGAGGCAGGGTCTATTGGCCGTAGTCGGATTGAGTCACGAAGTTGAGGGTGAGTGCAGAACAAAGGATGATCATACCCTCGCCTGTGTGGATACCAATGCACTGAGGAAAATGGCAAATACATCATTGCGTTCTTTCTTAGAACACTTGCCAACATGGTGCACTTTGCTGATATGGACATTGACTATATGCCAGGCTTGACCCACGTGGAAAGCGGCCGAGGTCCAAGTATGCTAACTTGGTAGTCTCCCATTGGCTTGAGTAAGTTCTTTTTTACAAATAATGTAGTATACCATTTTGATAAGAAAATGGGGGGAACACAAATAAAATATCTTTGATGTCTAATTATGCTCTATGTTCTAAAAATAGGGATAATACTTGTCTAAATGGTGATTAGCATATGGAAACCCTAGAATTGGTTATTATGAGTGGTGAATACATCAAATATCTTTCTCTTGTACTATAGTAGGACATAGTTGACTAGAATGATAATGTAAGAGGATTATAGTAACAATGAAGATAATATGTGATTTGGGTTTCTAAGATAATGAACATCATCATGCATAGTTAAGGATAAGAAATCAATGATACAATTTGTGATAACCTTAATGCCGATGATCTGATTTAGAATTTCATAATATCCTAATGTCTTTATTTTGATGAGAATCTAAGTGCTTGATATGTTTTAAATGACTATGAGCATGATTAGAGGTTCTAAGTAAAATATGAAGAATTAGGGATAAAGGTCCTAATTTTCAATGTTGTTAATGAAACTAATCAAATCTAAGTGACCATCAAGGAAGGATACACTGGATATAGTAATTACAGTTTTGGATCATAACTCCAATGATAACTCGATATCAAAAAAATCCTAAAAACCTAGAATAGGACAGAGTAGGGTTTAATGTTATTAATATGGTTGATGACACTTTGATTTACATACATGTAGATTGCTTGATTGGATAATATACTTAGAGAATGTTTGCATAATGTACATGGCTCACCAATAAGGTACGTGGTTACATTGTAACATACCAAGATTTGAGGCCCCAGATAGAATGATCTTAAAAGGAATGATTGGCCTACCCATATCACCAAGTTGCACCTCATTTTAAGGGAGCCCATCACTAAAGGACTCTATGGTTAAGCGTGCTCAACCCAGATTAGTACTAGGATAGGTGACTGGTCAGGAAGTTTATCCTGGATTTGTGAGTGAGTGAGGACAAAGTGCACAGTTAAGGCTAGTAGTGGTTTGTGGGGCCAGTCGTCATTCTTGAAACTCTATTAGAGCCTTGGGCAGTGGGCCCTGGTGTTACAAATGGTATTAGAGCCAATTCCCCTCCAGTAGGCGGGGCCCACATGGGCCTGTGACATGTTAATCTTTGAGCTATGCTATCCAGGCATGTTGGAAAGGGCTATTCGAGTTGATGGAGCCACCCTTGCACTAGTAGTATCCATGCATGTTGGAAAGGGCTATCCGGGTTGATGGATCCACCCTTGCACTTGTTGACTCAAGGTCTAAATTAACTAAACCCTTATTTTGATGATGACTAAACCATTCCAATTAATTGTGTCTAATGTCTCTACTTGAGTGATTTCAGATTAGGTATAGACACACTCCAAATGCCCTAACTTACACATCTCAACTTGGAGAAAAGACAAATCAAAGTCAATACAAGTGCACATTTTTGTAATATGACGTAAATCCATTAGAATCATGTTGTAAATCACTTGTAATGATTGTATGACTTGTAATTCAACTTAAAAAAATCAAGAGCACTTAAATCAAATATTTAAGCACTCAAAAACCATTTTCCAAAATTCACATCAGGCTATTCATCGATTGAGTTGCAAACTCGACCGATCCTGATTGGATCTTAAAAATGAATTTTGATCGGTCGAGTTTACACTTCACAGAATACGACCGATCCCTTTGCTGAGCAAAACTGATTTAAGTGAATCGGTCAAGTTACCCCAGGACAAACTCGACTGATGGCCTAAACTGGTCTTATCTTTTAGTGGGATCGGTCGAGTTACCTTTATAGAAACTCGACCGATTGCACTGTACGAAAAAATGCAGAAAAGTGTTTCTAGCCATTGTGGAGTTGCAACAAGTGAAAATATATATGTTGCAAGCCACAAAACGGCTAGTTTTCATTCTTAAGTGTTCCCAAAGGCTAAGAGGCATCCCCAGCTATAAATAGGACCCCTTGGGATTCATTCCAAGGTTGAGCATTCAATGCAAAACTCTATGTGGGGTTCCTATTCTATAGCTGAGTGCTTCCTACAACCTCCTCTCTCTCGCTCTCTAAGCTTAATTACTTGCTACATTTGTTAGAGTGAGTAGGAAATCTGTAAGAGAGCTAGTCCTATATGTATATCTTGTGAGGCTCTCACTTCCACCACCTCTCTATCTCTCATTTCAACCATGAAGATGAAGGTTCTCTCTCTTAGCTAAGAGAGGTGAAGAAGAACAAGGGAAGGAGTCCCTTAGTGAAGATCAAGGCTGAAGACTTGGAGCAAGAGTGGGTAAGCCCTTGGTGAAGGCAGAAGACTCCTTGCCTGAGTGGGTAAGTCCTTGGTGGAAGCTTCTCCGAGTGAAGGTGAAGTCAAAGGCTGAAGAAGATCCAAGAAGAATGGGTAATTCCTTGAAGGCTGAAGACTTGTGCAAGAGTAGGTAAGTCCTTGGAAGAAGGTGGAAGACTCCTTGCAAAGTGGGTAAGTCCTTGGTAAGGTTGAAAACTCTTTGTATTTGATAGGAAAGTCCTTTGGTGGTCATGTATTACAAGTCTTATGAATGAATATAAGAGTGCAATGATTAAGAAATCCTAGAAGTTGACCTCTCTAGGTAGTGGCCTGACTCACTTCTAGTTTGAAGTGTGGAACCACTCTACATAGCTTGTCACTTGGTGTATAGCTTGTCACTTGGTGTATGTTCAATCTCTCACTCCCTTACTATGCATGTTTTAGTTTCACTCAAACTTCCTATTTAACAACCTTATCTTTTGTTATATCTTGAAGGTCTAATGAATTTTGTTTAAGTGCATTCATCTCTATTCACCCCACCTCTAGAGCATATAATCACCCATCTAGGATCCAACAATTGGTATCAGAGCAGGTCTTCTCCAAGCATACTTCAACAAGTAGGAGAAGATGGGTGACTACCAAGGAGGGAGATACTTGATCAACCTTTCAATCTTTGATGGGAACAATTGCCTCTATTGGAGAAGAAGGCTTCAATTCTACATCCAAGGATCAAGTTTTGAGATGTAGCAAATGGTTAACAACCCATACAAGCCACCGGTGATTGGGGACCCCTTCGAACCCAAAAATATGATTGGGGACCATTTCATATTTTTCCTGTAGGTACTTGCAAATGGATTGACTTGAGCCATTGATTTGCAAATTGACTTCTCAATACACATGAAAGAAAAAAGGTGAGATGTGTTGAGGGTGACAACAAGTGGAAAAAGGAATGGTAATAATAAAGGTAAAGGGTTTCTTGCTCATAACCAATTCTAACTTGTTTTTTCCAAGTTAGTGTGTACTATACATATGTTTTTGAGTCCAAAGTGGTATTTTGTGATTCTCTTCACACTTTTGCTCAAAAACTATTTCTAGTGTTTTTATAGTGCATTACTAACTTGCTTAGACATGTTTGGATATGGTTTGTATATTTAGCATGCCTCTAAATATGTTTTTATGTATATTTGTGCTTTTTGACAACAACTTTGTCGGTCGAGTTTGTCCTATTTGAAACTCGACCGATAGGCACCAATGAGTGTTGCCAACAGCTGTCATCAGTCGAGTTGTCAATACACAGAACTCGAATGACAACATTGTGTACAGAATATATAGTTGGCTTTTTGGATGAGAATCTCTCTCTCAACTAGATTTTCTCAACCAATAGTCTTAGTCTTTGGGACTCTCATTTGGTACCTTTATATATGCATATTGCCATGTTTTACATATCTTGCTTACAACTCTATCTTACTTATTTCTCTAAATTGGTATATCTATATCTTGCAATTACTTTCTTTGAGTTGTTTTGCAGGTTTTGATGATGATCTCTTTGGATCTCTTGATTGTGTCTAAAATTGCTTCTGTTGTGCTCTAACTGGCTACATATATCTAGTTGTACATCTTGTTTGGATACAACCTTGAGGTTCTTAGTGGTGATCATCTTTTGGTAATGATGCATACTTGGTTATATCCATTTCATGCTTCTAAAATTGCTTATCTCTTTGTTTAGATATATCTCTACATCTACTCATAGCTTGTTTTATCTTGTATATCTTTTGGTATCTCTTGCTATGATATAGATCCTACTAGTAGTCCAAACTTGTGATATCATCTACTAGTAGTTCACATAAATGTAGTTCTAACCTTGTTTATAATTGGTATCTTTGCTCATCCATTGGTATTTCACTATATGCTATGCTTGTATCTTGTCTCATACATGCTCAGGCTTACTCCTTGAATTGCATATGTACTATCTTGAGTTGCTTGCATAACATTGTGATGCAGGGTACATAGATTTACATTATATGTAGAAATTGGAGTATTTTCTGGATTTCATGCAACTTTTTCTCCAGTTTTAGTTTTTGGTTCAAGACTAGTGTTTTTATGCAGAAATGGCCTTTTGAACAAGGCTGATCGCTTTGCCATGAGCACTGACACTTTTTGGGAAAATTATGTCATCTTGAGGGTCAAAATTGAGATTTATTGTTTTTCTGTCCCTATCTGTGCTCTTATACTCTCATTATATAACTTTTTGTTATCTCCTTTCTCTTAACAAGTGGTGTTTCTTATTTCTTCATACCCTCACTTTTTGAAATGATAAAGGGGGGGAAATGTATGTCTTCTTTTGAAAAAATAGGGAGAAGGCATGTCTTACATGAAGAGGAGAAGCATGTCCATGTAAAGGGGAGAAGGTAAATGGGAGAAGACATATATGTGTAGAACATATATGAGTAGAAGACATAGTATTCTATAAATGTTATGAAAGCTAACCATGCAGGAAAAATAACATCAATTGAGGGGGAGTATGAGAACTCCACTAGCATCAATTGAGGGGGAGCATATGAACTCAATTCTATTGAAAACCCTAGGTTTCTCCAAAGGTATGACTTTACTTAAATGCTTTCAATACATTTAAGGAATGGTTTGTCATCTTCAAAAAAGGGGGAGAATGTTGACTCAAGGTCTAAATTGACTAAACCCTTATTTTGATGATGACTAAACCATTCCAATTAATTGTATCTAATGTCTCTAATTTAGTGATTTCAAATTAGGTATAGATACACTCCAAATGCCCTAACTTGCGCATCTCAACTTGGAGAAAAACCAGTCAAAGTCAATACAAGTGCACATTTTTGTAATATGATGTAAATCCATTAGAATCATGTTGTAAATCACTTGTAATGATTGTATGACTTGTAATTAGGCTTAAAAAATGAGGAGCACTTAGATCGAATATTTAAGCACTCAAAAGCCATTTTCCAAAATTCACATTAGGTTGTTCATCGGTCGAGTTGCAAACACAACCGATCTTGATTGGATCTTGAAAATGACTTTTGATCGATCATGTTTACATTTCACAGAACTCGACCGATCCTTCTACCGACCAAAACTGATTTAAGTGAATCGGTCGAGTTACCCTAGGACAAACTTGACTGATGGCCAAAATTGGTCTTGTCTTTTAGTGAGATTGGTCGAGTTACCTTTATAGAAACTCGACCGATTGTACTATATGGAAAAGTATAGAAAAATAATTCTAGACATTGTGGAGTTGCAACAAGTGAAAAAGTATCCGTTGCAAGCCACAAAACAACTAGTTCTCGTTCATAAGTGTTCCCAAAGGCTAAGAGGCATCCCCAACTATAAATAGGATCCCTTGGGCTTCATTCCAAGGTTGAGCATTCAATGCAAAATTGTATGTGAGGTTACTATTCTATAACTGAGTGCTTCCTACAGCCTCCTCTCTCTCTCTAAGCTTAATCACTTGCTACATTCGTTAGAGTGAGTAGGATATCTATAAGAAAGCTAGTCCTACATGTATATCTTGTGAGTCTCTCACTTCCACCACCTCTCTATATCTCATTTCAACCATGATGATGAAGGTTCTCTCTCTGGGCTAAGAGAGGTGAAGAAGAACAAGGGAAGGAGTCCCTTGGTGAAGATCATGACTGAAGACTTGGAGCAAGAGTGGGTAAGACCTTGGTGAAGGCAGAAGACTCCTTGCTCAAGTGGGTAAGTCCTTGGTGGAATCTTCTCCGAGTGAAGGTGAATTCAAAGGCTGAAGATCCAAGAAGAATGGGTAATTCCTTGAAGGCTGAAGACTTGTGTAAAAGTAGGTAAGTCATTGGAAGAAGGCGGAAGACTCCTTGCAAAGTGGGTAAGTCCTTGGTAAGGTTCAAGACTCTTTGTATTGGTTAGGAATTCCTTCGGTGGTCATGTATCACAAGTCTTATGAATGAATATAAGAGTGCAATGGTTAAGAAATCCTAGAGGTTGACCTCTCTAAGTAGTGGACTGACTCACTTATAGTTTGAAGTGTAGAACCACTCTACATAGCTTGTCACTTAGTGTATGTTCAATATCTCTCTCCCTTTCTATGTATGTTTTAGTTGCACTCAAACTTCCTATTTAGCAAACTTATCTATTGATATATCTTGAAGGTCTAATGAATTTTGTTTAAGTGCATTCAACTTTATTCACCCCCTACAGAGCATCTAATCACCCATCTAGGATCCAATAATTGGTATCAGAGTAGGTCTTCTCCAAGCATACTTAAACAAGTAGGAGAACATGAGTGGCTACCAAGGAGGGAGATACTTGATCAACCTTTCAATCTTTGATGGGAATAATTTCCTTTATTGGAGAAGAAGGCTTCAATTCTACATCCAAGGATCCAGTTTTGAGATGTAGCAAACGGTTAACAACCCATACAAGCCACCGGTGACAAAGATTGAAGAATGGTATGAAGCAACCTTAAAAGAAGAAACCTTGAATGCTAGAGCCATGCACATCCTCTATGCCTCCATGACCCCCACATAGTTCAACCAGATTTCATCATGTGAAACAACCTATGAGGTATAAAGAATGATATGTGTCACTTATGAAGGAACAACTTAAGTGAAGGAAAACAAAATATATATGCTCAACGGGCTGTTTGAGAACTTCAAGTTGGGAAAGGAGGAGAAGATAGCTCATATGTACCATAGGCTCAACACCATCGTGAATGGTCTTGCAGTTCTAGGCCATCCTATGTCTAGAGGAGAGATCAACTCAAAGATCCTTAGAACTCTTCACAAGAGGTGGGAATCCAAGGTGACTTTAATTGAAGAAGCAATGTCTCTTAAGGATATTCCTATTGAATATCTCATTGGAAATCTACAAGCACATGAAGCCACACTTGACAAGAGGGAGGAAGTAGAAAGACAAGAAGAGAAAGAACTCAAGAGAATGAAGAAGGCTGAAATCAAAGCTCAAATCAAGGCTATTGTTGGTCAAACTTCTCCATCCTCTCAAGTTGAAGAAGATGCAATGTACTCCAATGGTAGATTCTACAAAGGAAAGAATTCCTCCTCCATTTGGTGCCTCAAGTGTGTAAAGAAGGGTCACCTCAAGATAGATTGTCTATAAAGCAAGAAGACCCATCATCACAAGAAAAGAGAAGAGAAGTACAGGAAGAAGGATAAATGGCACTCAAGCTCAAGTGACTCCTCCAACTCAAGCTCAAGTGAAGAATCAAGTGGAGGATCTAGCTCAAGCTCTAGTGAAGAAGGATAATGTCATTTTTCTCTTATGGTTTCTACAAGAAAACATTCAAATGAGGTAAATCTAAACTCTTTAGATAAAGAACCTTTAATTACTATCATTAATGCTACTCATGCCTCTCTTAAGTCTTCTAAAAAGAAAAGGAAAAAGCTTTCTAGAATTGTTGATAATATGCATGTAGAGTTAGATGATCTTGAACATGCTAACACCTTCTTGCTTGATGATAAAAATGCTTGTCTTAGCCAAGTAGATTCTCTTAAACTTAAAAATGCTAGTTTGCTTGATAAGATTAAATTTCTAGAAGCTCAACCTCTTATGAGTAACTCTAATGAAGAGCATACCTTAATTGTTGATTCTCTCATGCATGATATTGATTTTCTTAAATCTAAAAACAAGGACAAAGATTTTGTTTTGCAAGGATTAGAATCTAAAAATGGTGTTTATCTTTCTAAGATTGCTTTACTTGAAACAGAAAATGCCTCCTTGCTTGCTAAAATAAATGTGCTTGAATCTTGTTCTAGTTCTACTAGTAGAGAGAATAATGTTGCTACTCTTCATATTGATAGAGATTCTTTTTTAACTAAAGCTCTTTGCTTAGAAAATGATCTTTTGCATGCTAGAGATAGTATCAATCACTTGTCTTCTACTATTACTTCTCTTATGCATGATAACTATAGTTTGAGATCTTCTTTGAAAAGATTCTTAGTTGGTAAAAGGAATCTTAATGATATCCTACACCATACTACTAAATAAATTGGTAGACATGGTTTGGGGTATGATAGTAGTCAAAGGAACAATAAGGGTAAAGGACCTCCAATCTTCCATGGAGAATCCTCTAGTTCCAAGACTGTGGGCACATGCAACTATTGCAATGATATTGGCCATTATTCTACTTGTTGTCCTTTTAGTAAAGCACCCAACAACAATAGGACTTGGGTTGCTAAGATAACCCCCCCGAACCCAAAAATATGATTGGGGACCATTTCATCTTTCTTCCTGTAGGTACTTGCAAATGGATTGACTTGAGCCATTGATTTGCAAATTGACTTCTCAATCCACATGAAAGAAGAAAGGTGAGATGTGTAGAGGGTGACAACAAGTGGAAAAAGGAATGGTAAGAATAAAGGTAAAGGTTTTCTTGCTCATAACCAATCCTAACTTGTTTTTTCCAAGTTAGTGTGTACTATACATATGATTTTTGAGTAAAAAATGGTATTTTGTGTTTCTCTTCACACTCTTGCTCAAAAACTATTTCTAGTGTTTTTATAGTGCATTACTAACTCGCTTAGACATGTTTGGATATGGCTTGTATATTTAGCATGCATTTAAATATGTTTTTATGCATATTTGTGCTTTTTGACAACAACTTTGTTAGTCGATTTTGTCCTATTTGAAACTCGACCGATAAGCACCAACAAGTGTTGCCAACAACTGTCATCGGTCGAGTTGTCAATACACATAACTCGACCGACAACACTGTGTACATAATACACAGTTGGCTTTTTGGATGAGAATCTCTCTCTCAACTAGATTTTCTCAACCAATAGCCTTATTATTTGGCACTCTCATTTGGTACCTTTATATATGTATATTTCCATGTTTTGCCTGTCTTGCTTACAACTCTATCTTGCTAATTGCTCTAAATTGGTATATCTATATCTTGCAATTACTTGATTTGAGTTGTTTCCAGGTTTTGATGATGATCTCTTTGGACCTCTTGGTTGTGTCTAAAATTACTTCTATTGTGATCTAACTTGCTACATATATCTAGTTGTATATCTTGTTTGGATACAACTTTGAGGTTCTTAGTGGTAATCATCTTTTGGTAATGATGCATACTTGGTTATATCCATTTCATGCTTCTAAAATTGCTTATCTCTTTGTTTGGATATATCTCTACATCTACTCATAGCTTGTTTGATCTTGTGTATATTTTGGTATCTCTTGCTATGATCTAGATCCTACTACTAGTCCTAACTTGTGATATCATCTACTAGTAGTTCACGTACATGTAGTTCTAACCTTATTTATAATTGTTAACTTTGCTCATCCGGTGGTATTTCACTATATGCTATGCTTGTATCTTGTCTCATACATGCTCAGGCTTGCTCCTTTAATTGCATATCTACTATCTTAAGTTGCTTGCATAACATTGTGATGCAGGGTACATAGATCTACATTGTATGTAGAAATTGTAGTATTTTTTGGATTTCATCCAACTTTTTCTCCAGTTTCATTTTTAGTTCAAGACTAGTGTTTTTCACGCAGAAACGGCCTTCTGAGCAAGGCTCATCACTTCTCCATGATCCCTGACACTTTTTGAAAAAATTCTGTCATCTTGAGGGTCAAAATTGTGATTTATTGTTTTTCTATAGCACTTTATCTTGCTTTTTGGGTTATTCAAGTGCATGCTTTAATTTGCTTTTTCTTTCTATGCTTGGACAAGCCCCTATATGTACCCTTCTACTCTCATTATATAAATTTTTGTTATCTCCTTTCTCTTAACAAGTGGTGTTTCTTATTTCTTCATACCCCCACTTTTTGAAATGACAAAGGGGGAGAAAGGTATGTCTTCTTTTGACAAAATAGGGAGAAGGCATGTCTTACATGAAGAGGAGAAGCATGTCCATGTAAAGGGGAGAAGGTAACTGGGAGAAGACATATATGTGTAGAACATATATGAGTAGAAGACATAGTATTCTATAAATGTTATGAAAGCTAACCACGCAGGAGAAATAACATCAATTGAGGGGGAGTATGAGAACTCCACTAGCATCAATTGAGGGGGAGCATATGAACTCAATTCTATTGAAACCCCTAGGTTTCTCCAAAGGTATTATTTACTTAAATGCTTTAAATACATTTATGGAATGGTTTGTCATCTTCAAACAGAGGGAGAATGTTGACTCAAGGTCTAAATTGACTAAACCCTTATTTGGATGATGACTAAACCATTCCAATTAATTGTGTCTAATTTTTCTACTTGAGTGATTTTAGATTAGGTATAGACACATTCCAAATGCCCTAACTTGCACATCTCAACTTGGAGAAAAGATAAGTCAAAGTCAATACAAGTGCACATTTTTGTAATACGATGTAAATCCATCCAAATCATGTTGTAAATCACTTGTAATGATTGCATGACTTGTAATTAAGCTAAAAAAAACCAGGAGCACTTAAATCAAATATTGAAGCACTCAACAGCCATTTTCAAAAATTCACATCAGGATGTTCATCGGTTGAGTTGCAAACTTGACCGATCCTGATTGGATCTTGAAAATGACTTTTAATCGGTCGACTTTACACTTCACAGAACTCGACCGATCCCTCTGCCGACCAAAACTGATTTAAGGGACTCGGTCGAGTTACCCTAGGAAAACTCGTCCGATGGCCTAAATTGGTCTTGTCTTTTAGTGGGATCGGTGGAGTTACCTTTATAGAAACTCGACCAATTGCACTGTACGAAAAAGTGCAGAAAAGTGTTTCTAACCGTTGTGGAGTTGCAACAAGTGAAAATATATCCGTTGTAAGACACAAAATAGCTAGTTTTCATTCTTAAGTGTTCCCAAAGGCTAAAAGACATCCCCAACTATAAATAGGACCCCTTGGGCTTCATTCCAAGGTTGAGCATTCAATGCAAAATTCTATGTGAGGTTCCTATTCTATAGCTGAATGCTTCCTATAACCTCCTCTCTCTCTAAGCTTTATCACTTGCTACATTCGTTAGAGCGAGTAGGAAATCTATAAGAGAGCTAGTCCTACATGTATATCTTGTGAGGCTCTCACTTCCACTACCTCTCTATCTCTCATTTCAACCATGAATATGAAGGTTCTCTCTCTTAGATAAAAGAGGTGAAGAAGAACAAGGGAAGGAGTCCCTTGGTGAAGATTAAGGATGAAGACTTGGAGCAAGAGTGGGTAAGCCCTTGGTGAAGGCAGAAGACTCCTTGCTCAAGTGGGTAAGTCCTTGGTGGAATCTTCTATGAGTGAAGGTGAAGTCAAAGGCTGAAGATCCAAGAAGAATGGGTAATTCCTTGAAGGCTGAAGACTTGTGCAAGAGTAGGTAATGTTGACTCAAGGTCTAAATTGACTAAACCCTTATTTTGATGATGACTAAACCATTCCAATTAATTGTGTCTAATGTCTCTACTTGAGTGATTTTAGATTAGGTATACACACACTCCAAATGCCCTAACTTGCACATCTCAACTTGGAGAAAAGACAAGTCAAAGTCAATACAAGTGCACATTTTTAGAATATGATGTAAATCCATTAGAATCATGTTGTAAATCACTTGTAATGATTGTATGACTTGTAATCAAACTTAGAAAAAATCAGGAGCACTTAGATCTAATGTTTAAGCACTCAAAAGCCATTTTCAAAAATTCACATCAGGCTGTTCATCGGTCGAGTTGCAAACTCGACCGATCCTGATTGGATCTTAAAAATGACTTTTGATCGATGGAGTTTACACTTCATAGAACTCAACCGATCCCTCTACTGATCAAAATTTATTTAAGTGAATCGGTCGAGTTACCCTAGGACAAACTCGACCGATGGACTAAATTGGTCTTATCTTTTAGTGGGATTGGTGGAGTTACCTTTATAGAAACTCGACCGATTGTACTATATTGAAAAGTATAGAAAAGTGTTTCTAGCCATTGTCGAGTTGCAACAAGTGAAAATAAATATGTTGCAAGCAAAAAAATGGCTAGTTTTCCTTCTTAAGTGTTCCCAAAGGCTAAGAGGCATCCCTAGCTATAAATAGGACCCCTTGGACTTCATTCTAAGGTTGATCATTCAATGCAAAACTCTATGTGAGGTTCCTATTCTATAGTTGAGTGCTTCCTACAACCTCCTCTATCTTTCTAAGCCTAATCACTTGCTACATTTGTAAGAGCGAGTAGGAAATCTATAAGAGAGCTAGTCCTATATGTATATCTTGTGAGGCTCTCACTTCCACCACCTACCTATCTCTCACTTCAACCATTAAGATGAAGGTTCTCTATCTTGGCTAAGAGAGGAGAAGAAGAACAAGGGAAGGAGTCCCATGGTGAAGATCAAGGCTGAAGACTTGGAGCAAAAGTGGGTAAGCCCTTGGTGAAGACAGAATACTCCTTGCTCAAGTGGGTGAGTCCTTGGTGGAAGCTTCTCTGAGTGGATGTGAAGTCAAAGGCTAGAGATCCAAGAAGAGTAGGTAATTTCTTGATGGATAAAGATTTGTGCAAGAGTAGATAAGTCTTTGGAAGAAGGCATAAGACTCTTTGTAAAGTGGGTAAGTCCTTGGTAAGGTTGAACACTCTTTGTATTGGATAGGTAAGTCCTTTAGTTGGTCATGTATTGTAAGTCTTATGAATGAATATAAGAGTGTAAAAGTTAAGAAATCCTAGAGGTTGACCTCTCTAGGTAGTGGACTGACTCACTTATGTTTGAAGTGTGGAACCACTCTACATAGCTTGTCACTTGGTGTATGTTCAATCTCCTTCTCCCTTGCTATGCATGTTTTAGTTGCACTCAAACTTCCTATTTAGAAACCTTATCTTTTGATATATCTTGAATGTCTAATGAATTTTGTTTAAGTGGATTCAGCTCTATTCACCTCCCTCTAGAGCATCTAATCACCCATCTAGGATCCAATAATTGGTATCAGAGCAGAACTTCTCCAAGCATACTTCAATAAGTAGGAGAAGATGGGTGACTAGCAAGGAGGGATATACTTGATCAACCTTCCAATATTTGATGGGAGCAATTTCCTCTATTATAGAAGAAGGCTTCAATTCTACATCCAAGGATCAAGTCTTGAGATACCTAAGGCAAAGATTTAAGAATGGGATGCAGCTACCTTGAAGAAGGTACCTTAAATGCTAGAGCCATGCACATCCTCTATGCCTCCATGACCCCCACCGAGTTCAATCAGATTTCTTCATATGAAATAGGCTATGAGGTATGGAGAAAGCTATGCATCACTTATGAAGGGACAACTCAAGTGAAGGAAAGCAAAGTCTACATGCTCAACAGGCTGTTTGAGAACTTCAAGATGGGAAAGGAGGAGAAGATAGCTCATATGTACCATAGGCTCAACACCATTGTGAATAGTCCTGCTGTTCTAGGCCATCATATGTCTAGAGGAGAGATCAACTCAAAGATCCTTAGAACTCTTCCCAAGAGGTGGGAACCCAAGGTGACTTCGATTAAAGAAGCAAGGTCTCTTAAGGATATTCCTATTGAAGAGCTCATTGGAAATCTACAAGCACATGAAGCCACACTTAACAAGAGGGAGGAAGTAGAAAGACAAGAAGAGAAAGAACTCAAGAGAATGAAGAAGGTTGAAATCAAAGCTCAAATCAATGATATTGTTGATTAAGCTTCTCCATCCTCTCAAGTTAAATAAGATGCCATGTACTTCAAGGGTAAACTCTACAAAGGCAAGTCCTCCTCCATCCGGTGCTTCATATGTGGAAATAAGGGTCCCTACAAGGAAGACTACCCACAAGGCAAAAAGACCCATCTTCACAAGAGAAGAGAAGAGAAGTACAAGAAGAAGGAGAAATGACACTCAAGTTCAAGTGACTCCTCCAACTCAAGCTCAAGTGAAGAATCAAATGAAGAGTCAAGTGGAAGATCAAGCTCTAGTGAAGAAGGAGAACATCATTTTGCTCTCATGGCATCAACAAGTAAATACTCAAGTGAGGTAAATCTAAACTCTTTAGATAAAGAATCTTTGATTGCTATTATTCATGATAATTGTACATCTCTTAAGTCTTTTAAAAAGAAAAGGAAAAAGCTTGCTAGAATTGTTGATAATATGCATATAAAATTAGATGATCTTGAAAATGTTAATTCTTGCTTGCTTAATGATAAAAATGCTTGTCTTAGCCAAATAGACTCTCTTAAAGTTTAAAATGCTAGTTTTCTTGATAAGATTAAATTTCTAGAAGCTCAATCTCTTATGCCTGGTTCTAATGAAGAGTATACTTTAATTGTTAATTCTCTCATACATGATATTGATGTTCTTAAATATGAAAACAAGGACAAAGAGTTTGTTTTGCAAGGATTATAATATGAAAATGGTGTTTATCTTTCTAAGATTACTTTGCTTGAAATAGAAAATGCCTCCTTGCTTGCTAAAATCAGTGTGCTTGAATCTTGTTCTAGTTCTACTAGTAGAGAGAATAATGTTGCTGCTCTTCATATTGATAGAGATTCTTATTTAACTAAAGCTCTTTGATTAGAAAATGATCTTTTGCATGCTAGAGATAATATCAATATTTTGTCTTCTACTATTGCTTCACTTATGCATGATAATGATAGTTTGAGATCTTCTTTGCAAAGATTCTTAGTTGGTAAAAAGAGTCTTAATGACATCCTACACCATACTACTAAACAAATTGGTAGACATGGTTTAGGATATGATAGTAGTTAAAGGAACAACAAAGATAAATGACCTCCAATCTTCCATTGAGAATCCTCTAGTGCCAAGACTATAGGCACATGCAACTATTGCAATGATGTTGGCCATTATTCTACTTGTTGTCCTTTTAGGAAAGCACCCAAGATCAATATGACTGGGATTTTTAAGCTAACCCCTCCGGACCCAAAAACATGATTGGGGACCATTTCATCTTTCTTATTGTAGGTACTTGCAAATGGATTGACTTGAGCTATTGAATTGCAAATTGACTTCTCAATCCACATGAAAGAAGAAAGGTGAGATGTGTATGAGGTAAAAACAAGTGGAAAAGCAATGGTAAGCACAAAGGTAATGTTTTTCTTGCTTATAACCAATCCTAACTTGTTTTTGTCAAGATAGTGTGCACTATACATATGGTTTTTGAGTCAAAAGTGGTATTTTGTGTTTCTCTTCACACTCTTGCTCAAAAACTGTTTCAAATGCTTTTATAGTGCATTACTAACTTGCTTACACATGTTTGGATATAGTTTGTATATTTAGCATACCTTTAAATATGTTTTTATGAAATATATGTGCCTTCTAACATCAGCTTTGTCGGTCGAGTTTGTCCTATTTGAAACTTGACCGATAGGCACCAATGAGTGTTGCCAACAACTGTCATTGGTCGAATTGTCAATACACAAAACTCGATCAAAAACACTATGCACAGAATACACAGTTGTCTTATTGAATGAGAATTTCCCTCTCAACTAGATTTTCTCAACCGATAGCCTTATTCTTTGGCACTCTCATTTGGTACCTTTATATATGGATATTGCCATGTTCTAAATTTCCTATCTTTCTTACAACTCTATCTTTCTAATTGCTCTAAATTGGTATATCTATATCTTAAAATTACTTGATTTGAGTTGCTTTGCAGGTTTTGATGATGGTCTCCTTGGATCTCTTGGTTGTGTCTGAAATTTCTTCCATTGTACTCTAACTTGATACATCTATCTAGGTGTATATCTTGTGTTGATACAACCTTGAGGTTCTTAGTAGTAATCATCTTTTGGTAATGATGCATATTTGTATGTGAGTTGTATCCTTTCATGCTTCTAAAATTGCATATCTCTTTGTTTGGATATATCTCTACATTTACTCATAGCTTGTTTTATCTTGTGTATCTTTTGGTATCTCTTGCTATGATCTAGATCCTACTATTAGTCCTAACTTGTGATAACATCTACTAGTGGTTCACATACATGTAGTTCTAACCTTGTTTATAATTGGTATCTTTGCTCATCTAGTGCTATTTCTCCATATGCTATGCTTGTATCTTGTTTCATACTTGCTCAAGCTTGTTCCTTGAATTGCATATCTACTATCTTGAGTTGCTTGCATAACTTTGTGATACAGGATACATAAATCTACATTGTATGTAGAAATTGGAGTATTTTTTGGATTTCGTGCAGCTTTTGCTCTAGTTTCAAATTTGGGTGCAAGACTAGTGTTTTTTAATGCAGAAACGACCTTCTGAGCAAGGCTCATCGCTTCTCCATGAGCCCTGACACTTTTTGGGAAAATTATGTCATCTTGAGGGTCAAAATTGCAATTTATTATTTTTCTGCAGCACTTTATCTTGCATTTTGGGTTGTTCAAGTGCATGCTTTAACTTGCTTTTATTTCTATGCTTGGACAAGCCCCTATATGTGCTCTTCTACTTTCCTTATATAACTTTCTCTTAACAAGTGGTGTTTCTTATTTCTTCATACCCCCACCTTTTGAAATGATAAAGGGGGAGAAAGGTATGTCTTCTTTTGACAAAATAGGGAGAAGACACGTCTTACATGAAGAAGAGAAGGATATCCATGTAAGGGGGAGAAGGTAAAGAGGAGAAGACATATATGTGTAGAACACGTATGAGTAGAAGATATAGTATTCTATAAATGTTATGAACACTAACCATGCAGGAGAAATCACATCAATTGAGGGCAAGTATGAGAACTCCACTAGCATCAATTGAGGGGGGGCATATGAACTCAATTCTATCGAAACCCCTAGGTTTCTCCAAAGGTATGCCTTTACTTAAATGCTTTCAATACATTTATGGAACAGTTTGTCATCTTCAAAAAGGGGGAGAATGTTGACTCAAGGTCAAAATTGACTAAACCCTTATTTTGATGATGACTAGACCATTCTAATTAATTGTGTCTAATGTCTCTACTTGAGTGATTTTAGATTAGGTATAGACACACTCCAAATGCCCTAACTTGCGCATCTCAACTTGGAGAAAAGAGAAATCGAAGTCAATACAAGTGCACATTTTTAGAGTATGATGTAAATCCATTAGAATCATGTTGTAAATCACTTGTAATGATTGTATGACTTGTAATTAAGCTTAGAAAATATTAGGAGCACTTAGATCGAATGTTTAAGCACTCAAGCCATTTTCCAAAATTCACATCAGGTTGTTCATCATTCGAGTTGCAAACTCGACCGATCCTGATTGGATCTTGAAAATGACTTTTGATCAGTCGAGTTTATACTTCACAAAACTCGACCGAACCCTCTACTAACCAAAAGTGATTTAAGTGAATGGGTCGAGTTACCCCAGGACAAACTCGACTGATGGACTAAATTGGTCTTATATTTTAGTGGGATCAGTCGGGTTACCTTTATAGAAACTTGACCGATTGCATTGTATGAAAAAGTGCAAAAAATTGTTTATAGCCATTGTGGAGTTGCAATAAGTGAAAATATATCCGTTACAAGACACAAAATAGCTAGTTTTCATTCTTAAGTGTTCCTAAAGGCTAAGAGGCATCCGCGGCTATAAATAGGACCCCTTGGTCTTCATTCCAAGGTTGAGCATTCAATGAAAAACTCCATGTAAGGTTCCTATTCTATAACAGAGTGATTCCTACAACCTCCTCTCTCTCTCTACACTTAATCACTTGCTACATTCGTAAGAGTGAGTAGGAAATCTGTAAGAGAGCTAGTCCTACATGTATATCTTGTGAGGCTCTCACTTCCACCACCTCTCTATCTCTCATTTCAACCATGAAGATGAAGGTTGTCTCTCTTGGCTAAGAGAGGTGAAGAAGAACAAGGGAAGGAGTCCCTAGGTGAAGATCAAGGATGAAGACTTGGAGCAAGAGTGAGTAAGCCCTTGGTGAAGGCAGAAGACTCCTTGCTCAAGTAGGTAAGTCCTTGGTGGAAGCTTCTCTGAGTGAAGGTGAAGTCAAAGGCTGAAGATCCAAGAAGATTGAGGTATTCCTTGAAGGCTGAAGACTTGTGTAAGAGTAGGTAAGTCCTTAGAAGAAGGTGGAAGAGTCCTTGCAAAGTGGGTAAGTCCTTGTTAAGGTTGAAGACTCTTTATATTGGATAGGTAAGTCCTTTGGTTGGTCATGAACTGTAAGTCTTATGAATGAATATAAGAGTGCAACGGTTAAGAAATCTTAGAGGTTGAACTCTCTAGGTAGTGGACTAACTTACTTCTAGTTTGAAGTGTAGAACCACTCTACATAGCTTGTCACTTGGTGTATGTTCAATGTCTCTCTCCCTTGCTATGCATGTTTTAGTTGCACTCAAATTTCCTATTTAGCAGCTTATCTTCTGATATACCTTAAAGGTCTAATGAATTTTTCTTAAGTGCATTCATCTCTATTTAGCCCCCCTCTAGAGCATCCAATCACCCATCTAGGATCCAACAGGTAAGTCCTTGGAAGAAGGTGGAAGACTCCTTGCAAAGTAGGTAAGTCCTTGATAAGGTTGAAGACTCTTTGTATTGGATATTTAAGTCCTTTGGTGGTCATGTATTGCAAGTCTTATGAATGAATATAAGAGTGCAATGGTTAAGAAATCCTAGAGGTTGACCTCTCTAGGTAGTGGACTGACTCACTTCTAGTTTGAAGTGTGGAACCACTCTACATAGCTTGTCACTTAGTGTATGTTCAATCTCTCTCCCCTTTCCTATGCATGTTTTAGTTGCACTCAAACTTCCTATTTAGCAACCTTATATTTTGATATATCTTGAAGGTCTAATGAATTTTATTTAAGTACATTCATCTCTATTCACCCCCCTCTAGAGCATCTAATCACCCATATAGGATCCAACGATTGGTATTAGAGCAGGTCTTTTCCAAGGATATACTTCAACAAGTAGGAGAATATGGGTGACTACCAAGGAGGGAGATACTTGATCAACCTTCCAATCTTTGATGGGAATACTTTTCTCTATTGGTGAAGAAGGCTTCAATTCTACATCCAAGGATCAAGTCTTGAGATGTGGCAAATAGTGAACAACCCATACAATCCACCGGTGACAAAGATTCAAGAATAGGATGGAGATACCTTAAAGAAAGCAACTTGAATGCTAGAGCCATACACATCCTCTATGCCTCCATGACCCCCACCGAGTTCAACTAGATTTCTTCGTGTGAAACAACCTATGAGGTATGGAGAATACTATGTGTCACTTATGAGGGGACAAATCAAGTGAAGGAAAGCAAAATGTACATGCTCAACAGGCTATTTGAGAACTTCAAGATGGGAAAGGAGGATAAGATAGCTCATATGTACCATAGTATCAACACCATCGTAAATGGTCTTGCAGTTTTAGGCCATCCTATGTCTAGAGGGGAGATCAACTCAACGATCCTTATAACTCTTCCCAAGAGGTGGGAACCCAAGGTGACTTCCATCGAAGAAGCAAGGTCTCTTAAGGATATTCCTATTGAAGAGCTCATTGGAAATCTACAAGCACATGAAGCCACACTTGACAAGAGGGAGGAAGTAGAAAGACAAGAAGAGAAAGAACTCAAGAGAATGAAGAAGGCTGAAATCAAAGCTCAAATCAAGGCTATTGTTGGTCAAGCTTCTCCATCCTCTCAAGTTGAAGAATATGCCATGTACTCCAATGGTAGATTCTACAAAGGAAATAATTCCTCCTCCATCTGATTCCTCAAGTGTGGAAAGAAGGGTCACTTCAAGATAGACTGTCTACAAGGCAAGAAGACCTGTCATCATAAGAAAAGAGAAGAGAAGTACATGATGAATGAGAAATGACACTCAAGCTCAAGTGACTCCTCCAACTCAAGCTCAAGTGAAGATTCAAGTGGAGGATCTAGCTCAAGCTCTAGTGAAGAAGGAGAATGTCATCTTTCTCTTATGTCTTCTACAAGAAAATACTCAAATAAAACTCTTTAGATAAAGAATCTTTAATTGATATCATTAATGCTACTCGTGCCTCTCTTAAGTCTTCTAAAAAGAAAAGGAAAAAACTTTCTAGGATTGTTGATAATATGCATGTAGAGTTAGATGATCTTGAACATGATAACACCTTCTTGCTTGATGATAAAAATGCTTGTCTTAGTCAAGTAGACTCTTTTAAACTTGAAAATGTTAGTTTGCTTGATAAGATTAAATTTCTAGAAGCTCAAACTCTTATGAGTAGTTCTAATGAAGAGCATACCTTAATTTTTGATTCTCTCATGCATGATATTGATGTTCTTAAATCTGAAAACAAGGACAAAGATTTTGTTTTGCAAGGATTAGAATCTAAAAATGGTGTTTATCTTTCTAAGATTGCTTTGCTTGAAACTGAAAATGCCTCCTTGCTTGCTAAAATCAATGTGCTTGAATCTTG
Source organism: Alisma plantago-aquatica (assembly GCA_963693085.1). Lineage (NCBI taxonomy): Eukaryota > Viridiplantae > Streptophyta > Magnoliopsida > Alismatales > Alismataceae > Alisma > Alisma plantago-aquatica. Next base: position 662,019,540 of record OY856411.1, on the reverse strand, counting down.
TTCTAGTTCTACTAGTAGAGAGAATAATGTTGATGCTCTTCATTTTGGTAGAGATTCTTTTTTAACTAAAGCTCTTTGCTTTGAAAATGATCTTTTGCATGCTAGAGATAATATCAATCATTTGTCTTCTGCTATTACTTCTCTTATGCATGATAATGATAGTTTGAGATCTTCTTTGCAAAGATTCTTAGTTGGTAAAAGGAATCTTAATGATATCCTACACCATACTACTAAAAAAATGGTTAGACATGCTTTGGGGTATGATAGTAGTCAAAGGAACCACAAAGGTAAAGGACCTCCAATCTTCCATGGAGAATCCTCTAGTTCCAAGACTATGGGCACATGCAACTATTGCAATGATATTGACCATTATTCTACTTGTTGTCCTTTTAGAAAAGAAACTAAGAGCAATAGGACTTGGGTTGCTAAGCTAACCCCTCCAGACCCAAAAATCTGATTGGGGACCATTTCGTCTTTCTTCCTATAGGTACTTGTAAATGGATTGAATTGAGCCATTGAATTGCAAATTGACTTCTCAATCTACATGAAATAAGAAAGGTGAGATGTGTAGAGGGTGACAACAAGTGGAAAAAGGAATGGTAAGAATAAAGGTAAAGGTTTTCTTACACATAACCAATACTAACCTATTTTTGCCAAGTTAGTGTGTAATATACGTATGGTTTTTGAGTCAAAAGTGGTATTTTGTGTTTCTCTTCACACTTTTTCTCAAAATTATTTCTAGTGTTTTTATATTACATTACTAATTTGCTTAGATATGTTTGGATATGGTTTGTATATTTAGCATGCCTATAACAATGTTTTAATGCATATTTGTGCTTTTTGACAGCAACTTTGTCGATCAAGTTTGTCCTGTTTGAAACTCGACTGATAGGTACCAATGAGTGTTGCCAACGGTTGTCATCGGTCGAGTTGTCAATACATAGAACTCAACCGACAACACTGTGTACAAAATATATAGTTGGCTTTTTAGATGAGAATCTCCCTTTCAACTAGATTTTCTCAACCAATAGCCTTATTGTTTGACACTCTCATTTGGTACCTTTATATATGTGTATTGCCTTATTTTTCCTATCATGCTTACAACTCTATCTTGCTAATTGCTCTAAATTGGTATATCTATATCTTGCAATTACTTGCTTTGAGTTTTTTTGCAGGTTTTGATGATGATCTCTTTGGATCTCTTAGTTGTGTCTAAAACTGCTTCTGTTGTGATCTAACTTGCTACATAAATCTAGTTGTATATCTTGTTTGGATAAAACCTTGAGGTTCTTAGTGGGGATCATCTTTTGGTAATGATGCATACTCGGTTATATCCATTTCATGCTTCTAAAATTGCTTATCTCTTTGTTTGGATGTATCTCTACATCTACTCATAGCTTGTTTTATCTTGTGTATCTTTTGGTATCTCTTCCTATGATCTAGATCCTACTAGTAGTCCTAACTTGTGATATCATCTACTAGTGGTTCACATACATGTAGTTCTGACCTTGTTTATAATTGGTATCTTTGCTCATGTAGTGGTATTTCACTATATGCTATGCATGTATCTTGTCTCATACATGCTCAGGCTTGCTCCTTGAATTGCATATCTACTATCTTGAGTTGCTTGCATAACATTGTGATGTAGGGTACATAGATCTACATTGAATGTAGAAATTGGAGTAGTTTTTGGATTTCATGCAACTTTTGCTCCAATTTCAGTTTTTGGTTCAAGACTAGTGTTTTTTTATGCAGAAATGATTTTCTAAGCAAGGCTCATCGCTTCGCCATAAGCCCTGACACTTTTTGGGAAAATTCTGTCATCTTGAGGGTCAAAATTGCAATTTATTGTTTTTCTGTAGAACTTTATCTTACTTTTTGGGTTGTTCAAGTGCATGCTTTAACTTGCTTTTCTTTCTATGCTTGGACAAGCCCCTATCTGTGCTCTTCTACTCTCATTATATAACTTTTTGTTATCTCCTTTATCTTAACAAGTGGTGTTTCTTATCTCTTCATACCCCCACTTTTTGAAATGACAAAGGGGGAGAAACGTATGTCTTCTTTTGACAAAATAGGGAGAAGGCATGCCTTACATGAAGAGGAGAAGCATGTCCATGTAAAGGGGAGAAGGTAAATGGGAGAAGACATATATGTGTAGATCATATATGAGTAGAAGACATAATATTCTATAAATATTATGAAAGATAACCATGCAGGAGAAATTGCATCAACTGAGGGGGAGTATGAGAACTCCACTATCATCAATTGAGGGGGAGCATATGAACTCAATTCTATTGAAACCTCTAGGTTTCTCCAAAGGTAAGACTTTACTTAATGCTTTCAATACATTTATGGAATGGTTTGTCATCTTCAAAAAGGGGGAGAATGTTGACTCAAGGTCTAAATTGACTAAACCCTTATTTTGATGATGATTAAACCATTCCAATTAATTGGATCTAATGTCTCTACTTGAGTGATTTCAGATTAGGTATAGACACACTCCAAATGCCCTAACTTGTGCATCTCAACTTGGAGAAAAGACAAGTAAAAGTCAATACAAGTGCACATTTTGTAATATGATGTAAATCTATTAGAATCATGTTGTAAATCACTTGTAATGATTGTATGACTCGTAATTTACCTTAAAAAATTAGGACCACTTAGATCAAATATTTAAGCACTCAAAAGCCATTTTCCAAAATTCACATCAGACTGTTCATCGGTTGAGTTGCAAACTCGACCGATCCCGATTGGATCTTGAAAATGACTTTTGATTGGTCGAGTTTACACTTCACAGAACTCGACCGAAGAGTTACCCCAGGACAAATTCAACCGATGGTCTAAATTGGTCTTGTCTTTTAGTGGGATCGGTCGAGTTACCTTTATAGAAACTCGACCGATTGCACTGTATGAAAAAGTGCAGAAAAGTGTTTCTAGCCATTGTGGAGTTGTAACAAGTGAAAATATATCTGTTGCAAGCCACAAAATGGCTAGTTTTCATTCTTAAGTGTTCCCAAAGGCTAAGAGGCATCCCCAACTATAAATAGGACCCCTTGGGCTTCATTCCAAGGTTGAGCATTCAATGCAAAACTCTATGTGAGGTTCCTATTCTATAGCTGAGTGCTTCCTACAACCTCCTCTCTCTCTAAGCTTAATCACTTGCTACATTTGTTAGAGTGAGTAGGAAATCTGTAAGATAGCTAGTCCTACATGTATATCTTGTGAGGCTCTCACTTCCACCACCTCTCTATCTCTCATTTCAACCATGAAGATGAAGGTTCTCTATCTTGGCTAAGAGAGGTGAAGAAGAATAAGGGAAGGAGTCCCTTGGTGAAGATCAAGACTGAAGACTTAGAGCAAGAGTGGGTAAGCCATTGGTGAAGGCAGAAGACTCCTTGCTCAAGTGGGTAAGTCCTTGGTGGAAGCTTCTCCGAGTGAAGGTGAAGTCAAAGGATAAAGATCCAAGAAGAATGGATAATTTCTTGAAGGCTTAAGACTTGTGCAAGAGTAGGTAAGTCCATGGAAGAAGGCGGAAGACTCCTTGCAAAGTGGGTAAGTCCTTGGTAAGGTTGAAGACTCTTTTTCTTGGATAGGTTAGTCCTTTGGTGGACATGTATCGCAAGTCTTATGAATGAATTTAAGAGTGTAATGTTTGAGAAATCCTAGAGGTTTACCTCTCTAGGTAGTGGACTGACTCACTTCTAGTTTGAAGTGTGGAAGCACTCTACATAGCTTGTCACTTGGTGTATGTTCAGTCTCTCTCTCTCTGTCTATGCATGTTTTAGTTGCACTCAAACTTCCTATTTAGCAATCTTATCTTTTGATATATCTTAAAGGTCTAATGAAATTTGTTTAAGTACATTCAACTCTATTCACCCCCCTCTAGAGCATCTAATTATCCATCTAGGATCCAACAATTGGTATCAGAACATGTCTTCTCCAAGCATACTTCAACAAGTAGGAGAACATGGGTGACTACCAAGGAGGGAGATACTTGATCAACGTTCCAATCTTTGATGGGAACAATTTCTTCTATTGGAGAAGAAGGCTTCAATTCTACATCCAAGGATCAAGTCTTGAGATGTGGCAAATTGTGAACAACCCATACAAGCCAACGGTGACAAAGATTGAAGAATAAAATGAATCTACCTCAAAGAAAGCAACCTTGAATTCTAGAGCCATACACATCCTCTATGCCTCCATGACCCCCATCGAGTTCAACCAAATTTCTTCATGTGAAACAACCTATGAGGTATGGAGAATGCTATATGTCACTTATGAGGGGATAGCTTAAGTAAAGGAAAGCAAAATCTACATGCTCAACGAGCTGTTTGAGAACTTCAAGATGGGAAAGGAGGAGAAGATTGCTCATATGTACCATAGGCTCAACACCATCGTGAATGGTCTTTCGGTTTTAGGCCATCCTATGTCTAGAGGGGAGATCAACTCAAAGATCCTTAGAACTCTTCCCAAGAGGTGGGAACCTAAGGTGACTTCCATTGAAGAAGTAAGGTCTCTTAAGGATATTCCTATTGAAGAGCTTATTAAGAATCTACAAGCACATGAAGCCACACTTGACAAGAGGGAGGAAGTAGAAAGACAAGAAGAGAAAGAACTCAAGATAATGAATAAGGATGAAATCAAAGCTCAAATCAAGACTATTATTGGTCAAGCTTCTCCATCCTCTCAAGTTGAAGAAGATGTCATGTACTCCAATGGTAGATTCTACAATAGCAAGAATTCATCCTCTATCCGGTGCTTCAAGTGTGGAAAGAAGGGTCACTTCAAGATAGATTGTCTACAAGGCAAGAAGACCTGTCATCACAAGAAAAGAGAAGAGAAGTACATGAAGAAGGAGAAATGACACTCAAGCTCAAGTGACTCCTCCAACTCAAGCTCAAGTGAAGATTCAAGTGGAGGATCTAGCTCAAGCTCTAGTGAAGAAGGAGAATGTCATTTTGCTCTTATGGCTTCTACAAGAAAAGACTCAAATGAGGTAAATCTAAATTCTTTAGATAAAGAACCTTTACTTTCTATCATTAATGCTACTCGTGCCTCTCTTAACTCTTCTAAAAAGAAAAGGAAAAAGCTTTCTAGAATTGTTAATAATATGCATGCAGAGTTAGATGATCTTGAACATGCTAACATCTTCTTGCTTGATGATAAAAATACTTGTCTTAGCCAAGTAGACTCTCTTAAACTTGAAAATGCTAGTTTGCTTGATAAGATTAAATTTCTAGAAACTCAACCTCTTATAAGTTGTTCTAATGAAGAGCATACCTTAATTGTTGATTCTCTCATGCATGCTATTGATGTTCTTAAATCTGAAAACAAGGACAAAGATTTTGTTTTGCAAGGATTAGAATCTAAAAATGGTGTTTGTCTTTCTAAGATTTCTTTGCTTGAAACAGAAAATGCCTCCTTGCTTGCTAAAATCAATGTGCTTGAATCTTGTTCTAGTTCTACTAGTAGAGAGAATAATGTTGGTTCTCTTCATATTGATAGAGATTATTTTTTAACTAAAGCTCTTTGCTTAGAAAATGATCTTTTGCATGCTAGAGATAATATCAATCATTTATATTCTACTATAAATTCTCTTATGCATGATAATGATAGTTTGAGATCTTCTTTGCAAAGATTGTTAGTTGGTAAAAGGAAAATTAATGATATCCTACACCATACTACTAAACAAATTGGTAGACATGGTTTGGTGTATGATAGTAGTCAAAGGAACAACAAAGGTAAAGGACCTCCAATCTTCCATAAATAATCCTCTAGTTCCAAGACTATGGGTACATGAAACTATTGCAATAATATTGGCCATTATTCTACTTGTTATCCTTTTAGGAAAACACCCAAGAGAAATAGGACTTGGGTTGCTAAGAGAACCCCTCCGGACCCAAAAACATGATTGGGGACCATTTCATCTTTCTTCCTGTAGGTACTTGCAAATGGATTGACTTGAGCCATTGATTTGCAAATTGACTTCTCAATCCACATGAAAGAAGAAAGGTGAGATGTGTAGAGGGTGACAACAAGTGGAAAAAGGAATGGTAAGAATAAAGGTAAAGGTTTTCTTTCTCATAACCAATCCTAACTTGTTTCTACCAAGTTAGTGTGTACTATACATATGGTTTTTGAGTCAAAAGTGGTATTTTGTGTTTCTCTTCACACTCTTGCTCAAAAACTATTTCTAGTGTTTTTATAGTGCATTACTAACTTGCTTAGACATGTTTGGACATGGCTTGTATATTTAGCATGCCTCTAAATATGTTTTTATGCATATTTGTGCTTTTTGATAGCAGCTTTGTCGGTCAAGTTTGTCCTATTTGAAACTCGACCGATAGACACCAATGAGTGTTGCCAACAGCTGTCATCGGTCGAGTTGTCAATACACAGAACTCGACTGACAACCTTGTGTATAGAATATACAGTTGGCTTTTTGGATGAGAATCTCCCTCTCAACTAGATTTTCTCAACCAATAACCTTATTCTTTGACACTCTCGTTTGGTACCTTTATATATGTCTATTGCCATGTTTTGCCTATCTTGCTAATTGCTCTAAATTAGTATATCTATATCTTGCTATTACCTGCTTTGAGTTGTTTTGCAGGTTTTGATGATGATCTCTTGATTGTGTCTAAAATTGCTTCCATTGTGCTCTAACTTGCTACATATATCTAGTTGTATATCTTGTTTGGATACAACCTTAAGGTTCTTAGTGGTGATCATCTTTTGGTAATGATGCATACTTGGTTATATCCATTTCATGCTTCTAAAATTTCTTATCTCTTTGTTTGGATATACCATTACATCTACTCATAGATTGTTTTATCTTGTGTATCTTTTGGTATATCTTACTATGATCTAGATCCTACTAGTAGTCCTAACTTGTGATATCATCTACTAGTGGTTCATATACATGTAGTTCTATTCTTTGCTCATCCAATGGTATTTCACCATATGCTCTGCTTGTATCTTGTCTCATACATGCTCAGGCTTGCTCCTTGAATCGCATATCTACTATCTTGAGTTGTTTGCATAACATTGTGACACAGGGTACATAGATCTACATTGTATGTAGAAATTGGAGTATTTTTTGGATTTCATACAACTTTCGCTCGAGTTTCAGTTTTTGGTTCAAGACTAGTGTTTTTCAATGTAGAAATGACCTTATGAGCTAGGCTCATCACTTCTCCATGAGCCCTGAAACTTTTTGGGAATTGTTTTTCATCTTGAGGGTCAAAATTGCGATTTATTGTTTTTCTGTAGCACTTTATCTTGCTTTTTGGGTTGTTCAAGTGCATGCTTTAACTTGCTTTTCTTTCTATGCTTGGACAAGCCCCTATCTGTGCTATTCTACTCTCATTATATAACTTTTTGTTATCTCCTTTCTCTTAACAAGTTGTGTTTCTTATTTCTTCATACCCCCACTTTTTGAAATAACAAAGGGGGAGAAAGGTATGTCTTCTTTTGACAAAACAGGGAGAAGGCACGTCTTACATGAAGAGGAGAAGCATGTCCATGTAAAGGGGAGAAGGTAAATGAGAGAAGACATATATGTGTTGAACATATATGAGTATAAGACATAGTATTCTATAAATGTTATGAAAGATAACCATGCAGGAGAAATTGCATCAATTGAGGGGGAGTATGACTCCACTAGCATCAATTCAGGGGGAGCATATGAACTCAATTCTATTGAAACCCCTAGGTTTCTCCAAAGGTATGACTATACTTAAATGCTTTCAATACATTTATGGAATGGTTTTCCATCTTCAAAAAGGGGGACAATGTTGACTCAAGGTCAAAATTGACTAAACCCTTGTTTTGATGACGACTAAACCATTCCAATTAATTGTGTCTAGTGTCTCAACTTGAGTGATTTCAGATTAGGTATAGACACACTCCAAATGACCTAACTTGCGAATCGATTGAGTTACTGATTTAAGTGAATCGATCTAGTTACCCTAGGACAAACTCGACCGATGGATTAAATTGGTCTTATCTTTTAGTGGGATCGGTCGAGTTACCTTTATACAAACTCGACCGATTGCATTGTACGAAAAAGTGCAGAAAAGTGTTTCTAGACGTTGTGGAGTTGCAATAAGTGAAAACATATATGTTGTAAGCCACAAAATGGATAGTTTTCTTTCTTAAGTGTTCCCAAAGGTTAAGAGGCATCCCCAGCTATAAATAGGACCCCTTGGGCTTCATTCCAAGGTTGAGCATTCAATGTAGAACTCTATGTGGGGTTCCTATTCTATAGCTGAGTGCTTCCTACAGTCTCCTCTCTCTCTCAAAGATTAATTACTTGCTACATTTGTTAGAGTGAGTAGGAAATCTATAAGAGAGGTAGTCCTACATGTATATCTTGTGAGGATCTCACTTCCACCACCTCTCTATCTCTCATTTCAACCATGAAGATGAAGGTTATCTCTCTTGGCTATGAGAGGTGAAGAAGAACAAGGGAAGGAGTCCCTTGATGAAGATCAAGGATGAAGACTTGGAGCAAGAGTGGGTAAGCCCTTGGTGAAGGCAGAATACTCCTTGCTCAAGTGGGTAAGTCCTTGGTGGAAGCTTCTCCGAGTGAAGGTGAAGTCAAAGGCTAAAGATCCAAGAAGAATGGGTAATTCCTTGAAGGCAAAAGACTTGTGCAAGAGTAGGTAAGTCCTTATAAGAAGGCAGAAGACTCCTTGCAAAGTGGGTAAGTCCATGGTAAGGTTGAAGACTCTTTGTATTGGATAGGTAAGTCCTTTGGTGGTCATGTATCACAAGTCTTATGAATGAATATAGGAGTGAAATGGTTAAGAAATCCTAGAGGTTGACCTCTCTAGGTAGTGGAATGACTCACTTCTAGTTTGAAGTGTGGAAGCACTCTACATAGCTTGTCACTTGGTGTATGTTCAATCTCTCTCTCCCTTGCTATGCATGTTTTAGTTGCACTCAAACTTCCTATTTAGCAATCTTATCTTTTGATATATCTTGAAGGTCTAATGAATTTTGTTTAAGTGCATTCAATTCTATTCACCCCCCCCTCTAGAGCATCTAATCACCCATCTAGGATCCAACAACACTTGACTGCTATGTGAAACAACATGGCCCGCAGAAAGATCACTGTCATCCTTGACTTCTAAGAGGGGAGACATTCCTACTAGGAGAAAACATCTCCAAAGGGGACGATGGAATACAAGATTTCCAAGAAACATAAGAGGACAGAGGATACCACCACTAAGGAATGGCTTCAAGCCCAAAGTTTCCCCCTCTGACATCCTGACCCCTAAAGATATTCCAGACCTTAGGTGCAAACCTATGATGGAAGATGAGCCCAAGGATGACCCCGACCATGATGTCAGTCCTTAACCTACAGTCAGGTAAGTTCATACCCCTGGTTCTCTCTGGCTAGGATGATCAAAGGAACTCATCAAGACTGTTAGTGCCCTTGCATCCAAAGATGTTGGTGAACCCCTACCTATCCACCCTCATCGTGAAGTCATTGTCCTCGACTTCATCAAGTTGGGTATACAAAAGTTTTGGGGTAAAGAAAACTTTGAGGTAGAAGCCTGGATTTGTGTTGTGGAAAATGGTTTTCATATTCTGGGGGTGCAACCCAACATGAATGTTTTCTTTGTTGCTCACCTATTTGAGGGAACAACAAAACATTAGTGGGAGAGTTACATCACCAACTGAGATCTGATCACAAAACCAATGACCTGGAAGGACTTCCAAAACCATCCTCTCCTCCTACTTTGCCCTAGACATGGAGAAAAACATTACACCTGTTCAGAACATACCTAAGGGATATGGAAAGGGGCAAGACCATAATCATAGAAGGAATATGAATGATAGAAGAGGAAAATCCTGTCACAAGAATTCCAGACACTCCTACAGTACCTGCGGTATGAAGCATTACAATAGATGCCACTATGAGAATAAAGTATTCTATTGCTATCGGCAAGAAGGACATACTTGGGTTGACTGTCCTTTCCCTGACCCTTGAGGACCAAGCCCAGTAGTAGATCAGTCAGGGGCTGCAACACTATGTAGGCCAGTCCCATTATTTGAAGAACACATACATGTTCATTTTTTTGCCATTGATGATTAGGGAGATTAGGCTGAAGCAAACCGACTTCTAGGAAGTGGCCATCCCTAAAAAGTTGTAGTACACCTTGTATTAGAAACATACGACTGAACGAAATAATATAGTTCTAAGAATATGAAATATGATGTCAGATTTTATGTAATCAAACAAAAAATGAAGCTTTTAATAGTGATCCAATTCTTGAATGGTAACCCACATGGTATAATGATATACCTCCCAAGTATAAAATGCATGGATGGAATAATAAGAAATACGCTTAAGAGACATGTCCTCTTGTAACAATATAAACTTTGGGTTCAAGTATGTTTATGTGATCCTTGATACTGCAAAGTATTAGTTGTATCCTATCCTGGGATAGGACCCTTCCTAAAAGAGTGAGTTCACATATTAGTTTTAGAATTGAGGTAATATTCAAGGTCAGTTTAAAACTTGAGAGATTAAATGCAGGAAGCATAAAAGCACATATATTAAGCATGATTATTTACAACCATGCATACTATCTCTAAGGGACATGAGGAAAAGTCACTAGGGAAGTAACCAATAAGATGGGACTTGATCCAGATGGGAAGGTCACCTTGGGACCAATGAAGGAACGAATGGAAAACAATGTGTGCCCTAAGAGATGAAGGAAATTTGGGTGGAATTTTTTTTAAGGAAATAATGTGCTTAGATAAAACCAAGGAAACCTGAAGTAGGATGAGTGATGAGATAAAATAAAGTAATGGCATCTCAATGATACCTTTGGGAAGGGAAGGGCTACAAGCCAACCGTAAGATCTTGTAGGATGATTAAAGATACATAAGATTAATGAGGATGCGGCATAATTATGTGCTAGGTGTACAAGGCCCTTGAGAGTCAAGAAGAGATCATTCAAAGGGTACCTATGCCCTAGAAATCTTGAGGGAATGACTAAGGCTGATGATATTTGAGACGTGTAAAGGAAGACGTGTGATAGGAGTTATACTAAGACTCAAAGGTTATGAGAAAAGTTTTTCCTATATGTGTAATAGAATTGAGGGAATGGTGGTATTCATGGTTTGGAGTCATGTGGAGAATGATTCAACCTAAATCTGAAATTAAAAAGGTAACGTGTGGAAGCAACAACTCTACTTTTGGAATGGGATGAGCTTCATATTTGGACTGCAACCGAATGCTTATTTCATGTTGTTATGAGTGTGGGAGACTAGACAGACACATGTCATATTAGGAATAGGAATGATATGAGAAATAAGTACCTAAGTTGAAATCCTTTTAGGATGATCGAGAATTTGAGGTATTACCACACCCTTAAGAGAGAATATTAAATAAATGGTTTGGAAACCTAGGTGAACAAGGTAATTGCTAAATAAAAAATGAGGATATATTTATCAAGCGGAGTTTGAATTCTATAGGTATAAGATTGAATCTGATGATAAAAATAGTGGATGCAAGAGTTGAGGTACCAAATAAAGGTAAACCAATCATGACTTGTTGACTGAGCTTGTAATAACCCAGTTAGATGAACTAGAGTTATATGTGATGAAAAGCTTAATGGAAAAGCCTCAGACACATCTCGATGGAAGTGGATGGTGGAATCTAAAATAAGAATCACATTTGGGTTGTTGAGGATTCACCCTTAAGGACTTAGAATTTCATTAGTCTAAGTTTACCCTACACTCTAGCATTATGAAGATATTTTAAGACTTATAATGATATTTTTGGTAGCCTAGAATGAAGAAAGACATAACAACATATGTAGCCAATTGTCTCACATGAAGAAATGGTGAAGGATGAACACAAACAACCCAGTGGGTTATTCCAACCAATTGTAATTCTTGAGAGGAAATGGGACCAATTCACTATGGTTTTGTGGTGGGTCTCCCCAAGACAAAGGAAGGTCATGATGCAATATGGGTTGTGATGGACCGCCTAACCAAGTCGGCACTTTACCTCACCTTAAAAATTTTTGCTGAGGTGTTAAGACCTAGATGAACTATATGTTAGAGAAATAGTTCATTTGCATGGTGTTCTGAGTTCAATTATCTCATATTGTGACCCTAAGTTCACCTATAAGTTATGGAATCAAGTGCACGAAGAACTCAGTACAAGATTGAAATTCAACATAGACTATCAACCCCCAGATTGATGGACATTCAAAAAGAATGTTTTAGACATTAGAACACCTATTGAGAGCATGCGTGCTCGATTGGAATGGATCATGGGAGCAATACTTGTCCTTAGATGAGTGTTCCTATAATAATAGTTTTCAAGCCAGTATCAGGATGCCTCTGTACGAAGCGCTTTATGGGAGGTTGTGTCAGTCACCACTTCACTGAGATGATGTCAGTGAGAGGACCTTGCTGAGGCCAGAGGAGCTACAGTTATATGCTGATAAAGTCACTATGATCGAGTAGGACAAGAAGAGGACCCAAGATAAAAAAAGGTTGCCTGCTGATGCAACACGAATAGATTTGCACTTCACTATAGGTGACTACATATTTCTAAAAATTTGACCCATCCAAGCTATATCTAAGAACAGAGGAAAGTTGAGTCCCCGATATGTGGTTTTGTTTGATTTTCATTGGTAAAGCTACTTATCATCTAGCCTTACCCCAATAATATGGTATGATGCATGATGTGTTCCATGTGTCCAATTTGAAGCACTATGTGCATGATCCTAGTAATGTGCTGAGCATTGAGCCTATTGACCTCCTAGGGAGGTCGACATACCTTGAGTCACCTATGTGGGTACTAGATAGCAAGGTGAAATAGCTCATGAATAAAAAAATAGAGATGGTAAAGGTTCTTTGGAAGAACCATGGAGTGGATGAAGCCACATGGGATCTAAAGAGAGATATGGAAAAGTCCCATCTTGAATTGTTTGTATGATTAGCTGAATTTTGTGGACAAAATTACTATAACAGGGGAAGGAAGTTATAACCTGGTTTTTTGTAGGTAATTATATATTTGAAATGCAATTATTTCAATAAAAAGGACATATTGTAAATATGTTATGCTTTTTTTTAAAAGTATGATTTCTTTTGCAAAAATCCCCTTTGCTATGAATTTCATGGTTTCTACTGATTTTGTTAATCCAATCATGGATATGAGGGAAAAGGAAGAGAAGAAAATCCAATATTAAGAAAAAGGCAAAAGATAATGGATAATAAGTAATATACTTGTGAGAATCATGTGTAATTCTATAGAAAGTGGCATGGATGACCACTAATGGTTGGATTTTGGTTTCAAATAGGAAAAGTCATCAATGTAAAGAATATAGAAAATATAAGAAAGATAAAATAATTGAATTAATGCTTAAAATATGCCTTATAAGAGGAAAACTTGGATATTAAGAAAAGCATATTTTCCTTTTGAGTTTTGGAATCAAAACTTGCCTAAAATTAGATAAAGTCATTATAATATTTTTCTTAAAATTTGAGAGAAAAAAGATTAATATATTGAGAGATATGGATTTTACAAAAATCCATAAAGTGTAAGCATTAATGGGATAAAAAAATTAAACGTTATAGATATATATAATACAAATAGGAAATTTTTTTGGCCCCTTAGTTATGCACATGGAATGACAACCATTGGATCTAAGAACCAATGGTGATATGCTTGTCACCTACCTCGGCCAAAGATGGAAACATAAACTTAGTTTAGAAGCTTTACAAGTTGTTTTCCCAGCAAGTTAATGCTTGATCCAACAGTGATCCGCTCGTCACCTACCTCAGCCAAAGGTGGAAATAGAAACTTAGTTTAGCAACTTTCCAAGTTGTTTTCCCAGCAAGTTAATGCATGAGCAAGCCAAGAAACTAGTCCTTTGACTTCGTGAGAACAAGGTGCACCTAACCATCCCAAGTTTTTTCTAAGATGGAGGTCTCTAGGGGTTTTACCCAAATCATCCAAAGCAACAACCAACCCCTCTACCCAGACCTATAAAAGGGGGTATATACCCCTCTGTGAAGATCTCCAACTCATCTGCAAGGCTCTACCCTACTCTCAAACTACTTCCACTGCCTCCAAATTCCCCACAAACCTCGCTCCGTCTCTCGATTTCTACTCTACATCCCACTAGGGTTTCTCCTCCGTCGTCTACCCTACTCTGGGATGTTACAGAGCAATTGGTGACCATGTTCAAATCCGCTGGGTCGTAGTGAAGGTATGAGGATCATAGTCTCCCTCTCAAGAGCCCTAGGGCCAAGAGTCAACATAGGAGTTGACTGTGACTGGGCACTACTTGTGAAGGAGGTGGCTCGTGATGTTGAAGAAGAGGAAAGGCGAATTTACATTCCTACTCCCAAGGCATGTGAAGCCCAAGCCCAAGGATAGGCAGGTAAAGGTGTCCTTCTGGCTTGGCTCAACACTGTGCTCATGTAAGATGAGTCACTTGCATGGTGGATGCCGATTAGCTGAGCCCAACCCACGTGGAAAAGGACAAAGCCCTAATTTTTCTGACATGGCTTCCCTCCATTGGTCTAAAGGTAATTAAATTGAATAAATCATTGGTAACTTAGATGGAAACATGTTATATATGAATTTTGTTCAATAAAAGTATAATCAAGACATAGATCTGCCTCTAGTTCAAAAAGTACCCAAAGTTGTTATCTTTAATGTGTTTAAATGAATAAGAATCCTAGTTTTTAAGTTTTGATGATCTTAATATGTTCAATGTGTCTTAATAATCATTTATTGATTATTTTGGATAAAAAGGACAACTTGGATCTAGTTTGAGATTAATAACCCAATAATTGATGAATTAGGGTTTCATTGATATAAAAATGCATATGATGTTAAGATTAGGGTTTGTAAACCAAAAAGGCATGAAAAGTGATAATTAAAGTTTAGGAAGCCAAAACCCTAATGAAACCCTAACTTGGACCCTAAGTCAGTCCTAATGGTAGATTTTGGAGAAAATATTAATATACATGGGTATTATGCTTGACTTTTAGGGTAGTTGATTGGTTGGTTTCTCTTATTGTCTTTTGCTTGGACATCAAATCACTTCTGAGGAAAAGTATGTGGTTATGCCTAAGACTAACCAGATTAATAATAACACACCTGTAGGTTTGGGTTTTTGCTCTGGAAAAAGGGTGTGCGATCTAGGGTTCGCGGGTTGGTGGCTTTGGGCTCAGAGGAGGGGGCCTGGGTGGCTAGAGAACGCCACCCTACTCCCCCAGGTCCTTGGCTCGGCTCGATCTCCTATGGTTCTATCTAGGCTGGCGACTGTATTTCTCCCCTCCATCCTCTCCTCTTCTGCTGTGGTAGTGCTGAGAGCCAGACTCTGGTCTCGGCCTGAGCAATGTCTGGCGGTAGGTTGGGAGGTGTGGCTTCGAATCCATTCTCCCACCGGGCCTCTGATAGGATAGAAGGTGAGTGGCGTTGGTGGTTCCATTTTCCTCACATATCTGGCGGTATCGAGCTCCCCCACCCCCTTTCAGTAGATTGTGTTTGGGTTTTTTGCGTGCATGTTTTTGTTAGTAGGACATGTTTCTCTGCCAGTTTAAACGTCAAAATGGCATTTTATGTTAGTACCTTAAATAAGGGTTTTAGTCCTTCCGTTGTGAAGGTTTCCGAGCTTTGGGTTTCCCCCAGTGTTTCGGCCATGATCGGGGTTTCCCCCCTTTCTTCTGATGTTGTCGGTTGCTATGGGTGTCCCTTTTTACAGATTTGTGTTTTACTAAAGTCGATGGTTGTTTACACTAATTACAATATTACCTGCTTTGAGCGTGAAGATCGAGTCATCTTCTTTGCAGATACCACCCAGGATTGTGGTTTGATTCCGATAAAAAGCTCCTTTGGTGAGCTCATTGAGGAGGAATCTAGGATGAAATGTGTTTTCTGTATCCAAACCCATATGCTTAAAGTTGTTGTGCTCTCTTCCTTGGCTCTTTAGCTTGCTCAGATTTATTTTTGATGTAGATGCCGTATGGCTTTTATCAATTTAATATCAATGATTTCACCTTACAAAAAGCCTAAGACTAATCACATTAGTTTGCTAATTTTTTTGAGGTTTCTTGAAATGGATTGCAAATAAATGCTTGCTTGTTTATTAATTTCCTACAGTCTATAAAGTCACTATGGATATCACATTATATGGACATGACTAGCTCGAATTCTATGCCACCTCTGGATGTATGAAAATATAAGGAAAATGATGAGTAAGCCCATGGGGCAGAGGATCATCGAAAATCAACCCCTAGGTGGGGAAAACTGATATGTAAATATAAGGAAAATGATGATTAAGCCCATGGGGAAGAGGTACATCAAAAATCAACCCCTGGGTGGGGGAAACTGATATGGCACCTTAGCACCAAGGGGAGAAGGTGACCTATGTCCACTGTAGGGACAAAACCCTAATGGGTTTCATAGAAGTTGGATAGATCATGATTGAATAGTTATGATGAAAATGTTTATTTTGGTTTTGTAATAATAATTGGTGTGAATATGTTGTTACACATAGATGCAACATTTTGTTTCCCCCACATACTAATATAACTTGTTATACTAACTGAGTTTTTTTTTCTTGGTGTTTTAAAATATTCTGGTATCATTTTCTATAAGCATGATGAAAATGGACATCCAGAGAATAAGACACCAAAAGAAACCTTTAATGTAATCATGGAGGATATAGTTAGTTAATCTTTACTTCATATTGCAAACTATAGAAATCTATATTATGCAACTTCTTAGTGGAGAGTATAACTTTTCATATTGTTCAAACTCTTTTCTATTTAGTAAAATTTATTAATTATTTCTGATTAATTGCTAAACCATCAGTCCTATATTTATGGTAATGGACCTTGCCCTCTTAGTCCGCCTGAATAGGGGATAACAGGGGGAGGGGGTCATTACAGTGAATCAACTCTAGTCCTCACACCCCTACACAAACTAAGTGGGTCATGAGATGTGGGGTGAAATGCATGATGTAAATCTAGCAAGTGAAATAGCAATTTTAACCATCTAAATTGGCATGATACGATTTACCCAAAGCTTTATGAAAATTGCATCACTTACATGTATGGTTGGTATCCCATATTTGAAGCTTTTGTGCTTTGTGTTTAATTCACATTTGAAAATGGTAAATGAATAGAGAGTAGTGGATTACATGCCTAATTTCACATGTGAACTCATTATAGCCAAATAACATCATGATCATGTTTTCTTGAATGCTTTGAAAGAGAAATTAAGTTGGAGTATACTTGAGGACAAGTATGTTTTAAGTTTGGGGTGGTGATGCAACCCTATTTTAAGGCTTCATCTTGTGTTTTCTTGCATTTAATGACATCTAGACATGTTACATTACAAGCTATTTACCCTAATAGTTGATTTCATATCAAATGTAATTATGTAACTCTTTGCTTATTTTTTAGGTACTTGAACCATGCCTTAATTGGATGGGAGAGAAGGAAGATGCTACATAGTTCTTCCACCCATAAAGGGAGTCCAAAGAAGATCCTAGAGCTCCCTCAACCTACCCTAGTGGCCAAGGGTCAATGTGAACCAAATGTGTCCATGGATCTTGAAGTTTGAAGTTCAAAGTGCATGTAAAGCCCCCAACATGACCATGTAGAATGACCATGATACAAATGCAAAAATCATAGAAAAATCACAGAGTTGACAAAGCTACAACAACCTCAACAACACGTTCGTTCTAGCCAGTACGACTGTAGCAAAAAGACCCCATCATGATTGTATGAGATAGAAACAACCGTGCTTACCGAAGCCAGAATGCATGTGCCCAGAAGAATGACCAAGTCCCTAACATTCCCATCAGAGCCATGCAACCTAGCATAGTCATGCTGTCCAACATGATTGTGCGACTAGCCTTCGTTTTCCCATTTTCAACCTGACATTTCACCTCCATCTAGCATGGCCATTCTCTCCTAAAATGACCATACAACACCTTACCCATCACGACCATGCTACCCAACAAAACCATACTGCCACCCATACCCTACTATTTTTTTGCACTATTCAACCTATTTCCCTCACTTAAACTAGTGCTTCCCTACCACCTATTAGTACATGGGTGGTAGATGTATCATGGAGTTAGTGAGAGACCCCTGACCTTGCTCAAAGTATTGAACATACTTAACTATCATAATTGAATGTTTAGAACCTTAATATAACCTTGTGATATGCTTTGTAATCATAATACAAGCTTAAGTTTCAATTTTGGTCCAATTTGGACACTGTTTGTGCAAGTTATGCAGTTTTATGCACATTTTGAACTTTTCTACAATTTACCCAAATGAGAGGTTTTCTTTGAAATTTATCACTTTCATTATGTTCTTTGGATGTTCTCTCATCACTATTGAGCTTGTTGAGCCATGGGGAACCTATTTGAACCTTGGCTTGGAGGTGTTTTCCTCAAGGCCCCTTTATGGATGAGCTACCTTTAGGAGATATCAAGCAAATGGTTTATTTGCTTTTCTTGCAAAATCAAGAAATGAGGGCTAAGCAGGTATCCATGGATAATGGGTCATATGATTGTGTGGCTGCTTGTATATCCTTAATAGTTTAAGGACATGGACACATGGGGAATCTATTTGTACACCTCATGCTTGCTTCCATCCTTATCCATGGGCTATATTTACCTCTTCCTTGCCCAAGTATGCAACTTTGCTTGCTTTCTCTTTCCTCTAACCTTGATCAACGACTACAATCTATTTTTCTATAGAACTAAGTGCTTTAAGGTAGAATACAACCTATTTTTGGAGAAGAAGTTCTCCTAGAGCGCCATCTAGCCCTACCTAGGGTTTCTAAGGTCATCTTCTAAGGATTTCGACCAAGGTATGTTGTTTTCTTCCTTCCTTCTCCATTTCTCTTGCTCTTCTCCTTCCTTAGACCTTCCTCCAGATTGGAACTTTTCTGTTCCGTGGTAGAAATTGCTCTAAATCTCTAAAACCCTGCCTTTCTTGCTCCTTATGCTTAGGGTTTTTCATTTGATGAAGAAAGGTGCTAGATGGACGAGTTCACAACTTATGCTTGGATTTTCTACCCTACTTGCTTGTGTTTTCTTTTGTTTGGGAGTCTATCTTCTAATTATAGGCAAGTTTATAACTTGCTCCACGTTTATTGCTTACCATAAGTTTGCTAGCTCATGTTCTTGCTTTTAAATGATGATCCATGCACTAAAAAGCTAGTCTTGACTTGGATTTTGATTTTTATAATGTTCCCTATTATGATTTCAGTTATACATGAACTTGGGATCATGTGTATGTTATTTCTAAGGTATAATATTACTTCGTTTAGGTTAGTTTGACAACTGATGATGCTAAACACCTATCAACCGATGGTTAATTTTAGGGTTTAAAGCTGATTTCTTCTATAAACACATGACTCGATGGTGGTACCATTGCAACAACTGATGGTGTGTTGTCTTCATAACAACAAATGGTGGTGATCAAGGGTTTCAACTGACATTCATCCCTTAGGTTAGGTGTTGGCCTAATTAGAATCTTAGTGATTAACAACTAAGTACCCTAATGATGCTATCAATCAATGGTGATATTAGTTTGATATTCGATGGTGATTAATGAATATAGTCCTGATCTAACAACCTATGGTGATTTAATGGTCACTAATGATGGTGGATCAGGTATCCACAACCTATGGTGAGTTAATCATTTATTTGTAGCATCAATTAAGTCTTAAACCAATGTTTTCTTGGGTCATTTGATGCAATGGTTTGACCTATAATCCAATGGAAGGTTTTAATATATGAACTTGACCCAATGGTTAAGATCTAATGATTCTTCATCCAATAAATTGGAATGATGCCTAATGTAATATGTTGGTCCTAATAAAGTTATTTAGATGGTTTCATTTATGAGATCAACTTAAGAAGCTCATTTATTGACGGCTTGTTTTAAATAAACAATCGCTTGTTGGGTATTACCCTACTCTCAATGGAACTTTTTATGTTGTTAATCAAGGGATGTCTAGGGTTAGATGGTGACTCTTTCAAGAGCACAACTCAATGACTTCATAGGTTGTTTGTTCAAGATGTTTACTTATGTAAACAACCAATGGCTTTACCTTTTCAACATTTAATGGTTAGAAGTTGATGCCTCTATATTTCCATTGTTTGGGTTGAAGCCTATAGTGTAATGTTATGATTCTAATAATGAGAATTTTATGGTTCAATGCCTTAAACTTGTAGTCTTACCCTTACCCTCATATGATGATGATTGATAATCACCATAATGAATTAATGGGTAACCCTAATGAGGTATAGCTTGATACCTAGCTTTAATATAACTTAACAATGGTAATTGGGTATGAGTAGTCCTTGAATAATTAATACAAACATGGAGTACTCTCTTATTGTTGTTGAAACCTCAGTATGCTATAAACTGATGGTTAGACCTTGATTTATGTGTGGATTCATACTTGAGAATAGTATGGAATGTGATGGTGATGCTTCACCTTATGCATCCATGATCCAATGGGGATGCCGTGAGTTAGGGTTTAGGTATAATTGCTGATGAGTAACATTAATATAATTTATCTTGTTGAACATAACTCTAATGCAAATAGATAAAGATGAGTATTCATGTTTAACATTATTATATGATGTAATGATGGTGAAATAACCTCCTTAATATGATCATAACCTTAATATGGTAATTGGTGGCTATCATAGCCACATGGTTGATACTTTCTTATGCTAAACATGTGCATTATGAATATGATGAGGGTTAATCATATCTAGATTCCTTGCATGTTGATGTAATAAAGGAATATTCCTAATGTTAATATAACCCTTCTATGATTATTTATGAATATCTCCTAGCCCATTAATGTAATATCGTGCTGATTTGGTGTATTATATGTAAGTGATGTTGTTGAGCCTTGTTGTAAGGCATGCGAATATAATGATGGGAATAATATGATGGTCTTAATGATCTTTGGGCATGGTTGACCCCTGAATGAGGTGTAATCCTCTTGTGTTGATAAGGGTTGATACCCTGTGATATTGTGAAAAAGGATTTATATCTTGTGAGAGTATGATGACTAGTGTAGTCTCATGAATGGCAAGTGAATAGTACCATGTGATGATGAGATGAGAAATTATGTTTCACACATTTTATATCTTTTGAAGTTGTGATATTTATATGCTTTCTAGAGGTGAATTAGGGTTTGTATGTCCACTTGTTTGGTGTAGCCTTAATTCACCCAATTGGCATAACTAATAAAGTGCAACTCTAATCATGTAGTGCCCTGTGCTGTAGGGCCATCTTCAGTGTCAGAACTTGCTGGATGGTGAAATGAGTATACCTAAGGGAAACTCAGAGCACATACTATTGAGTATGTGGAGGTGGCAAGTTGAGGATATATCCTTGTCATCCACAATGCATGTTATGGAGGATGGCTATGGTCATGCCTCAAACATTTGATGTGATTAAGGACAACTACAGTTGTACCTCGGATGAGAGGGTTTTGTATACCCTAGTTTCTAGTGTTGTGACCTGTACTAAGGGTGGACTAGTGGTTAGCATCTTGACTATATGTCACTTTAGTGGCAGCTTTTCCTGATATGACACTGCCTTTTCACTCGTACTTACTGAGGGGAAGAGATCTTAGGATATTGGCACTCCTAGATCTTGTACAAAACTGAATAGCCCTTCACAGGGGTCAGTTGGACTTTGGATGGTACATTCAAATTCCCTAGGGCATAATAAAAGATGTAAGACATCCGTGTAGCATATCTATTTAGGGTTATACACAACGCTTCATATTGGATGATAACCCTTGTTTGCTTTCTTTTCACTTAAATCATTTAGTACAATAAGAGATAATAGATATGCTTATGTTGTAGTTATGATCATGTTGTAAACATGCTTATGTTGTCAAATATAAGACACTAATGGTTAAGATGATGCTTCTAGCTATGTTTAATATTGCTAGCCATGCCTATGTAATTAGAAATGCTTAAACTATTAATCATGCCTATGTAGTTCATTGTGCTATGATGTTAGTTCTACTTATGATATAGATCTATTCCCTTTATTTGAGATGCCAATATTGATAGCCAGGTTATATTACTAGACATATTCGTGATGCCAGGGATGCTTATGCTACTAGATTGTTTGTGTTTTTAACAAGGAATATGATGATAGTCAGATTAATGATGATGATTGTTATTAGATTCAGTTTGATGAAATTTGAGTAGATATCTATCTAGAGAAATGGATTTATTTGTTACCTATATATACATTGATAATCATACTTGTTGCTAAGATCAATTGCTTAATCTATTTAGCACACTTGAACTGTTCAATCTGTTCAATTGATTATTAAATACTCCAAATTCTCAGTTATCTACTATTTAAAATGTTTTAATCAATAATCATTGTTGGAGGTTATATCTCTTACTGGGACAGGTCTCACCCTTGTGGTTCACCACATCTTTTTAGGTAATCGGAAGTGACAACAACAAAACCATGGAAGTAAAGAGGAACTATAGTAATGAATCATTGAGAAAGTTGATTAGATGTCTGGTGTGTCCTAGAGTCATCCCTGTACTCTCAGTTCTAGGTAGGAATAGTTTGTATATTGTGTTTCAAACAAATTAGACTTTTGTTAGCATGTTAATGCTTGTTGGTATGGCATATAAAAATATTGTTCTCCTATTTATATATGTTGTGGATAAGGTAATAGAACAATTTGTATAAAATCCTTGGCATAGTTTGAATACAAGAAAGATGTTGGGCTCTTATGTAATTGTTTCTAAGCGGGTGTTGATGTTGAAATCAGTTTCAATTTACCCATATTTTTGGGTATGCGTTTAATTAGTGATCGATTGTGTTTTTATGTTATTAGTAATCTCATTTAGTGTAACATGTTCTCACATTTAGCTACCTCTTATCCCCAGTTAACTCCTCCTTAGCCTCCTTGAGTATCCATATCACTGCCACTCAATTTACACCCCTACTCTAACCCTAGTTTTCTAGGGTTTTGGCTACTTCCACCATCCATTCCATGCCATATTGCAAGCAAGGAAGGAGAAGGTGCTACTCTTGCTACTGAAGGTGAAGGAGAAGATATCTTCCACAAGTTCCATGGATATTTCTTCTTCTTCTTCTTCTTCTATTCTTTTTAGTTCCATGAGTCGCTAAACCCCCTAGGAGGACTGTTTGGGGGCTAAAATGTGACTTTTAATGATTGTCTTCTACTTTTACCTTATTTCCCATATTTCTTCTTGTAGTTTATACTTAGAAACATGGATTGCTTGTTGATTTGTGTTTGAAACCACTTACAATCTAGGAGAGAATTGCTTGTATGAGGCTATCTTATGGATTTCTTTTGGGTCCAACTAGTGTATCCCTATCTAGCAGCCTATCTTCCCACATACACATCCCCTCTCCTACTTCTAAGTGCTAGATTAAAGTAGCCAGTGTAGGACTATTTATGTGCAATTGCCTAGGAGTCTCCAAAAATCTGGATGGTGAGTGATGCGAGGTGAATCAACCTCACCTCCACTCTCCATTCCTACCTTTGGCTCCAATTTCCATTAGGACACTTACTCTAGAAACATATACTTGCTAAATCCTATTGGAATTTCACCTAAGACCTACAAATTGAGCCTCATAAGGTTGGATAGGGTGTGCAAGTGTGTAGTTCCCCTTCAGACACCTTATACCACCCATGGAAAACTAGTATCTTAGGGCGACTCAATATAATTTGTCTAGTTGTTTGATTTAGCAATCTAAAATGAACGGTTAGAATTTACATGTTATGACCCCCCAACTTGGATTCTAGTTACTTATCCCCAAACAACCCACACTTCCATAACTTTCTTAAAACCCTAAATTACTCTTGCTAGTTCATGCTTGCTTAGTTACTTGCTTTAATTGCCTCCATATCTAGTTACTTTGTTCTTTATATCTACATGTTTCTAGAGTAGTTAGTGCACCTTTGTTCTCACTTGTGCTAGTTCTTATTAGTATGTAGCTAGTCTTCCTCTAGGTTGCTAATTAGGAACTGCTTTTCTAGTGTAGTGTTAGATTTAGGCTTAGTCTCATACTTGCTTTAGTTGTTAATTTCTAGTTAGGGTAGTGTAGCTCTTAATCTGCTCTACTTATTTCTTATTTTTATTTTTGGTGAAGTCACAAGGTTTGTATTCATCTCACCCCCTCATGCAAGAAAAATCATCAGGGTCAGTACAACCAAGTTCAAACTAGATTCAAAATTGGTAGTAATACTACCATTACAAGATTCATAATTGATGACATCAATTAACTATCTAGGTGCAATTCTATAATAATAGAAACCATGATGTTCTTTTATGGTGAAATTTGGCTATCAGTTTCACTGCATTGCTTTCATCACATTTGGTACTAGTGCAGTACCAATTACTTTTGAATTTCCTCTTGGCTTTGAGGATCCACTTGGCTAGCTTCAGATTGTCCTCAATGTTTCATTCAATGGCTTTCTTAGCAATTATTGAGTTTTTTTTTTCAATGTTTAGGTAGTTGATATTTTTCTCGTCTGGCATATCTAGAGTGAGGTTTGTATCACACACCTCAACCTAAAGCACACTGTCAGCTTTAATAATATTTCCCATACCTCCCACCTACATATCTTCACTGTTACGACATACAACAACAATACATGATTTATTCTTCTTGAAATTTGCATCTATATTGAACTTTAGATGACCGTTAATTGATTTCCTCCAAGGTTGAGTCAGGGCAATACTAGTGCGATCCTTCTTATTCTTATCAAACTAGGCCTTATCTGTAAGAGACACTTCCTTTTAGATAGAATGAACTTGATAGTCACTAGGTTTCTTGATGGTTTTAAACACTTCTAGATTTCTATTTCTCCAAATGTGCCAACATCCCAACATGTATGAAAGTTTATGTTAAATGGTAGAAGTGATATTTGAAACTAACCATTTCCATAGACTATGTTCATAGAAAAAGTTGTTCTATTTCCCTTGGTTGATAATCCCTTTCCATATCGGGATTGACAATGCACAATCCCTCAAAGCATGAATGCACGTCTCCTCCCATAACTTAATTACATCTTGGATAGATCTTATCATCTATTAAGTGTCTCACAACTCTTCATTTGTTACTAAGATTGCATCATGTCCTACAAACCACATGAAATACTTGACCATGGATGCAACTTTAGTTCACCAAATAATGTCCCATTAACTAGGAGTTCTAATATCTTTCTCATTAAGGAGGACATAGTATGCACTTCTGGTTGAGGAGTTTCCTGATTCAGTATGAATCCACACCCTGGCGTCCTTCTTGTAGGAACTGATAGGGATGGCCACCTTGGAGACTCTCTGCACATTCTCCTTGGGAACCAAGAAGCAAGGAAATCCACATCCCACTTGTTCTCTAGATTCACTAAGCTGGAGACTTGTAAGTCCATCAAATCAGGGGGATGGGTCTAGTAGCTAATCTTGTAGGGTCATGGCTCTACATCACTACTTATCACTCCAAAAACTAATATTATTCTCACTCAGCGGTATTATCATAAAGTTATCATGTATGAAGGAATTACAATGCAATGTGACTCTCCCCAACCTAGATATGCATTGACTATTTTCACCCTAGTAATGAATGTATTTGGAGTATAGTCCTAAACACCATAGCAAATTCCTTTCTATACAAAGTTGCTAGATGTATTTAGCAATCATTGCTATGTTCCATTCCCTCATCGACTCCAGCCCAAGGCCACCATGCTTCTTACTACATGTGACCTTGTTCCAAGCTACCAGGTAAAATGGGTGGATCTTGTGGTTGCCTCTCCATATGAAGGTTCCGATGTTTCTATCTATACGGTCACAAATCTTATAGGGGATCACTGCCGTATACATGATGTAACTAGGAATTGCTGCTGATGTGGACTTAGTGAGGTAGAGTCTCCCTGCTAGACTGAGACATCTTTTCGACTAGGAGTTGATGCTCGTGGAGATCTTGTTTATGATTCTTCCTTATGAGTCAAACTTCACTCATTTGTGAATTGACCAGACTCCCAAATGTTTGACTAAATCTTCAAAATGTGTGAATCTACTAATTCTGTAGAGCCTTCTCCTAATTCTGTAGAGCCTTCTCCTAATTCTACTAGGGACACTTTGCATGAAGTGAATACAATATTTGCTAATCAATATGAATTTCCTAGACACGGAACCAATTTCCTTAAAGCATTTCATAATCATCTTCATTTAAGAGGCTTCTTCCTTGGAAAATAGAAATAAGTTGTCAGAAAAGCAAAGGTGTGAGATCTTGGGGCCCTTTATGTACAAGTTGAACGGAGTCTACTTCTTCCCACTGACTAATGATTCAGTATTTTGACTTAGGTGTTCTAAGCAGAGGACAAAGAGGTAAGGGGATATCAGATCCCCTTGCCTTAACCCTCATGTAGCTTTGAAGGCTCACAGTTCCAGATTATATATGCTTCACCTCCTTAGATAAAATTTAGGACATATTTGATTATTGATTTAGGCATGCTTATCCTAACCAGGTGTCATATACGGATGACCATGCCATTTTGTCATATGCTTTTGAAAGATCAATTTTAATGGGAATCATACTTGCCGAACTTCTTCTCTTCATGATGTATATAGTTTTCCTATGACTTCGTCTTAATATCTCTCTTATTGCTTAGTTCCCTTTCTTGCTACTTAGAATTAACTTCTACGGGGTTAACTTAGGTTTTTTTATATTGTTCCTTTAATTTCTTTCTTGGGCCTTTAGTATAAGAAAACAAACCCCTAACTAAAACCTTGAAACCTAGACTCTACATAGTAAACCTAGCCGACCTAACTAAGCTCTAGTGCCCCCCCTCTCCTTGTGGATCGACCCTTATTTTTCCTCTTGCCTATACTATAACACGGCCCAACGCGCTTGCAGGTCAGTGTGTTAGTCTAAGTTAGTGTATTAGTGTAGGTTCTTATAAATATCAAAAGATCCCTGTTGTGCGTATCTTAGGGTAAACACAACCAACTATGGTATGAAACTTATCTACCATGAAGAATCCTTATATTTTCTCGAATTGGTAATCAATATCACGACTAAAGAAAACTATAAATACTAAGTATGGATGTCATTAACAAGATAAGAAACCAACTCCAAGCCCAAATACATCCTGGACTAGATTCAAATCTGCTAGAGATTAGAGAATAGTATCATAATCAATCCTCTCTACTTGACACATAACCCTTCCAAACCAAGAAATATATGGAATCTTGATGCACTAAGGTCTATGCTGAAGAAACAAAGCCAACAAAACATAGAAGCAAGCTTAGAAAAACCCAAATTGTAGAAAATTTGATATTATTCAACTAAAACTTATACATGTAGCTATACATCGATCTACAAGTTGAAAGAGATTCAAAGTCCTACATCATATTGAATCTAAGTTCCATTGTACATATATTACAAAAAATATTTAAGATAACCATCATTCTTAGTCTACATAGACAATTAGGGTTTTTAATAGATACAAAAGGATAATCAATACAAATTCATTACTATGGAACATATGAATAAGGACAACCACTAATTTCCATTTGTAATTATCTAATGAATTCATAGATTTGCATGCATTAAAGAAAACTATAAAAATAATATATTATTTTGGAAAACTATTTATGCATTTTGAACTAAAGAAACATGTGAGACAAACATATGAAATGATGTCCATTCACCTTATGTGAGATTATGCTTTATCGAGATAATACTATGTATATTTTATGTACATTTTTGAACATTGATGATACTATTCTTTGTATGCCATGCGATCCATCATGTGACAATTGTATTGGGATACATTTTACATGATTTGTTCATTAATAAAAGACAACTCTACTTATTATGTATGTTTCTAAATTGAGATAGTTGTTAAATGTAAAAGAATCCTAAGAATGTTTGACTTGATGACATATGGTTTGCATTTTTTTTGATTGCCGGGGGAAACCCACCCCTAGGTGGAGGCCCAGATAGCAGGGATGGTAAACCCAGGAGACCCGCGCTCCCGCACACCGGTATCTCAATAAGTCGCATCAGAGGCCGGCTGACGCTGTGGGAAATTCATTTCCGAGCAATGCTTCCAGTGGGAGTCGAACTTGAGACCCTTCATGAGGGGCCCCGAGCTGCGACCAGCTGGGCTAATTCTCGCCGGATATATGGTTTGCATTTGGGACTTGTATATGAGATAACATGTTTACTTAGAGTAAAAATTCTTGATATGTCCTTCTTTAGATATTATCGTGTATATCATATATACATAGCACTAGTATGTGTGGGGACTAGTGAATATGTCTATTTAGTCATGATATTGGATAATAAGTCTAACACATAGGTACTTGTTAGGGAACACATTGTATAGGATAGACCCACCTTGATAAAGACACATGTCATCCATCTAATGGCAATCAAAGTCACGTCTCAATGAGACAGTGGTTAGTGTGATTCTTTGACCTGAAGTCACTATGTGAATCATATGTTATTTTGTGTAATTTAATACTACCCAAGATGACTTTAGTGATGGTTAATAGACATGTAGTAAGTGCATTCACTATGACACATTTGGATTATTATAAGTGACGTAGATGGAACTTGTACATCATATTTGAGTGATATCCTAGCAAGTTGATAACTACGACTATGAAATGCATGGCCATTCTCATGTGAGTCAATAAATGATATTGTTATCACACAACATAAATAGTATGCTCCAGTTCGAGAAACATTGATTATATATCAAGAGGATAACTACTCCATGCCTCGGGTTCAACCTTGATATCTATGATAAAGTCATTATACAGTCACGGTAACATTGGTCCCTTACAAGGTGAAGTTGTTGTTGGTATGTATGCCCATAGAGCAAGTCATATGATGATTGTAATGGGATACTTTGTAAATGATTTGAATAATAATAAAGGCAATTTCCAATCTATATGTTTAAACTATTTCTGAGATGATGGTGTAACATGATAGATGTCTAAAGATTGTCTTACTCAATGACATATGCTTTTAGGTTCATGACCTAAACGATGAGATCATATGGATGTTAAGAGTATACATTCTTGTTTAGTCCCTAGTCGGTTGTTATTGTGGAAATAGCCATAGAAATCAATAACACTGACGACTAGATTGTGTGTTGGTTGATGACAGAATCTCATTAGTCATGACATAGTGATATCAAACCAAGCACATAGGTACTTGTTAGAGAACAAGGTATCTGACAGACCCACCGTGAGAGTGACACATGGAACCATGACATGGTAGTCACAGTCAGCTCTCACAGTGATGGTGGTGAGTGTGATTCTTAGACCTGAAATCACTGCACTCAACACATGTCGTTGGGTACACTTTGACATCATCAAACGCAATCCTGAAACATGGGTTGTTATAAAGGTGATGATTGGGTGGCTTTGACACATGGGGCTTTTGAGGGGTGAGTGATAGATATGGGATTTGTCCCTCCTAAGGGAGTTTGATATCCTTGGCCACTTGATGAGTAGGATTGAGAAAGGCATGCACATGCACGTATGAATCAATATGTGATATTGATGTCATACACATCTCACTCGGTCTACTCTGAGATCAAGGAAATGAATGAACATTGAAAGGATGACTGTTCCATGCCTCGAGTTCATTCTGGATATCAGTGACAAAGGAATTATACATTCACTATAACACCACTCGCGGATTGTAGGATGAAAGTTGTTCTCCAACTTTCTACTTTCACTTGGGTAGCAATGATGTGTGACTAGGCACCGCTCTTTGCTTGTGAAGTCATAAGTGTTATGGACTTTCACTGCCAACGTGAAATGGACCTGCAGGGTCACACACATAGGATTCAACCTGGAAGAGGAGTTTTGTCCACAAGCAATGTTTAGATTGATTACTAAAGGAGTTTAGTAGTTCAATTAAACACTCAATCAGTCGATGGCTCAATATCGTATGGTTCAAGGTGTTGGACGCATTGATTGGAGTATCAGATTGATTGAAATCACAATTGACTGATTTTGCCCAACCTGTGCTCCCAACCGATCGGTTCATGTGATGAACCGGTCGGCTGAGGTTGCTGAACCGGTCGGCTGGAGTGTCCAGGCTGATCGACTCATGCCCAGGTTGAAACGACCGGTTCAAGGGTTGAACTGATCGGCTCAACTGGTACAACCGACCAGTTGGGAAAAGTCATGTCGGCAAGATTTTTTCCTTTGGTTTCAAATTGCCCAATTCGATTGGGAATAACATTGGTATTCGATACCAATTGGGAACGAAACAAGGAAAGTCTTTTTGAGCCGGATTAGGACTATGAACCGATCGGTTCAGGGCACCAACTGATCGGTTGGAGTGCCCCAAACGATCGGCTCATGTCCAACCGATCGGCTCAATGGCCGAACCGATCGGTTCAGTTGTGAACCGATCATTTCAAGTTGCGAGATGGTTGCTTTTTGGTGAAAAATCCCGAACCCTTCTACTCCTGCTTTAGTCCCGTATTGCCGGGCACAGAGAACCCTGTCCCATGACCCGCCTATATATATAGGGGTATTGGGGGCTTCTCAAGGTATGACTCAGTGCAAGTTGATTGCTCTGCAAAGTTGTCGTTCTCTCTGGTTTTAGTAACCGAGAGAGAGCCCGAGCAAGTGCTTCCCGCAAAGGGAGGTGCAGCAAGGGAAGGACAACTGCAGTTGCAATTGACAGCAGGAGAGTGTGTTGGCGACTAGTACGTCAACAGGAGGGTGCGACTCCTTCCACTTCCTTGTGGGACAAGGAGAGTGGAGTTCCGGGTGGTCCGTGTGGACTACTTCAGAGGCGGGAGGTCACTGCCGCTCAGGAGGACAACTGTCATCCGACAGTCCGGTAGGAGGAGGAGTCTTCAGTCCCGGTGCGACCAGGAGCTGCACAGACACCGTCCAAGACCGGAGGTGAAGACCACGCAAGGCACGTGGTATTGTCGCCGAGCAAGCCTCGGGACAAGGTATGATTCACAAACCATCTTTCCTATTATATAGATGTTGACGCGATTCTTTTTGTTCCGGGTTTGGGGAGAATTTTTTTTTTTCCGCTGCTTCTCTGCCTCCTCCAAAACCCAACAGTGGTATCAGAGCCACGTCAATCGCTCTATATTTTAGGATTATCGATATGATCGATTTTGGTTTGTCACCTTTATTTATTGCATGCGATGCGAATAATATCGGCTTTATACATGTCCAAACCACAAATCCCTAATTTACATATATGATATGTAATATTAATGCACTCGATACGCGTCGCCCTTAAACGAGTTTTGTGGTGGATGTGTAGCATGATTATGGCCTATAACCCCCTATATCTGTGTGTGGTTGTTTGTGTGGTTGCTTGCATCTCGGTCTGCGCACCGATTCCCTTTCTCATATTCCTGATGTAACTCGGGGTTTCACAATTCAATTGTAAATAGGATAGATTTCATTTTCTGTTATGTCAAAGAACGGCGGACAACCTGAAGACGATTGGTTGGTGATCCAGACGGCCGGTTCGAGGAACGAGATGAGCGGGTGGCGACCTGAGGAGATGCACGATGACCGGTGAACCGATCGGCTGGAAGCGCCAGTCGATCGGCTGGTGGCACCCGAACAACCTACCTGATGGCGAGCAGATCAGTCATGGAGATGAGCTGATCAAACCCAGAAAGGCAGGCACAGATTTCATCTTGTACAGGTTGCATGTGATGTAGACCTAGATGACCGTGATTCCTCTTGGCTCGAGGAATCACAAATAGGATGGCCATAATCATTGCTTTTTATCGTTTATGCATGTTTTCTGTGGGATATAGCATGTATATGATACGCACTATATATTGTGGTGATTGGATATGTATATATATATATAAACCAAATCCCTCATTAAATATTAAGTTTTAGATGCCTTCCAAAATGCGACACACGTGAAAAGCTTGATCGACCAAGTATGGGCACGCCCTAGCGTGGTGCACCGTCTATTTCGTGGAAGCGTGAAGGATGAATGTGTGGGTCTGCCCTAGCAGGGTGCATGTTCATCGTGTTGGCTTTGGGTCGGACTTAACAAGGTGACCTAGATAGGATCTAGCGCCTTGAGGCATGGAGATGATCATTGCAAGGAGTTGCATATGACATCTTTCAAGAGTTGCATATGATGCAATTGGCAAGAGTTGCCTACCTGAGAGATCTGAGTTGTGGGTGACAGCCCTAGCTGGTCCATGGCTCAGAGGATTTTAGGATCTTGACCCACTAGAAGATTGTACGCTGCAATCTTCTGATTTGATGGTGAGGGCTATCAATTTGAGTCAAAATAGTGGGAGCGGTAATTAATTAAAGGCCTAATTAACTATCGTCAAATTTTATTCAAATCAAATCAAAAAGGTTTTGACAAATGCAATTTTTCTCTTGTAGAATGGCAAAAGAATCATCTTTTAAAATGGGCAAATTGATTGAGAATAAATTCCATAACTGGTTGAGGACTGTGAGAAGTGTTATGCACAATCCAGACATACCAGGAGCCTTAGAATCCACTCTATGTATGCTTAATGCGTTGGTGAAGAAGAAAGCAGGTAAGGGAGAGAAGTGTTCTCTTGCCAAACCAATTTCTTCTACATGGAGAGGATGGAAGGAACAATGGAAGAAGAAGTCAGAGATAGAGATCTCTACTTCTGGTGTATACGTGATAGAGATTAACTTTACTACTTCTTCGTCATGGGTACTTGATACCGGATGCAGATCTCACATTTGTTCAAATGTGAATGATCTTAAGAGAAGTAGGCCTTTGGGGAAAGGCGAGGTTGAACTACGTGTTGCTAATGGGGCAAGAGTTGCTGCCAGTGCCGTAGGAACCTATGAGTTAACTCTACCTAGTGGGCTAATAATAGAGTTGAAGAACTACTATTATGTACCTGCCATAAATAGGAATATCATTTCCATCTCTTGTTTGGACAAAGATGGATTTGAATTTCTTATTAAGAATGGAAAGTGTTCCATTTCTAAAGATGGGATCTTTTATGGCAGTGCCCCTATGTCTTATGGTCTATACTTGATAGACTTGGAGACAAGTGTATACAACGTAAACACCAAAAAGCAAAAACTCAACGACTCAAACAAAACATATCTCTGGCATTGTCGTCTAGGGCACATAAATGAGAAGCACATTTCTAGACTCCATAAAGGTGGTTATCTAGACTCTTTTGATTGTGAATCAATAGAGACATGTGAATCTTGTTTGTTGGGCAAGATGACCAAGACTCCCTTTTCAGGTAAAGGTGAGAGAGCTAGTGATCTATTAGGACTCATACATACTGATGTATGTGGGCCTTTTAGAACTAATGCCAGAAATGGGTGTCAGTACTTCATTACCTTCACTGATGATTTCAGTAGGTATGGCTATGTGTACCTGATGAAACATAAGTCAGAAACCCTTGAAAGGTTCAAGGATTTCATGAATGAAGTACAGAACCAGCTTGGTAAGAGTATTAAGGCACTTCATTCCGATCGAGGTGGAGAATACTTGAGCCAGGAGTTTGAGGACCTTCTGCGAGCCCGTGGTATTGTATCACAATGGACTCCGCCTGGAACACCACAACATAATGGTGTGTCTGAAAGAAGTAATCGCACATTGTTAGATATGGTGCGATCAATGATGAGTTTTGCTGATCTTCCAATTTCCTTCTGGGGTCATGCTCTTGAAACCGCCGCGTTTATGCTTAACCACGTACCATCTAAATCGGTTCAAAAGACACCATATGAGATATGGTACGGGAAGCATCCCGATTTGTCTTTTCTGAAGATTTGGGGCTGTGAAGCTTACGTCAAGAAAGCGTTTCCTGATAAGCTTGGACCCAAGTCCGATAAATGTTATTTTTTTGGATACCCCAAGGAAACGAGGGGATATTACTTATACCACCCTACTGACAACAAAGTGTTTGTTGCCAGGACAGCTGTGTTCCTAGAGAAGGAATTTATTTCCAAAGGAAACAGTGGGAGGAATATAGAGCTTGAAGAGGTTCAAGCCCAACAAGAGAACATTGAACCGGTAGATGTACCAGAGGAAAATGGAGATTCACAAGGAGTTATGGAATCTCAGTCTCCTCAGGTAATACAAGGACCTCGTAGATCTAGTAGGACCCACCTTGAGCCTGAGAGGTTTGGATACCTTGTAACTCAGGAAGGTGGAGAGTTGATCATAGATGATGATCCAACTACCTACGTAGAGGCTATGGAGGGACCAGATTCTGAGAAATGGCTTGAAGCCATGAGATCCGAGATGGAATCCATGTACTCCAACAAAGTATGGACTTTGGTGGAACCACCCGAAGGGGTAAAACCCATAGGGTGCAAGTGGGTCTTCAAAAAAAAGACCGACATGGATGGCAATGTGCAAACTTATAAAGGCAGATTGGTTGCGAAGGGTTTTCGAAAAATTCAAGGTGTTGACTATGACGAAACTTTTTCTCCAGTTGCCATGATTAAGTCCATCAGGATCATGCTTGCTATTGCAGCTTATTATGACTATGAGATTTGGCAGATGGATGTTAAAACCGCATTCCTTAACGGGAATATTCATGAGGATGTGTACATGACACAGCCTGAAGGTTTTGTAGATCCAAAGAATGCCAATAAAGTCTGTAAACTGCAAAGGTCAATCTATGGATTGAAGCAAGCATCTCGGAGTTGGAATCTTCGATTTGATGAAGAAGTCAAAGTGTTTGGCTTTATTCAAAATGAAGATGAACCTTGTGTGTACAAGAAGGTTAGTGGGAGCTCGACCACATTTCTCATATTGTATGTGGATGACATACTTTTGATGGGGAATGATGTCTTAGCCTTAGAGAAGGTAAAGACTTGGCTTGGGAAAACTTTCTCAATGAAGGACTTAGGAGAAGCATCCTATATTTTAGGAATTAAGATCTATAGAGATAGATCTAGAAGGCTTCTCGGACTAAGTCAGAGCACGTACATTGACAAGGTGCTGAAGCGGTTCAGCATGGAGAACTCAAAGAGAGGCAACGTCCCTATGCTACATGGAGTTACCGTCTCTAGAGCTCAATGTCCCCAATCTTGTGAAGAGAGGGAGCGTATGAATGGGATCCCATATGCATCAGCCATCGGATCCATCATGTACGCTATGTTGTGCACACGCCCAGATGTCTCGTATGCTCTCAGCATGACGAGCAGATACCAGTCAGATCCCGGGGATGCTCACTGGACAGCCGTGAAGAACATCCTCAAGTACTTGCGAAGGACTAAGGATCAGTTTCTTGTGTACGGCGGTGAGGAAGAGCTGGTTGTAAAGGGTTACACCGATGCAAGCTTCCAAACCGATAAAGATGATTACAGATCGCAGTTAGGATTTGTGTTTTGCCTTAATAATGGAGCTGTGAGCTGGAAGAGTTCCAAGCAAGAAACAGTTGCCGATTCTACTACAGAGGCCGAGTATATTGCTGCTTCGCATGCAGCAAAGGAGGCTGTGTGGATCAGGAAGTTCATTTCTGAACTTGGTGTAGTTCCCAGTAGCTGTGATGCAATTGAGCTTTATTGTGACAATAATGGAGCTATTTCACAAGCTAAGGAGCCCAGATCACATCAGCGGTCCAAGCACATACTGCGGCGCTTCCATCTCATACGAGAGATCGTACAACGAGGAGATGTGAAGATTTGCAAAGTACCAACTGAAGACAACATAGCTGATCCACTGACTAAGGCCCTTTCTCAGCAGAAGCATGATGGTCATGCTAGGTCACAAGGACTGCGTTTCCTTGGTGACTGGCTCTAAGTGCAAGTGGGAGTCTGTTGGTATGTATGCCCATAGAGCAAGTCATATGATGATTGTAATGGGATACTTTGTAAATGATTTGAATAATAATAAAGGCAATTTCCAATCTATATGTTTAAACTATTTCTGAGATGATGGTGTAACATGATAGATGTCTAAAGATTGTCTTACTCAATGACATATGCTTTTAGGTTCATGACCTAAACGATGAGATCATATGGATGTTAAGAGTATACATTCTTGTTTAGTCCCTAGTCGGTTGTTATTGTGGAAATAGCCATAGACATCAATAACACTGAAGACTAGATTGTGTGTTGGTTGATGACAGAATCTCATTAGTCATGATATAGTGATATCAAACCAAGCACATAGGTACTTGTTAGAGAACAAGGTATCGGACAGACCCACCGTGAGAGTGACACATGGAACCATGACATGGTAGTCACAGTCAGCTCTCACAGTGATGGTGGTGAGTGTGATTCTTAGACATGAAATCACTGCACTCAACACATGTCGTTGGGTACACTTTGACATCATCAAACGCAATCCTGAAACATGGGTTGTTATAAAGGTGATGATTGGGTGGCTTTGACACATGGGGCTTTTGAGGGGTGAGTGATAGATATGGGATTTGTCCCTCCTAAGGGAGTTTGATATCCTTGGCCACTTGATGAGTAGGATTGAGAAAGGCATGCGCATGCACGTATGAATCAATATGTGATATTGATGTCATACACATCTCACTCGGTCTACTCTGAGATCAAGGAAATGAATGAACATTGACAGGATGACTGTTCCATGCCTCGAGTTCATTCTGGATATCAGTGACAAAGGAATTATACATTCACTGTAACACCACTCGCGGATTGTAGGATGAAAGTTGTTCTCCAACTTTCTACTTTCACTTGGGTAGCAATGATGTGTGACTAGGCACCGCTCTTTGCTTGTAAAGTCATAAGTGTTATGGACTTTCACTGCCAACGTGAAATGGACCTGCAGGGTCACACACATAGGATTCAACCTGGAAGAGGAGTTTTGTCCACAAGCAATGTTTAGATTGATTACTAAAGGAGTTTAGTAGTTCAATTAAACACTCAATCAGTCGATGGCTCAATATCGTATGGTTCAAGGTGTTGGACGCATTGATTGGAGTATCAGATTGATTGAAATCGCAATTGACTGATTTTGCCCAACCTGTGCTCCCAACCGATCGGTTCATGTGATGAACCGGTCGGCTGAGGTTGCTGAACCGGTCGGCTGGAGTGTCCAGGCCGATCGGCTCATGCCCAGGTTGAAACGACCGGTTCAAGGGTTGAACTGATTGGCTCAACTGGTACAACCGACCAGTTGGGAAAAGTCATGTCGGCAAGATTTTTTCCTTTGGTTTCAAATTGCCCAATTCGATTGGGAATAACATTGGTATTCGATACCAATTGGGAACGAAACAAGGAAAGTCTTTTTGAGCCGGATTAGGACTATGAACCGATCGGTTCAGGGCACCAACCGATCGGTTGGAGTGCCCCAAACGATCGGCTCATGTCCAACCGATCGGCTCAATGGCCGAACCGATCGGTTCAGTTGTGAACCGATCATTTCAGGTTGCGAGATGGTTGCTTTTTGATGAAAAATCCCGAACCCTTCTACTCCTGCTTTAGTCCCGTATTGCCGGGCACAGAGAACCCTGTCCCATGACCCGCCTATATATATAGGGGTATTGGGGGCTTCTCAAGGTACGACTCAGTGCAAGTTGATTGCTCTACAAAGTTGTCGTTCTCTCTGGTTTTGGTAACCGAGAGAGAGGCCGAGCAAGTGCTTCCCGTAAAGGGAGGTGCAACAAGGGAAGGACAACTGCAGTTGCAATTGACATCAGGAGAGTGTGTTGGCGACTAGTACGTCAACAGGAGGGTGCGACTCCTTCCACTTCCTTGTGGGACAAGGAGAGTGGAGTTCCGGGTGGTCCGTGTGGACTACTTCAGAGGCGGGAGGTCACTGCCGCTTAGGAGGACAACTCTCATCCGACAGTCCGGTAGGAGGAGGAGTCTTCAGTCCCGGTGCGACCAGGAGCTGCACATACACCGTCCAAGACCGGAGGTGAAGACCACGCAAGGCGCGTGGTATTGTCGCCGAGCAAGCCTCGGGACAAGGTATGATTCACAAACCATCTTTCCTATTATATAGATGTTGACACGATTCCTTTTGTTCCGGGTTTGGGGAGAAATATTTTTTGTTTCCGCTGCTTCTCTGCCTCCTCCAAAACCCAACAGTTGTTCTCAATTTATTATGATTACTTGGGTAGAAATGATGTGTTTATACATACCAAACTTAGAATGTTGGGTCTTTGACATCACTACCAATGTAGAGAGAGAAATCACTCATGGACAACACCTATGGTAGGAGGAGAGGAGCAAGTGACAGTAGCATATTGACAACTCCAATTTCTACTTCTTATTAGTGACCAAGGTGGTGCACAAAGAGCTCCCACACCCATTTGTATAGTGTATAGGCAAAGGACCTTGTGAGGAGGCTTGAGGACGAATTTCTTCTCCAAAGAGAGGACGAGTTCTACAAGGTACAACTGTAAGGAGAAAGACTGAGTGGCTACTCCAGTACAACAAAAACTTTGGATCTGGACGTGAAAGTGTGAGTTTGACATCTACATTGAATGTGTGCACCAAAGTATATTCAACATTCCTTCTTTCTCATTTATATACTAATGTTTTGTGGCTATGATAGATGCATTATATAAGTGTTTTAGTTGGGATTTTTTTTGTACTTCCATTGTACCCCTCCCATAAAACCCAACAATGGTATTAGAGAAGATGTCGTATGACTTTTATGACAATTTGGGTTTTGAACCACTATCATTGTCATCGCACAACTTGTTTTCCAAGGTGTATCCATAATTATCACCTATTGCCATATATGATATATGCATATTACTTAAACCAATGAGACACCTTTAAAATCATTTTGTATGGTGAATGTGGATATGGAAATTAAATTGTTTATAATGTGGGGATGATGTATGAAACATGTAATTTTGGTTTTTGATAATGATACAAAATCGTAATGTGTATATTACTTGCATGTCTTTATTATCTCTATCTACCTCTTAATGTAATGTTAATTCTTACAAACTAGTTTAAGATCACGTTTCACATTACTTTTGGACAATGGTGGATAGAAGGATGTTATTAGAAGCACACATCAACAAAGAAGGAGCTTAAAGGGTTTGTGAGAAGATGAAGTGACAACTCCATCAACAACTAAAGGTCTTCCAAAACGAAGTATCAGATTGATCAACTTGATTGACCAACCAATTGATTGAAAACCTCATAAAGGTAGAATTAGGGTTACATAGGACATGAATTGTTTAGTTGTTTGTATATGACTCTTTTTGTCTCAAGATGTCTTACTAGTTTCCATATCCTATTTTATCACATGGGTGATTTTTATAATATATGATATGTATAATAATGTATGTGTAATGGTGATCAACTATATATGAATATTATGTCAAACCCTTCAAATATAATATTAAGTTTAAGATGATTTCCATTATGCAACACACACAAAAACCTCAATTGACTACGTATGGGAATGGCAAGGCGTGGTGCATCATCTATCTTGGAGAAGTATGATAATACATACGTGGGTTACCAAATTAGGGTGCTTAGCTTATTGTGTTGACCTTTGGGTATGACTTACACATGGTGATATTAATTGGATTAAGCACCTAGAGGTCTAAATGTGAAATATACTTCATGATATGGATTATGACAAGGATTTTTGCAACCACCTGTCTAAGAGCTACATTGGATGCAATTGGTGACTGTTACCTACCTAATAGTTATGTTGTGAGTGCTAAACAAAAGTCGACTCATGGATTAATGAAATATGGATCTAGGCCCACTAGAAGTTTTCTCATTTTAAATTAACAATAAGAGTTGTTAGAAATGAATATCATAAAAATTAAATTTCAAATCATGTATTGACTCATGCAAAATTTTCTTTGTTGATCTAGTGACAAAGAAAAATATTAACTTGTGGTTGTGTCAGTCCTTCTGAATGATAAATTAAATGGGAACAACTTCGTCTATTGGTATAGGACATTGGGAAATGTTCTCACTCACGAGTGTAAGCTCTATGTCTTTGAGACACCAATACTGGTAGTTTTAGCTCCAAACACACTTATGGAAGAAAGGGAAGCTTATTGTAAGCATGATGGTGGTTCCATAGATATCAAAGAACTCATGTTATGATCCATGAATCATGAGTTCTGTAAAAAATATGAGAACATGGGTGCTCTAGAGATAGTTAGACATCTTAGTAATATGTTCCAAGAGCAACCAAGATAGGATTATTATGATGTCTCAAATGACTTGTTTAAGTGAAACATGACTAAAGCTGATCTAGTTGGGCCCCATGTACTCAAGTTTATTGGCATGTGCAAAGCCTAGAATGATCGAGATTTTTAGGCCAAAAGTTTATGAGTTATATGATCCTACAATCATTGCCAAAATCTACAATTAGTTTTCATGAACTACAACATGAAATTTTTTGTCAAACCATTGTTAGTATTACTTAGAATGTTAGTAAAATTGAGGCTCAAGTGAAGAAAGACAAGCCAAGTTCCAAGTTGATGGTTAACAAAGGAAAGGGAAAGTCAAAGGGAAAAGGAAAAGTAAATAAAACTTCTTAAGCTAGCCAAAGGCCTAAATTTTGTGCACTTAATCTAAAGGAGGAGTACATAAGGAATGTGATTGTCACCATTTTTGTTAGTGTGGACACTGGAAGAGAATTTTCCCTCTTTACCTTGAAGAACTAAAGAACAAGAAGTAAAGGATAAATATTTTAACATTAGGCATATATATATATATATATATATATATATATATATATATATATATATATATATATATATATATATATATATATATATATATATATATATATATATATATATGGGCGTTCATTCATTGCCCGCACGGGTAGCCTGGATTTTCGCTACCCGGCAGCCAAAAAAGTAACTCTCCTAGCTAAGAAAGTAACTCTGCTGTAAAAAAAGTAACTGTGGTGTCAAAAAAGTAATTCTGCTGGCCAAAAAAGTAACTCTGTACAAAATATACAACAGATATATATAAGGACAGGTTTTTTGATTTTGGGGGGGCAAATGATATTATTTTTGGATGAAATTTTTTGGGGAGCTAGACAAAATGGTCCTCTGCAATTGCGAATTTTTGTTGTTGAAAAAAGGTGGTTGGAAGGGTGGGCGCGCGGGCAATAAAGATGGCCCCTATATATATATATCTATATATATATAGATGATAGATATAAACTTATGTACTTCTTCATCTTGGCTATTGGATATCAGATGTGCACCTGAAATTTGGTCTATATGCAAGTTCTTAAAAGAAGTAACCCTTAATAAAGTGTATGTGGATATACATGTCACTAATGGAGCAAGAGTTTCTGCCACATCTTTATGCACCTACTATTTATTTGTATATATCAGGCTTGTAATAGAGTTTGAGAAATACTGTTTGTATACATCAGACATGTCACTAATGGAGCAAGAGTTTGACTCAATAAGATGATGTGCTAGTCATGCATGATCATGAGCCAACACCCTAAATGAGGCCATTGGCTACTAGATTCTAATAAATGGTTTGATACCATGATATCTGAGATGGATTTCATGTATGCTAATAAAGTATGAACTTTGGTGGATGCACCCTAATGGGTGAAACCCATAGGATGAAATTGAGTCTTCAAGAAGAAAAGTGACATGGACAATAATATAAAAACCTATAAAGGATGATTAGTTGCAAACACGTTCAAGGTGTTTATTATTATGAAACTTTTTCACATGTTGCCATGGTTGAATCCATTAGGATTATGCTTTCCATTGTAGTTTATCATGACTCTAAGATTTGGCAAATAAAATCTAAAACTGCATTCCTTAATGAGAATCTTCTTGATGATGTGTAAATGACATACCCAAAGGTTTTATCCTTTAAAATGAATCCAATAAAGTATGTAACCTACATAAGTTGTTACAACCCCGATTTTTGGGTTCAATTGGTGAGAAATGTAATTTCTCATATTTGAACAAATAATGATATAATTTGTTTTGAATAAATGGATTTCATTTACAATATCCTTGATGATTGTGTTGTGGGCTTTGTTGGCTATTGGGCCCAATAACAAGGAAATTCAATTAATCAAGGAATCAAGAAAAGAAAGATGTGGAAACCTCTAGAAGGCAAGGAACTTAATCCAAAGGTGGATTTCGTGCCACATGGGTTCCTTGGGTTCCAAGGAGTCCAAAGTTGCAAAGCAAAGGCAATAAGAAAAGAAAAGGGTAATTAAGTATTTCTTTATTAAGAAAGAAATTGAAAACCATGGTAAAATGTGGAAAATAAATAAAAAGAGGTACAATTGAGTTATCCTTAGTGGAATTTCGTATCCCAAGGATTTATAATGATAAAAGGGATACCAATGAGGAAAATAAAAGAGAAATAAAGAGAAATCCTCAAAAAGAGATATTTTAATAAGAAATAAACAAGGTAATGAGGAATAATAAAGAATAATGCATTTAGATGCACCTAGAAGGATAAAGAGTATCCAATAAAAAGAATTTCGAATTCTTGGAGTTCCTTGGGGTCAAAGGAGCCCCAATGAAGAAAAAGAAAGAGAAAATATCAATAATACAAAATTAAAGGATGATGTGATACATTATTAATGAATTATTGTGGTATTGTTAAAAAGGAAATAGTTGCTACTAAAGGAAAATAGAAATTCGTGCCCATGGGTTAAAAAGCAAATATAAAGAGAGTAATGGAATGGATTTTTGAATTCCTATATATACAAATAATAGAGAATATCCAAAAGATGAAGAAGAGAGAGAATAT
The DNA here is from genome assembly GCA_963693085.1 of Alisma plantago-aquatica. NCBI lineage: Eukaryota > Viridiplantae > Streptophyta > Magnoliopsida > Alismatales > Alismataceae > Alisma > Alisma plantago-aquatica. The sequence continues at coordinate 661,976,779 of OY856411.1, read as the reverse complement.
TACTTCTCATTGAAGGATTTGGTTTCCTATTCGGAAAGGGATTCTTTGATTCATGAATAGTTGTCTTAGGGCGTGGATACTCACCCTATATAAAGGGGTAAAGCCCTAGTGCGAGTCCGAGAGAGAGAGAGAGATCCCACACTCTCCTCCTTGATCTTTTAGTGGAAAACCTAACCGAGGGTAGGGATCTAACCCTAGAGCAACGCAGGTGTGTTTGGTGGTCTTGCTTGAGGCGGGAGACCTCCACGACTGCCTGGATACCGCCCCATGACCCCGACTTCGTGCAGCTACAGCTGCATGGATGCAACGGCGGCCATGCTTGGAAGGTCGAGTTCTCGTGCACTAGCCAGCTAAACCACGACCTGGACAGTGCCCTAGGTGCGACCAAGGGCAGGGAAGCTTGGGCGGCCATCAGCGGCGGTTCGTGGGCCCTAGGAAGGAGGTGGAACGCTGGCATTTCCCTACATGCAGCAGCTAGGGCGACACCCTTAGGGCTGCTGAAGGTTGAAGAAGGGAGAGGCGCACTGGACGGTTCTGCCCTCCGCGTTCTAAGGAAGCCAACCACTTAACCAGGGGCATTTCATACTTTTCGAAATGTTTCAAACATAGCCAAGCAACGTTGCATGGGACGAAGTGACGTGGCGCCCTCCGATGGCCTAGAGTAAGTGAATTTTGTTAAAATCATAACTCTTTAATAGTAGCTCGGATGACAAAAGTTTATACATGATTTTTTCTAAGAAAAACGAGAGGAATCTAATAAAAATATATTTAGAGGCTAATTTCTCTTGTAATTCGAAAAGTAATGGAAGATAACAACTTTACTACTTTAATGTTTAAAGAACTCTATTTTTAGTTGATTAATATATTTAATAAGGTTTAATGGATGATTAAAGTTGATATTAGTCTGTTAATGATAAAAATGAACATTAGGAATAAAAAGGATGAAATTTGCATGTAATTCATTTAATTTAGAGTTTACATGCACAAGTACGCTTTAATGGGCCTTAAAACCCTAATGTTGGCAAATTCGACTCTTAATAGCTTTAATTATTCAAAGTGGTGGATAAAGATGAGATATAATGATTCTAAGCTATTTTGAGCATTAAAGTTCCTAATTTGTGGATAAATAACCTTAATATAGAAAGTAGGGTTTGAATGAATCAAGGTAGAATTAATGATAAATAAACGTTCATATGAGTATCAAAGCATAATGAACTAAAAATTGATGATAAATGAGCATAATGACTTTGTCATGGGTTAAAGAGGATACAAAGGGTAGCTTTAATGAAAAGAGGCTTAATGGACTCATATAATGGTTAATTATGCCTTAAATCCAAAACTAAGGATTAGATGTTGAGATAATTAGGGTTTGTGATCAAGTGCATTAAATTAGGGTTTTAAAATAGTAAGAGATGAAAGGAAACCCTAATTGCAATGGCAATCCTAAAAGTGGATTAGAAACCCTAGGAAGCGAGCTAGATTTGATAGATCTTAATGACATGAGTAATAAAAGGAAATTGTATAATTGTTTCAGGATCCTATTGAATGCTTGATTGCCTATTGGTTGATTGGAATATTTCTGTCTCACATAAATTGACAGGTATGTGGTTATGCTTATGATTACCCCACATTAGTTTTCCAAGGATTTTATCGATGTTTACATCGTGGCTTGAATTAATTGTTGGATGAATTTAATTCATGCAAATTATAATGTGAATATGACTATCTCATAAGAGATATGCCTACTAGCTCAGATCCTAGTCCCCTCTGTAGCTTAATGGGTTGACCTAGTACATGGCTACCAATGGGGTAGGCCCATAAGGTCATTAGATGACTTAGTAAATGGCTACCAAGAGGGTAGGTCCAGCAAGTCACTTTGAGTCAGAGATTGGACTACCTTTGGGTAGTGCCATGCGACTCAACCCTAGATATTGATCTACCTGTTAGGTAGGATCATGCAGGGTTTTATAAGGATCTACCTAGAGAAAGGTAGTATCTCAGTCCACTGCAGGGACATCACAGAGATAGGGGATAGGAAAGGATTGAGTAGTATGGTTTAAAACATAATTTGGCTGTTAAATGATAATTGGCTGATTACTTTGTTATTATAGTTTCCCGATTATTGTTTTCCCCACATACCAGCTTCTTGCTGACTGACGTTTTGTTTGTCAGCATTTTAGGTACAATGAAAAGAACAAACAGTAAAGTGGCATATGTGGAATTAAATGAGAATTAACGCACACATGAGGATTAGTTAGATCAGTATCTTCATGGTTAGAAGTATATACGTCCCAATTTTAAAAAGGTAAGCATACTTTTATTTTATACCAGTTTTTAGTTTAGTTGGTAAAATTTATTAATTGTTATTGATTATTTGTCAAACCTTTGATCCAATTAATTGAATAATGGCTCTGACCTTCAGGTCTCCCTTAATTGGGGGTTACCGGGAGGCGGGGTCGTTACATAAGTTGATATATGAATTGAAGCAATTATTTAGAAGCTAAAATCTTCATTTTGATGAATATGTCAAAGAGTTTGTGTTACTCTATTTGTTGGAGTTTAAGATTTATATTATGGCTCAACTCATTTTACTCAAAAGTCTACAATCGACGTAGAATAGGTTGTATCCATGAGAAATTGTTGGCTGCCAAGCATAGAACTTGTAATGTTTGAAAAATCTAGTCCTTTTTACATATTGATTAGCAGTTTGCATGAACTGAAATCTATCAAGTGAAAGCAGAATTAAACTTATACTAATGGGTATTACCAAGTCAAGAGAAATACCTTGGGTAATAGGTTTTACCTAACCACACATCTCATGTTAAACAACAAACATGCTATTCTTATTTACAAGAAAGCAAGCAGTATATGCATCGGTCTTTTACGTACACATATTATCCTAGTCTACACCAAATACTCTTGTAGTTAAGAAAGTTCTAAACCTCTTTGTATCCCCTCTCTTTTACCAACCACTCTTGTATATTAGATTAATAAGTAACAACAAAATTTCCTTACTAGTTCACATATCCTGTTAGCATACATTAAAAGGCATAAGACACATATGATAGGTGATCAATCAAAGGAAGATATAGTTAATATTGTAAATGATACTAAATAAGAATTACATACAATACTTAATTCATTGAAATAATTTGTTCATCATGAAGTAACATGGGGGATACCCACCAATCCAAAGAAAAGTGAGAACTCACTCATGGTGGGATCATGCATGCACAAAGTATGTTCATCCATGTAGTCATTGTAGGATTGATATAGGATAATCTAGATGTAAGGTAAAGTAGAAAGATGATAAAAAACCAATAGAAACTTGAGTCCTCAGTATAAAGGCATTGGGGATAGACGCCTTGCGTCCTCCTCTCACGATCTAGATATTATGAAGGTCCATGGAGAAGGCACAAAGGATAAGCCATTCATGAAGAACATATACTCCTACTTCTCTTTCCACTTTCTAGTAGGATGCAATTTGTCATCCTCTCTCTTGCTACATGTTTTCTATCTTTTTTACTTAATATGTCTTTGACACTTCAATTTTATGAGGGTTAGGTCTATTTGTAGGATGGTAATACATCTATTTCCCTTAGTTCCTCCAGTAGACAACTACATGCTATGTACTTGACTTTTACACTGATTGGTTTCTCGATTAGTTACTTTGCTACGAAAAACTCTGCAATTTACACAATGTTAAATGGAAATTATGCCATGTACTATGAAAGTCAATCGATGGAAGGAACTCATTGAAACTATAAGCATTAATTTTTATGCTATTTAGCTTATATATCTTTGTTCTTAGTTAAATAATGAGGAACACACTGTAGACATTAGGAAACACAACGTGCAATCTTCTATTTCAAGACAAATGTCCTTCCAGGTTTATTGAATCTGAAACTTCTTTCTCCAGATCGGACCTCAATTCTTCCCAACTAGGAGATATGACAAAATAATAGTATCCAACAAAATAGCATAATTGGGAATGATTTGGTGTATAAGGGCATTAAAATTTATTGAGAACCTAATCAAGCCTCCAAAATGCCATAAAATGTACTTACCAAATTCTCCCAAGCTTAAACCATTGCTTGTGCACAATCAATTAGAAAATAAATAATAAAATAGAATATCAATGAAGATGCATATCATGTATGTATTCCCCCAACAAGTATCTAGTCAATTTCCAAATTCCCAAAGTTTCAAGGTATCTAGTATTTCAACTCCACTTCTTAAGGTTTTGGAGTTAACTCTCACTCATGGAAGATATGGTTTAAATGAAGATAGCAAATCAAGAGAAATGTGAAGGCATATATAATGCTTATGCCAACTAAATATAGAAAGAAAGTGCAGTGATATGATGTAGTAAGCATGAATCATAATTTTGAAAACCAACTTTAGCTAAGAAATCCATGTACATCATCAATGCACCATAATATTTACAAATTAAAGCTCATTTTCAAATAAACAACTATTATTGTTAAATTTGGCCTACATGGAATGTCACTTGAGAACAAGCAATCCTCTTCATCACATAGCATTCAACCATCATGAAAAAATTGGTAAATTCAAGCTAGATAAACATACTATGTAGGTATTTAGACTCTTTTATTGGGTTTTATTTATCATGAAGGATTTTATCAAAATTCCCAAATTTTGGATTCATATTACGTTCTGGAACCATGAAATTATTCTAAATTGAATCCATAACATTTGTACATGAACCATATGAATCAAAGTGCATATTTATATTTCATCTGCTTTTAAAATACATCCTTGGAATAAAAACAACTAAAATTACACAATTTAGAAGTTGTGCATACTGAATTCATATCAACATGATTTTCACTTGATAAACTAATAAAGATAAGTTCATTATGCACATTACATTAACCAAAAGAAATATTATTGGTCAAGTTAACTTTTAGTTAATAATAATGAAATATGAAAATTGATGCAATGTTAGGTACATTTATCCTTTCTCAAATTCATTGGGCAACTGATAGAACTGAGAAGATTTTCATTAAAACTATCACAAATATAGGACATCAGAGAAAAGTCTAGAAAAGTGGAATGTCCAATACAATAAATATCAATACTGCCTAATCATGTCCAAAAGAAAATAATAAGTCCTAAAAGTAGAGAATTGCAGAAATAAATGTCTAAAAGGGAATCTAAGATTAAAATACATTACCATCTAGTTGTCCCCTAAGCTTAAAAATAATAGTGTCCTCACTGTAAGTACAAACAAATGAGAGAGGCAACTCAGTATCTCACTGTGGTTGTTGTTTGTACTACTATGAGATTGATCCCCACCCCATCTTGGTATGGATAGGAGTGGTAGTGGGTCTGATAGTACTCATAGGCATCATGGGGTATCCTCAGGTGGTGGATGTCATGGAGTGGGGTAGTGGATTGATCAATGTTCCATTGGTCCATATGGGTGACCATGGTAGACATCATAGAATACTAGTTCTACAAATGTATGTATTGGCACCGTTGGCTGGCAAATCTCTACTACAAGTAACCATACAAATAATCCATGTCAAGATAATACATGTGTAGTCCATCTACGTGTTGGTAGAATGATGTTATGCCATAAGCATAGGGGTAGAGAATCTAGTCATCTCTGTGAAGAAGATCCTTCCCTACTACTGGAGGACTCAATTGAATGCCCCTTAACATCCTCCTCAAAGGTGTATCTCCAATTCTCCCTCTTTAATAGAGTGATGTAGTCCTTATTAGGGAGTTTTAGGAACTTATGAACATGACCACAAAAGTACTGGAATAATGTCTCATCATAATGAGGTCCAACGTAAGCATTTTACAAGCAATTAGTAACTAGAAATCAACCAATTTCAACATTGTAAGATTCTCAAGAGTCTCCAAGAAAACATTAATCTCCAAAGCAAGCTGAGTGATCACTCCCTCCATCATAATGTTACCCTGGTGGCCTCCTGCACCTAATGATCTTATGGATCATAAAGTCACCCATATTGACTTAATAATCATGCAACGTAAGAAAAAATAGAAAAAAGATCAATACGTTGGGTCTTCTTCTTGGAAAGCGAACTGATAATGATCATGCAATGAATATACTAGAAAATGGGGTTGTGGATGTGGGTTGCCCAAGAAGATGGGGCACTGTACTCACTTTTATAAGTTATATGAGAACATGACTCATGCCTGTTGAAGTTAGTCAGAATGTAGATTCTCTCATTTTAATCAAAGCCAAGTTCTCACATAATTTCTCGAATAAGAGCTTGTACTCAACATCTAACAAATGAAGAAAGACGAACACAAATGGTTCTTATGGCTTCCTTGGATCCTCTTTGAGTATACAATAAGGAAATCATAGCTTAAATTGGGGTGGTTGTAGACATATGTGGTGCTTGAAGATGCCCATCTTCTCAACATTGTGCCAGGTATTGTCATTAATGTCTAGCTTCTCCATCACTAAACACAAAATAGGTATGGTGACTAGTGAGTCACCGACCTATTGTGGATGGGAATTTCCTCATCATATTGGAGGTGGAAATATGTAGAGTAAGTGTAAGTATAATAAATGTTTAGATTGGTGTTGGGCCTCTTCATGGGTTTCTTCCTCAACACCATTGGAATGGAGATGCATGGAAAGAATTGATAGTAGGAAAAAACATAAGATATACTTTAGAAAACATGCAATGTATTTTCTACAAAAATGTTATTACTAAGTTTAGTGGCTCATGTAATGGAAGACAATCTATAAACTATGCAATAAGGAAGAATCAGAGCCAGAAAGCTCTGGGTATCACCGTGTAAAGAAACAATGGTTGGAGTAGGCAATGAGAAGGTGAAAATGGAGTTATTGACCATCTACTGCAATTGGATTTGGGAAGTAATTAATGACCTCTTGAATAGAGATGGCACGGGTGAGAGGCACATTGTTGGCTATGTGTGGATGCTTAGTGCACTTGTGGGTTTATGTGGTATAGACAAAATCACAAAAGTGGCAACCAGTAATATCCTATGAGAAGAGTGGATTTAAAGGGAAGAAGGTGGTAGTAATAGTGGTTGGTCTCAATGGAGATGGGAGTAGATTGTGAGGTCGAGATGGTTTCTAGAAGCTTCTTGCTTGTGTTAGTGTAAAGTCATTTGTGAGGGGGTTGATGACTGCCTTATAGCTGCATGTTATATTCCCTATTTGATAGTGTATACAATGTGTACTCATGTTTTGCGGTATGCACTTTGGTAACTTTGGATTTCTGAGATAATTTTGTTGATAAGAAACACACTATGTTACTATCTTTTATGACATTAATGAAATTGTGTCAATTAAATGTGAAAATGGAAACATGTCATGTAATATGAAATTATGACATGTTGTTCAATAAAACCCTTTCTAAAAACTCTCTATAATGTACACAATGTAAATAAAAAATAATTATGTAGTTGAAAGTTTGCACATACTAATGAAGTCAAGTAGAAGTATTCACAGAGTGTAATGGAACCACACATCATTTAATTGTCATAAAATATACACTTCATGATTTTCACAACCTCTATATGATGTGAATAACACACCTACAATTTAATCAATAGATAGTCTAAGAAAGCATTGAGATAACCTATGTCGTAGTGATAAAAGTGTGTATATTTGTGGAAAATAAATAACAAGAATGAAACTACAAAACTAAAGCTAACCATGGAGAAATATAAATTGTGAGGAAGAATCTCAAAATGACCTTCCGTTTATATTCCAGAATGGACTCTTTAATTTCTTTAAGATCCTAAGAAGGGGGTTGTGTCTCCCTTGTGTTTCATTCTAATTGGCTTGGTATTGCTCTCATGGATCCTTTCATACAAAATAGATTTATGCTAAGAAATCTAATTGTCCAACATCCTTTACTGATTAGATATTACACCCACCTTGTTGTAGAGTTTTTGTAGTCCGTCCTTCCTGTGTATACCTTACAAACAAAACTCATTTTACTGTAGTTGTATGGAGCTCCATGAGTGATTCAAGCTCAAACTTATACTGCTTAAGTTATAGTGGCTTTCATTTGAAGTTTTGCTTGCATCCATTTTTGAAACCTGGAGGTCCTTAGAATCCTTATTCATTATTCAGGAGATGCAGATGTTGCAAATGATTTTGCACATTATTATTGGGTAGGCTTAATGAGATTGGTCCTTCAATTTAGGGTCATAAGTGTTGGAGAATAGGTCATAGGGTTGTTCGTCTCTAGAGTTCCCAGAATAATTGCATTACTCCATGGATGCATCTAGTGATGGGCATGAAGAACATGAATGCCCCACTCCTCCACACAATTCACACACAATAGCAACAACATTGACTTGTTGTTTTGATAGTCGATCAAGCTTCTGAGTGATTTTTTCCATCTTTGCTGCTAGGGCATCATCATCATCATCAACAACAACAACATTTCTATTTTTTTCACATATGAAGCTTGAGAAGATATGGGCACCCATTTTGAGTCCAATTGAAAGTGATTAAAGGCCATGTTGTCACTATTATCATAGGCCTTCTTGAGAGGTTTGTTAATTAGAGGGCCACTAGAAGCTGATTTGAACACTTTATGTGTGTTCAATGAAAAACCATTGTAAAGGTTTGTGTAGCACTTATCTATTCCATGGTGTGGGTATAAGTGATGCAACTCTTTAAATATCTCCCACGAATCATAAAATGTGTCCCCATATTTATGGGAGAAGTTGGTAAACTAGTTCCTCAAACTAGTAGTCTTTCTTGGGGGTGGTATTTATCTAGAAACACCTTGAGTAAAACATCCAAAGTGTTGATTGAATTGGCTGGCAATGACAATAGCCAAGCATTATACCATCCTATAGAGTATAAAGATACAAAAATAAGCGCACTCCATTGATACAAATACCCTTAATCTTGAAGGTGCCAAGGTACTACAAGAACTCAACAAGATGGGGGTTTGGATCCTCAAGATTTGATCCTTCATATCAGTTTTGCTGGAGCATTTGCATGATTTGAGGGCTAACAACAATAGTGTTTGTGCAACACCCTCCCTAAGTACACACATGTACATAGAGGAAGCGACACTGAGTTATCCATAACTCTTGCACTCAAGGGGAGCATTACTTAAAACTAGCATTCATAGCAACAATATAATCAATCACACAAACTGAAAATATTACAACATTCTCACATTTGTTCTTACAAAAGGAACATAAATGTTATTACGTGGAAAACTCGCTAAACATCTTGTGTCTCTAATCTAAAGTTCTAAATGATAATTCATATAGCTGAGTCTATAAACCTAAGGATCATCTTATAGTTGGCACTCCACCAGATTAGGTCATGTTCTATCCTTGTGCTTGATTCTTTGGAATCTACTCTGCTCCTTCTCTCACATGCGGACATCTCATCCCCAGCCATGCATTGGAAAAATGGTTGTTAGCGTAAGTGGCATGCATACTCTAACATATACATTACTTGATGAAATAATATAATGTAAAATATTCTTAAACATTATATACTGAGAACTAACATTAAAAACTTTACAAATCTGAAACATAAATATCTCTTCTTACTTTAACTTAGTTCTTATCTCTTTACTTATCTTTCTTTGTAGACCTATACTCTAGTACCTAGGTCTCAGACTTGCACTAAGATACCTGGGTCACATAACCTGCACTCTGGGCCTGGGTTATGTTTTTGAATTGGCCTACACTCTGGTGCCTGGGCCACATGACTTGCACAAGGGCCCGAGTCATATCTCTCTCATCTTAATCTCTTTCATTATACTTATAAATGAGATTATGTACATTCTCTGAACTAACACATATATTTTTTTATGAATTTTATCTAATTGTGGCCACCATTATATAATGAGTCCTCATCTGTTACACCGAAGTGTCCTCTATGGTGAAACACACCCTCTATTGAAAAAACACACCCTTTGTTGACACCGAAGTGTCCTCTATGGTGCAATGCACCCTTTGTTGGCACAACGTGCCCTCTGAAATGGAGTAAACACTCCTCTGAATTGGAAGCAGATGCCTCTAAATAATCCCTAGACTCTCTAATCGAGGACTTATCATATAATGTATTATGTGAAGGTTCTGAATTAATTATCTTAAGTCTAAACTTACTAAATTCCAAATTTGGACTTATCTGAAACTAAATACTGAATATTGAACATGTACTGAACTCTAAATCTGAATCTACATCTGAATATGAATAATCTCAATTACAAAATTGAGATCAGGTCTAAAACTCTTATCATTTATCTTAATCAAATACCTGGCTACCCACATATTGAGTATAAATCTAAATCAAAGTTTGATATTCTTATTATCTAGATAAATATTAATTTAAAACTCTTGATTGATCAAATGACTTAATTACATTCTGATATCAGATTTATGACATGCAAGTCTAAAGTCTTAGGAAAATAATATAAACTCAATATAGGAATACTAAGTATATAAAAGTAACTTAAGTAATAAATATCTAAAATATTATTTCTGACATTTTAACTCAACGTATTGAAAGTCTCATTAATTCTTATCTTAACATGAATCTTAATGCACTCATGTGAGCTTAACTCTTAAATCTTAAAGCATGAATGTGATAAAATCTTATCGTGCAAACTTAATCATAACTTAATGCATTCTACTCTTATAATATTATCATATACCTAATTCTTAAGTTTTAATCATTTGAGGAAATCTAAATAACTCTTAGTCCTTAGATATTAATCTATTTAAGAAATCATAATAGCATAATTCTACTTGAAATATTAATACATTCTTATCCCACATTATCATGTATAACTATCTTAGTTGCATATCTTATTTTGTAGTCTTATTCATTGATATGAATTTGTACTAATAGTTCTTTTAGAAACATGATCCTTTAGTTTTCTCATGAACTTGGTTCATGAGTCTCTAACATTCTTATAAATCTTAATAACATATCTCTTCTCAAGATATTATGCACATTTAAATACTTAGCCATGAATGTATGAAAATATTACTTGCATATCTTAACATAAAATCTCAGAACACTGGATAACATAAAGTATGAAGTCTTGTGAAAATATGCTGAGTTTGATAAATATGATTACTCATGGGCATGAACCACTTACCTGGGTTATTAGGAAAATCACTTGTATATCCTTGATCTCAATTCTCTTGATCAACCTGTGATGATCACCCAAATAATAATAATTAGGCTTCTAAATCCTAATTGTGCTAACTCTACAAACTATAGAAAACCAAGACAAATCATGTCTTTTGGCCTATTCCATTATCTAGATCTCGAAAAAATAGATCAAAATCTAAATATAACTTGACTCCATCTGACATACCAATTAATTGCTATGATTTAGGCAACATAGAAACCTTATTTGAATAAATCAAATAATTTATTACCCGATGTGGAGCTGAATGGGTTGTGGGAAGGATCTTCTTAGGGAGAAATCCACTTGACCCATGCCCCCTTCTCCCTCAATGGTTTGCAAACAGGGTTTCACCCCTCTGTTTCCTCTGTTTTACGAAGTACCACACATTGCTACATGGCTAAGAAAAATGATGGATCTCCGGCCACTTGTGGTTCACAGAATAGAATCCTTCCTCTAAAGTGCCTCCCTCCCATCACCACCAGCCATAATGAAGCCTCTATGGGTCCTCCCGATCTGTGATAGGTTCACCGGTGCCTCTGCACCCGATGTTGGTACCCGACCTAGAGCCACAATGGAAGGAAACATGCCCCTTTTGGGTGATTCCTGTCTACCACTCTTTCAACTACTTGTCATTTCTAGTACTAAACTCGGTGAGCAGTTGTGGGCTTCGATATCCCCAGGTTTGAGAGTTGTAGCTAATATAGCGACTGTGTTGGTGCAGGCTTCTGGAAATCCCATGGAGGAAGATGACCACATCCAGGCTTTAGGGCTAAGGGAGGTTGAAGGATACAGATCCACAGACAAAGAAAGAAGGCGTGAACTCCACAAGGATTCCAAAAACTTCCCTCACACTAACCTTTGTCCATAAGTAATCTACAAGGGACTGCCCTGGAGATGGAGGAGGCTGGCGGTGCTCGTAGGCGATGCTCAAAAGGGGACAAAACCAGGGTTTGCTTCTAGGCTTAAAAAGATTGAAAGTCTGGCTTGAGTGTAACATGACTTTTGATTTCCATAACCATTGATTCAATCATGAGAAATTTGGAGTAGATTGTGATTGGGACTTGAGTTCTAGTTCCTCTTAGAATCAATCATGTGTTGAAGGAGGGAGAAGATAATCAGCCTTCAGATGCCCATCTGATGGTAGTAGAAGGTTTGTGTATACTACATACACAGAAACCATCCAAGAAACTCATGTGACATATCACATTGGAATTTTCTGAAAAAACTTATACCACATTGATAAATCGGCTAACATAATGGATAACTAGATCAAATAACAATACTTTTCTACCTAAAATTAATTAAGACAACTACCATTATCCAAATTTAGCCAAAACTTAGCGATTTACTTATTATTCTATCTAGATAGTTGCTACCACTTTAGATCTCCAGTTTGAGCATTAAAAACCTTCTAAAACTTTTATGTTCTTGAAACTTCCATGAACTATAATAAATTATAGGAACCTCATCAAATTGCCAGTTTTGGCAATTTAGCAAATATTACCATTATACTCAAGCCTTCAATGTTTAAAGTCAAATAAACCTCAAATTTTGTGATATCAATAAAACTATCCTTATTAATTATATTCAATATCCTAAATTATTTTATAATGTATTTAACTATAAAATTTATATAAAATCTCTTGTAAATTTATGTAATGCTTCATCATACCAAAATAAGTCTAAACCATCTCTAAATTTCACATTTTAATATTGTAAACCCAATTTTGTGTAAATTTGCATAAAAGACTGCCATTTCCTTATCTTTTCATTAAGTATGTGTTTTAAACAAAATTTGATTCAAAATCCTTTGTATAAAAAATTTGGGATGTTACAGTTTGTCTTGGTCATTGGACAACTAATTGCCCCATTAATGTTGATTGTCATGGGGATGGAAAAGTCCTTCAGAAGAGAGTTTTCATCCATTGTAGAGATTTATTCTTCTTTTCTGAAATGAATCAATGGTGTTAGAAAGTGGCTCTCTGAGATGTTTGGTGTTCTCTCAAGATGCAGTGAGTTTCCAGGTCAAACAAACCAAGTTTACTACTCCTCCTGTGTGGCATACCCCACTAAATAGTTTATTGTATAAACCAAAAACAAGTTTGATTATCAATAAACTATCGAGAGAAAGATGAGAAAATAAATGGTGGAATGATAATTATGGAATGAATGAAACAATTCACTATTGTGAAACAAGTGAACAAATATGGTGGTGGCAGTGACCTAGTCTCTCATTTTAAGTAGATTTTCTTCTCTAATACAAAAACTGGTTCCTAAACAAAGAAACCAAAAACTTGTTGTTCTATTTGCATTAATTTAAATTCATATTATGACTCAATTCATTTTCTCCACAAGTATTCATGATCAATGTAGTAGAGGTCAAATCTGTGAGGAATAAAACATTGTTAAGCATAGAATATCTAATTCTTCAACAAGTTAGGGCTTTTTAAAGATTGATTGGTGGTTTGCTTTAATTGAAAACTACCGAATGAAAGTATTATCAAAAGTAAGACTAATATATTTTATCAAATCAAGAGGGAGATCTTAGGAAACATCTTTCACCTAACAACACATCTCGTGTTAACGTATCATACAATAAATAAGCACTATTCATTCTTACAAGAAAGTAAGAGGTCTATGCATCACTCTTCTAAATACATGAATTAGCCTAGTCTACACCCAACACTCTCATAGTTAGATATGTTCTGAACCTCTTGGTATTCTTTCCTCTTAACCTAACCACCCTCATAGATTAGATTAATAGCACATACTAAACTTTCCTTACCAATCTAGATACCCTCTCATCCTACACAGAAAGTCACAAAACTCATATTATTGACGATCAATCAATACAAATGCAGTTAAGAACACAAACATTACTACATAAGAATTATAATTAATACTTAATTGATTGATAAAATAATTCAATAGAACTAACATGAGGGATACTCTCTGAAGCCCTAGAATAATGACTAATCATGCATAGAAGGACTAAGCAGGCACGAAGCAGGTTCAACCATTGATTATATTGTAGGATTGATAAAGGACAACCTACATGCATGATAAAGATGAAATATGAAATGGAAACCCATGGAAACCAAAGAATATTATATAAGAATGCTAGATAGACATCTTCCGTCCTTCACCAATGATCTAGCATGATGGATATCTTCAATATGTTGAGGAAGGTAGAAAGGATGTGCAATTGGTAGAGAAGATTGATTCCCTCTTCTCTTCCCACTCTTTGTAGTGTGCAATATCTACTTGTCTCTCTTTCTATATGTCTTCCATTTTCTTGACCTAATATATATTCCCCATTGGATGAGGGTCAAATATTTTTTAGGAATATTCTAATTTTCCTTCATTCTTCGAACAAAAAATTACACACCAATACTTGATCTTTATAGTGTGTAGTTGATCGATCAATATCTCACTTGTGGGAGATTTGGAAGTTAGACAACATGTAAATGGGAATTACACCATGTAATCCACTAATTTGTAGATGGCACAAAATCATTAACATGCTATAGAAGTTGTTTTACATAGTGCAATGTCTGCATCTTGTCGTCTTGGTTAACTGATGAGGAACACACCGTGTGATCCTAGAAGACACAATGTAATCTTCTGTTCAACACAATGTCCTCTGATTTTTATGAGATTTGATATGTCTTTCTCTGGACCATATCTCAATTCTTCCCAAGTGGGAGATATTAAAAAGTAATGCTACCACAATAAAAACCATGAGGAGTATGAAAAATTAACAAAACAACATAGTTGGGCATAATTTGGTGTCAGACAATAAACCCTTAATCAATCTAGTAAAATGCTATATAAAATGCACTTATTAATTTTGGTTTATAAAAATGAATACAAAGCTTTGTATTTATGATAAGGTTAGTGGAAGCATAATTGCATTTCTGATATCGTATGTAAATGGTATACAATTAATGGAAATGACATACCTACTATACAATTAGTTATGACTTGGTTGAGAGATAACTTCTCCATCAAGGACTTAGGTGAAGCATCCTATATCTAGGATCCAAGATCTATAGGTATATATCTAGAAGGCTTCTTGGTCTAAGTCAAAGTATTTACATTGAAAAAATGTTGAAAAAGTTCAACATGTAGAATTCTAAGAGAGGAAACTTACCCATGTCTCATGGAATAGGTCCCTATAGATACGAATGTCCAAACCCTTTGGAAGAGAAGGCATACATGAGTAATATTACATTTTCATCTCTAGTTAAATCTATATGATTTATGCAATTTTATGTACACAACCAGATCTCTTATATACTTTGAGCATAATGAGAAGATGCCATTCATATCCCTATGAAGGTCACCTAAAATTTCCATGAAGAATATCTTGAAGTACTTGAGAAGAACTAAGGATCCATTGTTAAATACAGAGGTGAAGAATATTTAGTTGTTAAGGCTTACACTAATACAAGCTTCCAATCCAAGGATGGTTACTAGCTACAATCAAGATTCATGTTTTCCTTAAACAACCTAGCTGTAAGCTAGAAAGTTCTAAGCAAGAGTCGGTAGCTGATTCTAGAATGACACCTAAGTATATTTCTTCTTCCAATATAGTAAAGGAATATATATGGACAAAAAAGTTCATGAGTAAACTTAGGGCAGTTCCAATAATCTACACAATAGTAGATCCATACTATGACAAAATGGAGCCCTTACATAACCGAAGGAACCTAAACCACATTAGTGTTCTAAGCACATACAATGACAATATCATCATTCACAAGAAATTGTAGAATGAAGAGATGTAAATATTTGGAAATAACAAAATAAAATCAATGTTTCTAATCCCTAAAGAATATCATTTTCACAACACAATCATGACGATCATGTTAGATCACTCGGAATAATATTTTCATGAGTGATTGTCTCTAGTGTAAGTGGGAGACTATAACATACCCAAACTTAGCATACAGACTCTAGAAATCCTATTACCATGATTAGGAGATTAGAATGTTTGGTTCTTTAGATATGACCAAACAAGGATAAAAGATCTACCTTAATATATCATGTTAATACATATAACTTGAATAACTTTATGGTAATCTGTAACATTAAATAGATGTAACACATTATGTGCATTAGGTTCTATAATTAATATCACATTTATAACACACTCACATTAACACAATGTGTGCTAACATGTAAGTGAATGCATGTAATGTGTCACATGTGATCCCTTTTGTTAACTAATATTCACATAATGGCTAATATACATTTGATAAGTAGCAAAATGTGCTTAGATCGTGAATAGGAATAACAATGTGGATTTTCATATCCAAGAATATGGATAATGCACCATTATCTAAAAATATATTGAATTAATGACTAAATATGATAAATAGGCAAAATATGAAAATATGTGCATAATAGTGTAAGGAAACTCCTTTGGTAACTAGATGAAGATAATATGGCTAAATATGATGAATATATGCTAATAATGACCAAATATTATAACACCTATAAGGGTGTAGTGCCAAAAACCAAATTGTATTAGAACTTATAGAAGGAAATTCCAAAACCAAAATCTAATAAGAAAACCAAAATCATTGAGTCACAATTATTTAAGATGCCAAGTTTCAATTTAATTAGATAATGATAGATGCCATAAGTGAATTGAATATATAATACTAAGAAGACTCAAATAAATTAGATGACTCATTATACATACCTAAAAGTAAAACCTGACTTCATATTCAGGTTCTACATGCCAAAATTAGCCTAGGTGGAAATTTTTGTAATGGTTGAGCAATGTTTGATCCCTCCAAATAAATAGAAAATAATAATAGATTTATATGCTTAATATTCTAAAAAAATTACTCAATATGTATGGTTTCCCTGAAGTTGCTCGGTTTAAGCTGCTATCACACTATTTTTCAAAATTCCCTGTTCTTGGTCTTGATTTCTCGCCATTCGATTTTTGATCTAACGACTATGAAGTCATCTTCTACCCCAAGTCGGAAAAGGAAACCTAGCCTAGTAGTAACTCTGATTTCCTTCCCTGATATCCCCCTCATCTTCCCATCTTTTGCTGAGACTATTAATCCATTAGATTCCATGAAAGATTCTGTGTTTCCTAATCCCTTAGTCTTCCTCAAAACACTAACTTATAAGGAAACCCCAAATTAGTTGTTCCCTATTTCTTTGTTGCAACATCACGAAACCGGTAGATGATCAAGGAAGGTATAAGTATGCATCCCATTTAACCCTTTCCATCATTTAACTCACCTATACTCTCCTACCCTTTCAAATTCCCTCGAGTAGGTTTCCTTTTTCACACCGAATATTGACCTGCTTCAATTTTTCAGACTCATTGTTCCCTCTGGTGAGGCCACCCAGAGTAATTTCTCTATGTAGAACATCCCCTTAGTGTCTCCCAATGAGAGAAGTAGCTCTGTAGTGACTAATTAACTCTTGGCTTCTACCCAATATTTGGTTGATTTTGGGTGGTGCTATGAGTTTGAGATGGTGCTTTAGACCCTACCGAGACCTACTGAACCCCCACAAAGAATTATCAGGTTCATCCGAGATTAGTTGCTTCCTTACTTTCATCTGCTTTAAGGTAAAAGATCACTTTTCCTATGTGGTGATCCTTATTCATGTTCATCATTTCATTTTGAATTTTTCATGTAAGATCATAAACCTTCCATTTTCATCATGTTTCCCTCCACCAAGTCCTCTCAAACTCATTAGAAGAGTCTCCCTTGGTTGATCTGATCTCCTCTGACCTCCAAAGCTTACCCTCAAAGCAGCCATGGTAGAGAATAGGGCTCATGGCAGTTTGTGTTCTCACGTAAAGGGTGAAGAAGATGACAACCATCATGATTTCACACCTCTGACCCTCACTTCTCTTTTTCTTTGTCTTTCCACTAGGGGTAAAACAGTCTATCACCCTCCACTTGTTCCTTTCCCATGTCCAGTTGTGTGCTCGGTTGGCTGTAGGCCCCACCTAAGTGGCCATCTCCTACCTGACATTCCATTTTGGTTGTTAAGATGGATAATATGATATACATGGCTTTACAGAATTATCTGATTGGTTAGTTTTCTAAAATTCACAGTGAACTATTTATAGCTTAGAAAAAAAATATGTTTCAGAATCTTAATGTCATTCTCTATCCAATAGTATACTTTTTATCACCTAAATCAAATATAATCAATATGTAATTTTCTAAGGATTTTCCTAATTGCATAATATTTCTAGAATCCATATCTAATAATCTATAAATTAGAAAAATAAAATAAAATATGAACTCAATCTACAAGATGGTCTAGTTTTGGTAACCTAACTATTAACAATAAAAAAGGTGATTTTTAGGGTTGATACAATTAATGTAATCCTAACCCTAATCTCATATATGTCTTTAGTCGGTTGCTTATGGACTGAGATGGAATTAGATTTTTGACCTTAGACACATGTAGACTTCATGTGAGGTATGTTGCATCCTTATTCATCATATTGAGAAATCACCTATATTCTCTCTCTTAGTCCTATGAAAAAATTAGCCTACATAATTTCTCTCTCTTTTGAGAATTTATTTCATGTGGAAGATGCTATGTTGATTCGAAACTTGTGGCCATCTTACTTTGTTGGATATTCTTATTGGACTCTTACATATAACTTGTTCATTTTATTCCATGTGGAAATTCTAAATTGAGTATTTGATACCCTAACCTTCTTGTGGAGAACTTTATGATGTTTTGCAACACCTTATTTGTGCACATGATTGGATATTTTTTTATGGGTCCTTTGAACCCACTTGCTAATGTTGGATGTTCTCATCCTATTGTTTTAGATTGACTAAAATTAATACTTGCCTTACTCTATTTGTGTTCATGGCTTAGACTAATTTTATTTCTAAGCGGTTGACGTGGCTTATATTATCGCACTAACAAACTCACTTAGGGTTGAAATCCCTAAGTTTTTAACCAAAACAACGTGCAATAATACCACCCGCAAGCGGACGTGTCTTATCGCAATATAGTTGAGGATCGAATCCCAAGGGACAACATTTTTTAGAATCTTTCTCTAGTCGAATCTAGTTGAATCAAGACTAATATTTAGAACAAGGTTGGTTGAAATGAGTTTAATTAAGCTAATTGCAAGGAAAGCAAAAGAGCAGGATTAAAGGTTGATTAAAGATTAATGATGGAAATCACTGGGATGGTCTCGGGTTTCACCACCACTACACATGCAATCACATCTGAACATCAAACATCCAGGAAAGATATAACCATTCAAAAAGAGCTGCTGCAGAACCCCCCATACGGGCATCAGGTCCGCGTAAGCATCACAATAGGTATCAGATGACTCGTCACCATCCAGATCACATACTTACGGCTCTGAAGATACAGAAATCCAAATGAAGTTGTGGGCTCCCTTTACAAGTGTTAGGCACACAGAAGCATCACCGTGGGCTAGATGGCTCATCACCTCACAGATCATACACTTACGACCTCAAGGAATCCCACTCTATTTCTAGTTTGGGAGTCAACCGCGTTAATCGACATTCAAAACCTACACATTGAAGTTCTCGCAACATAGGAAATGAACAAGATAAATGCAATTAGGTGATCAATCCACAAGCACACATCGATGATTAGCAACAAAATGAAAGATTATATACATGCCATGGAATGTTTAACAAAAAGATATGAAAGCATGGGCAGCGGGGCTAGTCCCTGCACCCCAGCGAAAGTAAACTACTCGCTCATGGTGAGAGGAACAAGAAAAACAAGAGAAAGAGAAGATTCCTCCATGAGCATGGTGAAGAAGATGATCGCAGCTCGATGGAGAAATGGTCTTCTACACGATGTCGGGGCAGATCTGGACGAGGAGGGAAGAACACCACGGCTGATGGGGAAGATCTTCTCTCTCCACCTTCTTCTTCTTCTCGTATTCCTCGCTCACAGTAGAAGGAGCAGCTCGTGGACGAGATGGTGGCATGGAAGTGGCATAGACTCAGCAGATCTAGACCCAGATCTAGATCTAGATCCGGATCTGAACGAGGTGGCTTGCAGATCTGAGTCTTCACTCCAGATCTGGGTGAACAGGCCGCAAAACCACCACGGGGACAGGTTCTTGGCTATGGAGATCGTCCTATTCGACTCTATTCGACTCGAGATTGCATTTTTTTGTGTGAATCTCTCCTCTATTCGACTCGAGATTGCATTTCTTTTTGTGTGCGCTTAGGCATCTTTTCTTGGTGATACGCCCCTATTTCGTAGTGAGGGGTATGGAAGATGCGGAAAGAGAGATAGGGTGTGCCACCCCAAACTTGGGGTTTGGCACTATATTGGCTATTTTTGTTTGTTTTTGATGAACGAAGGGGTAAGAAGATGATAGAAGAAGTGTAGAAAAGAGTTCAGATCAGAATGCAACTTGATTTACAATCCAGTGCACCGGGTTGTTCTCCTTATCATACTCTGCTCAAATAATGACTTGATGAGGATCCAGTGGAGATTTCATGCTATTGTTCCACTAGTCAGATAGGAAGCACAATGTGTTTGATTCCTCTCAGTTTGACAGATACTTGCCATATCTACTGATCATGATGTTAGGATTCATAAGCTTCACACGGTGATTTCTAATCATAGGCTAGTTTCAGAAATTGTTCTCCTTGAGGCTTTGCTTCGAATAAGGAGGGTATAATGATTCAAAACTGCATGGGAAAATGGGATAGCCGGCTAGGTAAAGGCTTTGATTGAAACAAAAGTGTCACAACTTCATCAAGTTTCTATACAAATTGCTATGAAAACTTTTGAAAATTTTGCTTAAAATTGCGACAAAATTTCAACGATGAGATCTTAAGTCAGAAACAGATAGGAGAGGGTGGAAAGTAAAATACGTACCACCCACCTTCCACCCCGAACTTAGAAATTTGCTCGTCCCAAGCAAACTCTATATCTGAGATGGAGGGGAAAACTCATGCCAGTTGGTCGACCCGATGTGGTTGCATTCCTTTCAGCAATGCATCCTCCATCTGAAATCTCAAAATGGAATCTATCAGAACTTAAGACTGCATCTTGCGATGCATTGTCTATCAGGTGCAAAATTTTTTAAAAACAACATTAAAAGTAAAAGCTAAGTTAAAGATCGGGTTGCCTCCCGACAAGCGCCTTTGTTTTACGTCGATGGCTCGACGTGATTTCTTCAGTTTTCGGGTAGATATGTCAGTTTGGATAGATTCATCAATTCCTCAGTGCTGGTATCGACTGTGGTGAAATATCTCTTCAAGCGTTGTCCATTTGCCACAAAATCACCTGACTTCTCATTCCATAAGGTAAATGCACCATGTGGGTAGATGCTCTTGACAATGTATGGTCCAGACCATCGAGAGCGGAGTTTCCCTGGGAATAACCTCAGTCTCGAGTTGAATAGCAGAACTTGGTCTCCCACTTAAATGTCCTTTCTCTTTAGATGACCATCATGCCAAAGTTTCGTGCGTTCCTTGTAGATTCGTGCATTCTCATAAGCTGTCATTCGGAGTTCATCCAACTCCTGAAGTTGTAGAATCCTGGCTTCGCCTACTTTCTTCATGTCAAAATTCAGCTGTTTGATTGCCCACCATGCTTTATGTTCTAGTTCCATGGGCAGGTGACATGATTTTCCATAAATGAGTCTGAAGGGTGTTGTTCCAAGAGGAGTTTTGAACGCAGTTCGGTAGGCCCATAAAGCGTCATTGATTTTCACTGACCAATCCTTCCGGTTGCGTCCTACTGTTTTTCTAGGATAGCTTTGAGTTGACGGTTCGAAACCTCTACCTGCCCACTTGTTTGTGGGTGGTAGGGGGAAGCTACTTTGTGTGTTACACCATATATTCTCAACAACGCTTCAAAGCTTCTTTCCAGAAAACGAGAACCTCCATCGGAGATCACAGTGTGTGGAACTCCAAAATGGGGAAAAATGATATCTTTGAACATTTTAATGATGGGTTTTGAATCGCTAGTAACCGTTGGTATTGCCTCCACCCATTTGGAGACATAATCAACCGCGACTAGGATGTAGGAAAATCCATGTGAGGATGGGAATGGACCCATGTAGTCCACTCCCCAAACATCAAAAATCTCAACTTCTTGCCATAGCTTAAGTGACATCTCATCTCTTTTTGTAATGTTTCCCGTTCTCTGACACTTGTCACATGACAGAACAAAGTTATAAGCATCTATGGATATGGTTGGCCAAAAGAAACCACATTGCAAAATCTTCAAAGAAGTTTTCTTAGAACTCATATGGCCTCCAACTGGGCCTGAGTGGCATTGTTCTAAAATAAGTTGGGCTTCTCCCTCAGCGATACAACGTCTGTAGAGACCATCAACACAAAGCTTGAAGAGGTACGGTTCATCCCAGTGATATTGCCTCACATCATGCATGAATTTCTTTAGAGCATTGCCAGTACACTCAGGGTGGATGATACCGGCGACAAGGTAGTTCACATAGTCCGAGTACCAAGGGGTAGATTCTGAGACTTTCATAAGCTGGTCATCTGGAAGAGAGTCGTTGATTGGGACCTTCTCAGTTTCCAGAGTGAGGATACGACTTAAGTGGTCTGCTACAACATTTTCTGTGCCTCTCTTATCTCTAATCTCAAGATCAAATTCTTGTAATAGGAGAATCCATCTTATTAGCCTTGGTTTTGCATCTTTCTTTTTTAGAAGATAATGGATAACAGCATGATCGGTGTAGACAATCACCTTTGAACCAATGAGGTAGGATCTAAACTTATCAAAGGCATAAACGACTACTAGGAGTTCCTTCTCAGTAGTTGCGTAGTTCCTCTGAGCTTCATCAAGGGTCTTCGATGCATAATAGATGACATGATGTTTCTTCTCTATACATTGGCCCAGAACAGCACCCACAACGTAATCACTGGCATCACACATAATTTCGAATGGGTTGTCCCAATCCGGGGCACAAATGATGGGTGTTGTTGTAAGGTCATGCTTTAGGTTGTTGAAACTCTTGATACACTCTTCATCAAAATGGAAATCAGCGTCCTTCATCAACAAGTTTGTCATGGGTTTGGTTATCTTGGAGAAATCCTTGATAAACCTTCTGTAGAAACCCGCATGACCAAGGAATGCGCGGACTTCTCTTACATTGGTAGGGATAGATAGTTTGGAGATCACTTCGATCTTGGCCTTGTCCACTTCAATTCCTCGATTACTGACTCTATGGCCAAGGACAATACCTTCTTTTACCATAAAATGACATTTCTCCCAATTAAGCACCAGATGTGTTTCTTCACATCGTTTGAGGACAAGGGAGACGTGCCTTAGGCATGAATCATACGAATCCCCATATATAGAGAAATCATCCATAAAAATTTCCATAATGGTTTCGGTTAAACCAGCAAATATGGCCGCCATGCAGCGTTGGAAGGTTGCAGGCGCATTACAGAGTCCAAATGGCATCCTTGTAAAGGCGTATGTTCCAAAGGGGCATGTAAACGTAGTTTTCTCTTGGTCATTTGGATGTATAGGGATTTGATAAAATCCAGAGTAACCATCGAGATAGCAAAAATATTCTTGATGAGCCAATCTCTCTAAGACTTGATCTAGGAAAGGCATCGGAAAATGATCCTTGCATGTGGCTTTGTTCAATTTTCTGTAATCGATGCATATCCTCCACCCGGTTACTGTTCGAGTGGGGATGAGTTAATTTTCTTCATTCCATATCATAGTAGTGCCACCTTTCTTTGGAACAACATGTACATGACTCACCCAAGGTGAGTCAGATATTGGATAGATGATCCCGGTAGTGAGCAACTTGATGACTTCGCGGCGGACCACTTCGTTCATATTAGGGTTCAACTTCCGTTGATGCTCAACAGTCAGCCTGTGGTCTTCCACCATAGGGATTTTGTGCATACAAAGCGCTTGACTGACCCCGGTGAGATCTCTCATCTTGTAGCTGATAGCTTTCTTTCTTTCCTTTAATTCTTTCAGGAGTTTATCTTCTTGTTCGGTCATTTGATCAGAATTTATAATAACTGGACAAACCTTGAGATCATCCAAAAACACATATTTAAGTCCCTCGGGCAGGGGCTTCATTTCAAGGGCTTCTGGATTTTCACATGGCTCTTCAGATACATTCAAAGCTTTGAGTTCCTCGATCCTAGCTTCAGGATCTTCCTCTACAGAGTCGAGGTGAAGGACACAATCCTTAACTTGTTCGTTGATGAAATTTTCAGCAGATGGGTTTGTCAGAGCCACTTCTAAAGGATCGTCTTGTTCATATTCCTCTTGTGTGAGGAGAGACATTTGCTCAATGTAATCAATCAAATAGACTTCTTCCTGCATGCTCGGTCTTCGCATGCTTTCAAAAACTTTGAACTCAAGGGTTTCTTTCCCTAGTCTGAGCAACAAGGTCCCTACTTCAACGTCAATCAAAGCTCTTGCAGTGGCGAGGAATGGACGGCCAAAGATAAGAGGGTATCTGGCATCTTCTTTTATGTCCATGATGACAAAGTCACAAGGGACATAAGAGTCTTTTCCAACCTTGACAGGGACATCTTCGATGATTCCCAAAGGAAGAGTCATAGAGTTATTTGCAAGTTGAATGGTCATTCCAGTTGGGAGTAATTCTGCAAACCCTAGCCTCTTGCAAAGGCTCAGTGGCATGATAGAAATGCTAGCACCGAGATCGGCTAATCCCTTCTTACATGAAGAGTCACCGATATGGCATGAAATCCCAAAGGATCCTGGGTCTTTCTACTTCTTGGGTATCTTGCTCTGGATGATATCGAAAGTGGTTGTTGCTAGCTTAACAGTCTCGTATTCTTTAGTTATGTACTTCCTTGTGAGGAGAGACTTTAAGTACTTAGTCCAGGCTGGTATCTTGGCCAGCGCATCTAGAAAGGGTATATCTACATGAAGCTTCTTCATAGCTTCTTTAAACTTGTTGAATCGAGTATCAAGCTTTGTCTGCTTCAAACGAGATGGGAAGGGAGGACAGAGCTTGTATACTGGCACATCCGGCTCAGGTGTGTCTTCTGCCTCTGTAGCCAACGGTTCCTCCACTCTTGCTTTATCTGTCTTATCAGCGGTTGGTTGTTCCTTCGGTTGGGACTCGGGTGTTGTAGAGTCTTGGTCATTTGCAAAGTTATCATCGTTTGTTTCCGCTATTGGTATCTTAGCAGGGTAGTCAGAATAGTTTTTCCCAGATCTGGTGGTGACAACCTTTAGTTGCTCTAGATGTTTAGGATTGTTTTCGGGTTGTCCAGCAAAGGTTCCAGCAGGTGGCTTCATGCTAGCCGCAAGTTGAGCTAGTTGAGATTCAATAGCCTTCTGATGGGCTTGCTGGTTAGCTATCATAGTCTGCTGTGACTGCAACATCTTCTCAATAGCTGACAATTTGTCATCAGGATGGATGGGACCGGCTTGTTGCCCTTGTTGTTGCTGTTGATAGGGGGCTTGGTTGGGGTTTTGAAACTGAGAATTGTTCTGATAATTGTTGTAGTTCCTATTCTGGTAGTTTCCTCTGAAGTTCCCTTGATTCCCAAAATTCTGTTGTTGGTTATACTGGAATGCTGGCGGGCCTCATTGTTGAGTATTTGAACCAAGTTGTCGCGAGTTCTCCTCTCCAGAAGGATTTCCATATTGAAAACCTAGATGGTTCCTATTCTGATTCGGATTATAGTACCCTTGACCAAGGATAGTGTTGACATCATTCAGATTTTCCATTTGACAATTATCTCCTTGGGCACATGTATTACTCAAAACAACATCATAGAGAATGTTACAGGCTAGAGTAGGATGGTCAGTTCCTTTGCATGCTTCGCAGAAGCGTGAGGCTGACTTAACTTGCTCTTGTTGTCGAGGGGGCAAACGTCTTCTTTCATAAGCTGCAAGAGACGATTCTAGATGGTCTTGCTTTGCAACTAGGAGTTTGAGAGATTCAGCGATAGACTTGTACTCGAGTGTTGCTTCAGCCATAGCTACCTTCAGCACTCCTTTGCCAACAGGTCTACCCCAGTTGGCTTGGTTTTCAGCTCCAAGGGTGACAACCTTCCATGCGCTATCATAACTCTAACGCATGAAGTTTCCTCCAGACGAGGAATCCAAAAACCTCTTGATATCATCATCCACACCTCTATAAAAGATTTCAATGAATTGATTCTTTGGAATGCCATGATGTGGGCACTTGCGTAGAAGCTCTTTGTATCTTTCCCATGCTTCAGCTAGGGATTCTCCAGGGGCCTGGGTGAGTTGCGTTATTCGGCCCCTAATTTCATAGGTGAGAGAAGGTGGATAAAACTTTTCCAGAAAAACATTTTGAAGTTGTTCCCAAGTGGTGATGGGTTCACATTGCAAAGAGTTATACCAACTCATAGCTCTATCAGCAAGAGAGTACTTGAAGAGGCAGAGTCTGATGGCATCATCTGTGAGTCCATTTTGCTTTGTCATGGCACATAAGTCTATGCATCTCAGAAGATGTTCTTGACTATCTTCTCCTTGCTTACCATAGAAAGGACTGTTTTGAAGCAACGTAACCCAATGTGCTCTTATCTCAAAATTCGGAGCGTTGATGGGAGGAGGTTGCACTGGGTGACGAACGTCCGTAGCTTTAGGGATCGAGAATTCTCTAAGGTCTTTTTGTAGCTCGGCTTGTTGAGCTGCTGCTTGAGCTGCCTGGATTTCTTCTTGAACTGCAGCTCGGGCTTCTTGCATAAGTCTATCTCTTTGTGCATTAAGGGCTTGAGCTACCCTTCGAGCAATTTCCTCCTCTTGAGCCATTCTTGCCTGGTTCTCTCTGTACTGACGGCGAAAGGTTCTGTCTATCTCAGGGTCAAAGCTAGCAGTGAGTCCGGGATTGTCTGAGCGGCGCATACACTAGACTTTGTGTGTTCCTAGGATAAAAAGATCTTTTGCTGGTAAGATGGACGGAGTAGAACCGAATTCAAGTATATATGATCGATAGTATCAAAAGTAAAAGAAAAACCTAAATTAGCCTCAAAAGAACTAGATTCAACTAGATGATTCCGTTGTCCCCGACAATGGCGCTAGAATTTTACGTGGCTTATATTATCACACTAACAAACTCACTTAGGGTTGAAATCCCTAAGTTTTTAACCAAAACAACGTGCAATAATACCACCCGCAAGCGGACGGGTCTTATCGCAGTATAGTTGAGGATCGAATCCCAAGGGACAACATTTTTAAGAATCTTTCTCTAGTCGAATCTAGTTGAATCAAGACTAATATTTAGAACAAGGTTGGTTGAAATGAGTTTAATTAAGCTAAATGCAAGGAAAGTAAAAGAGCAGGATTAAAGGTTGATTAAAGATTAATGATGGAAATCACTGGGATGGTCCCGGGTTTCACCACCACTACACATGCAATCACATCTGAACATCAAACATCCATGCAAGATATAACCATTCAAAAAGAGCTGCTGCAGAACCCCCAATACGGGCGTCAGGTCTGCGTAAGCATCACATTAGGTATCAGATGACTCATCACCATCCATATCACATACTTACGGCTCCGAAGATACAGAAATCCAAATGAAGTTGTGGGCCCCCTTTACAGGCGTTAGGCACACAGAAGCATCACCGTGGGCTAGATGGCTCATCACCATACATATCATACACTTATGACCTCAAGGAATCCCACTCTATTTCTAGTTTGGGAGTCAACTGCATTAATCGACATTTAAAACCTACGCATTGAAGTTCTCGCAACATAGGAAACGAACAAGATAAATGCAAGTAGGTGATCAATCCACAAGCACACATCGATGATTAACAACGAAATGAAAGATTATATACATGCCATGGAATGTTTAACAAAAAGATATGAAAGCATGGGCAACGGGGCTAGTCCCCGCACCCCAGTGAAAGTAAACTACTCACTCATGGTGAGAGGAACAAGAAAAACAAGAGAAAGAGAAGATTCCACCATGGGCATGGTGAAGAAGATGATCGCAACTCGATGGAGAAATGGTCTTCTACACGATGTCGGGGCAGATCTGGACGAGGAGGGAAGAATACCACGACAGATGGGGCGGATCTTCTCTCTCCACCTTCTTCTTCTCATATTCCTCGCTCACAGCAGAAGGAGCAGCTCGTGGACGAGATGGTGGCGTGAAAGTGGCGTAGACTCAGCAGATCTAGACCCAAATCTAGATCTAGATCCAGATCTGAACGAGGTGGCTTGCAGATCCGAGTCTTCACTCCAGATCTGGGTGAACATGCCGCAAAACCACCACGGGGGTAGGTTCTTGGCTATGGAGATCGTCTCCTTAGGCCCAGGACAGTCCTGCAGCCTAATGGCGTCTGGAGATGATCATTTGGATGGCTGGAGTCGCGTCCTATTTATAGGCAGGCTGGGCACCGACTTAAAATCGCGACCTTGTCATTTCTACAGCGGGGCGCGACATTTGTCGGGGTCACGGCTTTTGTCGTGGTCGCGACTTTTGTCATGGTCGCGGCTTTTGTCACGATCGCGACATTTTTCGTGGTCGCGGCTTTTGTCATGGTCGCGGCTTTTGTCGCGGTCGCGACATTTGTCGTGGTCGCGACTTTTGTCGTGGTCGCGGCATTTGTCATGGTCGCGGCTTTTGTCGCGGTCGCGGAATTTGTCATGGTCGCGGATTTTGTCATGGTCGCGGCTTTTGTCGCGGTCGCGGCATTTGTCATGGTCGCAGCATTTGTCGTGGTCGCGGCTTTTGTCGCCGTCGCGACATTTGTCGTGGTCGCGGTTTTTGTCGTGGTCGCGGCTTTTATCGCGATCGCAACATTTATCACGGTCGCGACATTTGTCATGGTCGTGGCTTTTGTCGTGGCTAGGGGAACCGCGGTTGGGAATAGAAGAGAAAACCACAGATTGCTGGCTTAGAAACGATTACGACCAGGCTTTGAATCGCGATCACGATTAGGTCATGCTGGGAGAAGAAGGGGACCCGCTGACTGCTGCTGCTACCAAGCATGATCGAACAGACGAAGGCCCAAAATAGAGTATTGGGCCAAGAAGACAAGGCCCAAATGCTCAAAGTGACCTGCACAGAGGTGCAAAAATTCAATAAAAATAGAAGTAAAATCAATTAAGCCAATATAAGTTGCATATGAAAAGATAAGGCCAAAAAAGGCTCATTAAAGCAATTAAACCAAGTCATCTCGGATATAAGAAGATAGAGCTAGTAAAGGTGAATAATCAGTGCAAAAATAGGCCAAACGAGGCAATTAGACTCAGATGAAAATGCATTCATCAAAATACCCCGAACTTAAACATTGCTCGTCCTCGAGTAACACAAAATATAAAACACTCACTGGATGAATACTTTAAACTCGTGTGACTGCCTCATCTTCACATCACAATTATTTCTTTTCTGCTCAGTATGACTAAGTGTCTCAACATCCTGAGATCACAGAACACATTTTACCATATCTTCGTTTATGAGTTCGCTTCCCAATATCACTTCCTCTCTACTTTTTCCAAAATCAAGCATGTCAGAGAGTTTCGTAAGAGTCCAGAGATACCCGCAGAACAACAAGCGTGCACCTGATCTGACACTGGTGTTTTTAGGATGTTGGTGAGAGTAGGCATTCATTGTGCCAGTAGGCAGAAAGGGAGTGAAGGGTGGTATGGAAGGAAGAAATAAATCTCTCCTCTATTCGACTCGAGATTTTTATTATATGATTTGCAATTTCATTGATTGCATTTTTTGTGTGAATCTCTCATCTATTCGACTCGAGATTGCATTTCTTTTTGTCCTGAGTGTGCACATTCCACTCATATATATATATACATACACACACACACACACACACACACACACACACACACACACACACACACACACACACACACACACACACACACACACACACACACACACACACATATATATATATATATATATATATATATATATATATATATACACATATACACACACACACACACACACATATATATATATATATATATATATATATATATATATATATATATATATATATATATATATATATATATATATATATATTGGGTGGAATACACGCACTCTGGGTGCAATATGCGTATATATATATATATATATATATATATATATATATATATATATATATATATATATATATATATATATATATATATATATACACATACATATATATGTGTGTGTTTATATATATATACATACATACATACACACACACACACACACACACACACACACACACATATATATATATATATATATATATATATATATATATATATATATATATATATAGGGTGGAATACGCACACTCTGGGTGCAATATGCATATATATATATATATATATATATATAAAGTTAGGCTAGTGTACATATATATATATATATATATATATATATATATATATATATATATATATATATATATATATATATATATATATATATATATATATATATATATATATATATATATATATATATATATATATATATAAAGTCAGGCTAGTGTACACTCGAGTGTACCGGAGGCACGATACACCTCAGTCATTTTTAAATATGCAGTAACTTTTTGAAAAATCTAAACCGTTGATCTTCTTAAATATCTTAAGAACATACTATATAATAAATTTCATCTCATTTGGACACTTATAAGTCGTGCATCTAAAGGAGGAAAAAATCATGCATTTCAAATTAGTTTTATGCGTCGATTTTTTTGTCCTTAGATGAGTGACTTACACTCATCCAAATGAGCTCAAATTTTGTATGTGGCCTATTATTATTGTAACCATGAAGATCAATGGATTAGATTTTAGAAAAACATGCTCTAGATAGGCAAGCACCATTGAGGTGTACAACGTGATTTGTACACTGGAGTGTATTCTAGCCTGACTCTCTCTCTCTCTCTCTCTCTCTCTCTCTCTCTATATATATATATATATATATATATATATATATATATATATATATATATATATATATATAAAGGGTGCACATATTGCACCCAGAGTGTGCGTATTCCACCCAATAATTTTGGGCTGGGATCCTATGGTGTCCGAGCCTTTCTTGAAATAACCTTAGTCTATGTTGTTTACATGCAGTGCTTATGAATTCTTATATTATTATTGTGACATTAGTTTAAGGCAAGAAATCTCTTATTCCTTATTATCATCTTATTGCAATTCATATCCTCTTGATATCCACTTAGATAATACTTATCCTCTTCTATGCAAAGCCTTGTTTTTTCCCTAATATTGCTCAATTTCTTATTAACATGCACATACTAACTTTTATGTTAACAACTTCCAATTTGTCTTCTCTTGTGGGGTATGCTTCCAACCCTAGGTGTAGGACATGATGGACATGACAAGTAGACATGGACCTAGCTTATTGAGTTGGCTCTCGAGGAGATGAACTTGAGATAGTTTAGAAATCCCTCTACTTAGATCTTGATGTTGTTTCTTTCATGTAAAACCCAAGTGGGAGATCATATTATAATGATGTACAAATTGAATATAGTCATGAAATATTATTCCACTGCTATACTTTAGTTATTTTGTATACCATCATTTAAGAAATGAAAAATCACACATATTCGAACATACTTTTAGTTTGTTTGGATTGGATGAGTTTATTCCTCAAAAATTTAAGGGATTGGATCCCCTCTTGGGTTCCACACATTACAAGATGGTATAGAAGCCATGGTAGTTGGATTCTAAAGATTTCAATTTTGTCTCCTAAATTAGAACCCATACATTACATAGTTACCTCTAACTAAGATGTTTACCTTGAAATTGACCTATAATTTTCATGAGATGATGAAAGATCAATCCAGAATCATATGAGATTCACACAAGAATCATGAATAGTATACCCTTTTGAGATGAGACTCTAGTTGCTCATAGACAATGACATTGATAGTTATGACTAGTACCTTCAAATAGAATGAGGTTTGACATGAGGATGTTAGTGTATCATGATAAAAATATGCTAACATGGAAAAATTGTGACCTAGTTTACCACATTGATTTTGAGCTCATTTTGTTTTATGTCATATGGTTTTCTGAAGAAAAACCTATGCGTCATATGTTTTTTTTTGAAGAAAAACATATCTTCCACTTTTTTCTATATGTACAAAAACTTCCTTTGGTTTCTTTGATGCATTCCATAACCAAGTGACAATGAGGAGATGGAATAAGTATTGGTAATGAAACCTTAGAATTAGTTGGAATAGATAACCTAAACCCTAGTTCTGGTGTTTGACGTGATGACTAGGAAGACATCTCTTGTGATAAAGGTTCAATTGACCTACCCTTAGTACCCCATGACTTTTGGATGCTGATGTGGACCTTAGGTTTGATAGGTTAGTAACACAAGGACCTAAAACTCATCCCTAGGTGAGAATGACCTACTGGTTGAATGCATGATCTATGAACAACATAAAGAGTTTTCATAACTAAAAGATCTATAAATAACCCTAATTCCTTGATGTTGTTTAGCTTGGCTTACTACTTTAAACCTATTAAGGAGTGGATGGAAGTGGGTTAGTAGTATATGGATGAGTGGATTTTGGGGATGAAATCCACTTTAAGGGGTGGAGTGTTGTAGCATACCCAAAATTAGAATCTTGACTCTAGAAATCCTATTCCCATGATAGGAAATTAGAATTTTTGGTTCTTTTAATTCGACCAAACAAGGATAAAATATCTACTCTAATATATAATGTTAATGTATATAACCTGAATAACATAATGGTAACCATAGAATATTTAGGATTGAAAATAAATATAACACACACGTGGCATTAGGTGCTATAATTAATATCACATATTATAATACACTCACATTAACATAGTGCGTGCTTACACGTAAGTGAATGCATGTAATGTGTCACCTAATTCCATATTCTTAGCTAATATTCACGTAATGGCTAAGATACATTTGATAAGTGGCACAATGTTCTTAGCTCGTGACTAGCAATAACAATGTGGATTTCATGTCCAAGAATATGAATAATGTACCATTATCTATTTTTTTTCGAATTAATGGACTGAATATGATAAATAGGAAAGACATGAAAAATCATTCATAATAGTATATGGAAACTACTTTGGTAACAAGGTGAGGATAATATGACTCAATAGAATGAATATTGCTAATAATGACCAAATATTATAATAAGTGTAAGCGTGTAGTGCCTAAAACCAAATTGTATTAGAACTTATAGAAGGAAACTCCAAAACCAAAATCTAATATTAAAATCAAAATCACTGTGTCACAATTAGTTAAGATGCCAAGTTCCAATTTAATTGGATAGTGACAAATTCTATAAGTGAATTTAATAAAATAATATTAAAAAGACTAAAATCAAGTAGATGACTCATTATACATTCCTATAAGTAAAAACCAATTTAATATTCAGTTCTAGATGCCAAAATTAGCATATATAAATTTTTTGATAATAATTTAGTAATGTTTGTTCCCTAAAAGAAATAGGAAAGAGAAATATATTTAAACGCTTAATATTCTAATAAATTTACTCAATATATCTAGTTTTTCTAAAGTTTCTCAGTTAAGCCACTGTCACACTATTTTTTGGATTTCCCTTTTCTTAGTTTTGATTTCCATCCATTAAATTTTTTATTTGATGACTGTGAAGTCGACTTCTACCCCAAGCCAGAAAAGGAAACCCAGCCTAGCAGTAACTTAGTTTACTTTCCCTAATCTCTCCCTCATCTTTCCATCTTTTGATGAAATGATTTCTCCATTGGATTCCCTGAAAGAATCCACAATTTCTAAACCCTTAGTCATCCTCAAAATGCTAACATACAAGGAAACCCCAAACTAATAGTTCCCTATCTCTTTGCAACATCACGACACCTGTAGCTAATCAAGGAAGGTATACACATGCAACCCATGTAATCATTTTCCCTCCTCTAACTCCTCTAAAACCTCATACCCTCACAATTTCCCTAAAATAATTTTTCTCTTTCCCACTGAACCTTGACCTGTTTCAAGTTTTTAGTCTCATTGTTCCCTCTGGTGAGGCCACCCTAGAGCAAATTGCTCTGGCTGGAACATCCCCTGAGTGTTGCCCAATGAGAGAAGTATCTCTACAATGATTGTATCATCTCTTCACTTCTACCTAATCTCCAATTAGTTTTGCATGGTGCTATGAGTTTGACACGGTGCTTTAGACCCCCCGAGTCATGCTAAAACTCTACAAAGCTTTGTTAGGTTCATCTGAGGTTATTCACTTCCTTATTTTCATTTGCTTTCAGGTAAAAGTTCCTTTTTCCTGTTTGGAGATCCTTCTTCATGTTCATCATTTGGTTTTGTATTCTTCATGTAACATTTCATGTGCCTTCCATTTTCTTCATGTTTGCCTTTGCCAGCTTCTCTCGAACTTGTTAGAAGAGTTTCCCTTGGTTAGTCTAATATCCTCTGACCTACAAAGCTTTCCCTCAAAGAAACCATGACAGAGAAGAGGGTTCAAGGCAGTCTTTGTTCTAACGTAAAGGGTAAATGAAGACAATGACCACTATGATTTCACATCTCTAATCCTCACTTCTCTTTTCCATTGTCTTTCCATCTGGAGTAAAATGGTCTTTATCTGTCTGCTTGTTCCTTCTCCACAATGAGTTGTCACTCCGTTGGCTATAGGAATGAGCCAAGTGGCCATATCCTATTGGGCCATGCCATTTTGGTTGTTAAAATGGATAATATGATATATGTGACTTTATATAATTTTCTGATTGGTCGATTTTCTTAAATTCACAGTAAATTATTTATTGGCCAAAAAATAAAAGAAAATATGTTTTGGAATTTTGATATCATTCTATTCAATAGTATTAGATTTATCACCTACGTATATTATAATAAATATTTGATTTTCCAGGACTTTCACAATTGTATAATGTTTCTAAAATCCATAACTAATAATCTATAATTCAAAAACTAATATAAACTATGAAATGATCTCTGAAAAATGTAATCTACAAGATGATATAGTTTTGATAACCTTACTCACTAATAATAAAATGGCAATTTTTAGGGTTCATACAGTTAATGTAAACCTAGCACTAATCTCACATATTCCTTTAATCAGTTGCTTGTGGAATGAGATAGAATATGATTTTCACCTTGGACATGTGTAGACTTCATGTGAGGTATGATGCATCCCGATTCATCATATTAAGAAATCACCTATATTCTCTCTCTCTCTCTCTTGGTGCTATAGACAAATTAACCTACACAATTTCTCTCTCTTTTGAGAATTTATTTCATGTGAAAGATTCTATGTGGATTTTTTTCTTGTGATCATCTTACTTTGTTGGATATTATTATTGGACTCTTACATATAACTTGTTAATTTTATTCCATGTGGAAATCCTAAATTCAGTATTTGATACCCTAACATTCGTGTGGTGAATTTTATGATCTTTTGTTGCACCTTACTTGTGGACATAATTGGATATTTATTTATGGGTCCTGTGACCCCACTTGATAAGTTGGATGTTCTCATCCTATTGTTTCAACTTGACTAATCTTATTACTTGCCTTAATCTATTTGTGTGCATGTATTAGACTAATTTTATTTCTAGTAGAGGTACATCCATACAACCATACTTTAGGATGCACATATTCTGTCTCAAGTGTGCATATTCTACTCACATATATATAAAGGGCGCACATTTTGTGCCCAGAGTGTGCATATTCTAGCCAATACTTTAGGCTGAGATCCTATGGCGTCTCAAACTTGCTTTAAATAACCTTAGTCTATTTTGTTTACGTGCACTACTTATGAATTTTGATATTAATATTGCGACATCAGTTTAAGGTAAGGAATCTCTTATTCTTGATTATCATCTTATTGCAATTCATATCCTCCTGATATCCACTTGGAGAGTTGTTTTCCTCTTCTATGCGAAGCCTTATTACATTTGATTTCCTTTTTCCAAGTATTACTCAATTCCCTATTAAAATGCACATACCAACTTTAATCCTGACAAATTCCATTTGGTCTTCTCTTATGGGGTATCCTTCCAACCCCATGTCTAGGACATCATGGACATGACAAGCATACGTGGAACTAGATTATGGAGAAACTCTCAGGAGATGGAATTGATATGGTGTAGATATCCCTCTTCTTAGATCCTAATGTTTTTTCTTTCATGGAAACCCCAACTGGAAGAATATATTCTAGTGAGGTAAAAATTGAATATGGTCACGAAATATTGTTCTGCTGCTATACTTTGGTTGTTTTGTAAATCATCATTTGAAAATGAAAAATACACCTATTCCAACATACTAGTGTGTTTGGATTAGATGGGTTTATTCCTCAAAATGTGTATGCAATGGATCCCCTCTCGGGTCACACACTTTATAAGATGGTATTAGAGCCATGGTAGTCGGATTTTGGCTATTTCAAATTTGTCTCCTATATTAGAACCCTTAAATTACATAGTTAACCTCTAATTGATATGTTTACACTGGAATTTACCTATAATTTTCATGAGACAGTGAAAGGTCAATCTAGAATCATATGAGGTACACATAAATATCATGAATAGTAAACTCTTTTGAGATGAGACTCAAGTTGCTCATTGACAATGATGCAGATAGTTATGACTAGTATTTTTAAGTATAATGAGGTTGACATGAAAATGTTAGTGTAGCATG
Source organism: Alisma plantago-aquatica (assembly GCA_963693085.1). Lineage (NCBI taxonomy): Eukaryota > Viridiplantae > Streptophyta > Magnoliopsida > Alismatales > Alismataceae > Alisma > Alisma plantago-aquatica. The sequence continues at coordinate 661,939,960 of OY856411.1, read as the reverse complement.
ACAAGGAGATCCTAACATGGAAAATTGTGACTTGATTTCTAGCATTGATTTTGATCTCATTTTGTTTTATGTCGTATGATTTTCTGAAGAAAAATCTATTTCCATTTTTTAATATATGTATAAATACTTTCTTTAGTTTTATCAATGATTTCTAAATGAAGTCACAATGAGGAGACAAATGAAGCATTGGTAACGAAACCCTATAATTAGTTGGAATAGATATACAAAATCCTAGTTCTAGTGTTTGGAGTGATGACTAGGAAGATATGTCTTGTGATAAAGGTTCAGTTGACCTACCCTTTGTACCTTATGAATTTTGGATAATGTAGACCTTATGGTTGATAGGATAGTAACACAATGACCTAAAACTCAACCCTAGGTTCGTATGATCTGTTGATTGAATGCATGATCTATGAACAACATAAAAAGTCTTCAAGACTAAAAGATTCATAAATAACCCTAATACCTTGATGTTGTTTGGCTTGACTTACTCGGTTAACTCTTTTATGGGGTGGAGGGAAGTTGGTTGGTAGTATAGGGATGGCTTCAGTTCAGGGACAAAATCCTCTTTAAGGGGTGGAGTGTTTTAACATACCCAAACTTAGCATACTGACTCTAGAATCTTATTCCCATGATTAGGAGATTAGAATGTTTGGTTCTATAGATTGACCAAACAAGGATAAAATATCTACCTTAGTATATAATGTTAATTTATATAACCTGAATAACCTAATGGTAACTCATACCATATTTAAGCTTGAAAATAAATATCACACATCATGTGGCATTAGGTTCTATAATTAATATCAAATATTATAATACACTCACATTAAGATAATGTGTGCTAACATGTAAGTGAATGCATGTAATGTGTCATCTATGATCCCTTTTTTAACTAATACTCACATAATGGCTAAAATACGTTTAATAAGTGACACAATGTGCTTATCTAGTGAATAGGAATAATAATGTGGATTTTCATGTCAAAGAAATGGATAATGTATCATTATATTAAAAATATTAAATTAATGGGCTTAATATGATAAATAGGCAAAATATGTAAATTCATGCATAATAATATAAAGAAACTCTTTTGGTAACAAGCCAAGGATAATATGAGTCAATATAATGCATATTGCTAACAATGACAAAATAATATAATAAGTGTAAGGGTGTAGTGCCTAAAACTAAATTGTATTATAACTTATAGAAGAAAACTCCAAAAACCAAAATCTAATAAGAAAATAAAAATCATTGAGTCATAACTAGTTAGGATGCCAAGTTTTAATTTTAACTGGATACTGACAGATGCCATAAGTAAATTTAATTAAATCATACTAATAAGACTCAAATAAATTAGATGATTCATTATACATTCCTAAAAGTAAAAACCAATTTCATATTCGGATTATACATGCCAAAATTAGTCTAGGTGTAATTTTTTTTTGTAATAATTGAGCAATGTTTGATCCCTCAAAATAAATAGGAAATAACAATAGATTTAAATGCTTACGATTATAAAAAAATACTCATTATATCTGGTTTTCTTAAAGTTGCTCGGTTGAAGCCGCTGTCATGCTATATGACAGATTTCCCTATTCTTGGTCTTGATTTCCGACCATTCAATTTTTGATCAAACAACTATGAAGTTGTCTTCTACTCCAAGTCATAAAACGAAACTAGCCCAACAATAACTCTGATTTTTTTCCCTGATCTCTCCCTCATCATTTCATCTTTTGCTGATATTATTGCTCCATTATATTCCCTAATAGATTCCGCATTTCCTAATCCCTTAGTTGTCCTCAAAACCCTAACATATAAGGAAACCCCAAATCATTTGTTCCCAATTTCTTTACAGAAACATCACAATACTAATAACCGATCAAATAAGGTATAAGTATGCATCCCATGTAATACTTTTCCCTACTTGGACTCCTTTATACCCTCCTACCCTCTCAATTTACCTTAAATAATTTTCCTTTTTCCCAACAAACCTTGACCTACTTCAAGTTTTCAGTCTCGTCATTCCCTTTGATGAGGCCACCCCGAAGCAATTGATTTGGCTAAAACATCCTCTAAGTGTCACCTAATGAGAGAAGTAACTCTGTAGTGATTGTATCAACTCTTGGCTTCTACACGATCTCTGATTGGTTTTGGGTGGTACCGTGAGTTTGAGACGGTGCTTCAGACCCTCCCAAGACTTGCTGAACCCCCACAGAGCTTTGTTAGGTTCATCCAAGGTTAATCATTTCCTTATTTTCATCTTCTTTAACGTAAAAGATCATTTTCCTAGTGTGGATATCATTCTTTGTGTTCAACATTTGGTTTTGTATTTTTGATGTAAGATCATTTGTGACTTTCATTTTCATCATGTTTTCCTATGCCAGGTCCTCTCAAACTTGTTAGAGGAGTTTCCCTTGGTTGGTCTGATCTCCTATGACCTCCAAAGCTTTCCCTCAAAGCAACCATGACAGAGAGGAGGATTCGTGGTGGTTGATTCAGCCCTATTTTAGGGCTTCATTTTATGTCATTTTACATTTGAATCACACATATACCTCTTAGATTACATGTTATTTCCCCCAATATGCATATTTATGTAAAATGAACTTATAGACATTATTTGCATGTTTTTCAGGTATTTGGACCACGCTTGATGGAAGAGAGAGAGATGGACTGATCCTAGGGTTTCTCTATCCTTGGAGAGACACAAAGTGAAGCCCTGTTCTCCCTCAACCTACCCCTAGTGGCCAAAGATCCATTGAAGTAAAGATGTCCAAGAAAACCCAAAGAACAAAGTCAAAGTGTTGATTCAGAACCCAGAACGACCGTGCTACAACAGAGGCAGAATGACTGTGGAGCAGAGAATGACCTCAACATTTTGAGCCACTAACACCTATAGTGATCACCAAGGCCATGCTACCCACACCACCACGGTCGTGGTGAGCACCACGACCGTGCTACCCTCACTCTACCACGGCCGTGCCAGCCTCAATACAGAATTGACTATCAACCTATGATTTTGACATTTTAATTGACACGATCCATGGTGACCACCATGACCATGATCACCCCTACCCACCACGGAGGTGGTGAACCACCACGACTGTGCTACTCACAAAACCTAGCTACTTTTTCCACTAGATTTCCCACTTTACCCCTACTTGACCAATTTCTTCCTCCCCACCTATATATATGTGGGTGGCAGTTGGAGGCTGAGGTTAGCCACCCCTAGATCACTCCTACCACTCCATTTTTTCCCCTTAGCCATTCCACTCCATTTCCACCTCCATTCCACTCCATTTCACCATTTCCACCATCAAAACCCTAGTTTCCTTCCATTTCCACCCATTTTCACCATCATTCCATGCCCCTACACCTTGGAGGAGAGAGGAGGATGCCCTGCAATAGCTGAAGTGGAGGATTTATTCATCTACACTGAGCTCCATGGCTTCTTTTACCTCTTCCTCCTTCTTTTTGTATTTTCCATTTCCATGAGTAGCTAGGCCCCTTTTGATGGGCTGCTTGGGGTGTAAAATGTTACTTTGATACCATGTTGGGAGAAAATGATATGTAAACTTTGTAATTCCATTTGTTAATGAATATATTCTATTTATATCTTATTTCTCCATGGATTGCTTATTTATTTGTGTGTGAAATCACCTAGGAATTTAGGAAAATTGCTTATATGTGTGAATTTTGGGATTTTCCCCTAGGTCCAATTCTTGGATCCCTAGGTTGCCTCCCATCTTCCCACATCCTAATCAATCTCCCTAAGCCTAGGTGAGAGATCTAAGTAGCTAGATTAGGTGAGTCTAGTGCAATTAGCATGGAGCCTTTTCAAGGCTATAATGTGGGGGAATTGGGGTCCAAAACCCTAATTTCACCTCCCTGTTACTACCCTCAGCCCGTAATTTCCCTAGGAATGTCTATTCTAGAAACCTAGACTTGATTAGACTCTGATTGGATTGAACCTAATCCCTAACCCAATTGAGCCTCCCAAGGGTAGTGGGGAGTGCTAGGGACTAGTTCCCCTACACACAACCTAGCACATCCATGGCCAGTTAGCAACTAAACTTAATTCATTAGACTCTAACTTGTTGTTTGGTTTGGATAATCTAAATGGAATCATAATGTTCATATGTCACCCCCAACTTAAGTGATAAGTACGTCCCCCAAACAGCCCACACCTTCCTTAATTGTTTTAAAACCCTAGTTTTCATCTTGCCTAGCTAGTGTTAGATTAGTTAGCTCTTTTCTTGCTTAGTTAGCTTCTTGCCATGTTTTTGCCTTGTTTTTAATAGTTTAGCTCTTTACTTGCTCTTTTGCTTTTCTCTTGCTTGCCTTAGTGTAATTTGCCTTTTCATACATAGCTTAGTCTTTTTTTGCTTAATTAGTCTTAATCTAGTCTAGGGTTAACTTAGATTTCATTCTCACCCTTAATTGCTTTCTTGCTTAACTTAGTTTAACAATTAAAAAAAACTTCAAACCCTTAACCCTAGTCTCCGCAGTAGGAACCCAACCAAACTAACCTAGATCTAGTGCCCCCTTTTCTCCCTATGGATTGACCCTATACTTGCCGCCTTACCTATACTACGACACGACCCTGTGTTCTTGTAGGATAGAGTTTTAGTAGACGTCAGTGTGCTTAAGTCTAGGTCTTTAAAATTTGAAAGTTTAATCCACCTATGTGTTCGAGTCCTGTGGAGTGAATCTAGTCACCCCTTGTTGGCTAGTGTGTACACCATTGGCTTGACTCCACCAAGATTTCTGGCACCGTTGCTGCGGAGAAAGGCACTCGACCTAGCTAGCTAGTTTTGCTTTGACTTTTCCTACACCCTCATCATTACTATTCTTTATTCATTATTCTTTGCATTCTTTATTTATATTGGTTTACTAACTTTCTTTCTTTTGTTTGGTTGTGCTTTTTGCATGTGAAAATCCATTTGGGAGGAAACAAAATGGAAGGCCAAATTACACCCCACAAGCTGCTTCAAGACTACTTCATGCCTAGAAACTACAAATTACCAATTGCTATCAGGGTTGATCAAATGCCAGGGGAGTAAATATTTATTCCTCTAGGTCTTCTTGGGTCCTTCCCATCTTCTATGGCTCAGAGAGTGAGAACCCCTACAAGAACTTGGACTCATTTCTTAAAGTATGCTCCACCTTCAGGATGCCGACGGCTAGTGATGATACAATCTGATTGACCTTATTCTCTTTCTCCCTCAAAGATAGAGCTAAAGATTGGTATGACTCAATAAGGGACATCATGAGTTGGGAAACAATGAAAATGTCTTCTTGAGACAATTCTATTCTATATCAAGGTTAACACAAATGCGTCATGCCGTGACAAGTTTTTGTCAAATGGGCAATGAGTAGTTTCATAACGCATGGGAAAGATTTAAGAAACTTTTGAGAGAGTGCCCGCACCATGATATCCCTTTGTGGCAACTAGTTCAATCATTCTACTCTGGTTTGTCTCTAAAGGACCAAGACACAGTGGATTCCTCTTATGAAGGAGTTTACATGGCTAGGATACCTATTAAGATATGACCTTTGTTTGAGCAGTTGGCTAAAGGATCAAGAATTCAAGCTTCTAGCATGATGAGTGATGGGGGTTATGCCTTTGGTTTGACACCTCCTACTCATAATGACTCCAGCCTACAAGTGATGAAGATTCTTGGTGACATGGTGATCTTCATGAAGAACCAAGTGACAAATGTTACTTGCCACCCAGTCAACTCTATTGAGTTCTATGGTGAGGAAAAGAAGACACCTCACTCCTATAGCTATCAAGAGCCACAAAGTCCAAAATATAGCTCAAGGTTTGAGGAAGAGGTTATCTCTAGATTGAAAATATTTTATGATGTCCAAAAAGATGTTTCAAGGCTAGAAGAGAAAGTAGAGCAGCTATCTTGCATAATTTCTATCCAAGAAGAAAAGTTGTCCTCAAATCCCATCATGGGCTACCATGAAGAAAGTGGACCCATGCCCTCTTATCAAGTTTTATATAATCCACCTCCCATGCAAGTGCATCCCATCTACCATTTTCAAGGTGATTCCAAGCCTTATACTCCACCTCCCCCTCCATCACCACCATTTTCCCAACAATTCACCTTCCAACCTCAATTCTCCCCTCCACCTCAATTCAACCCCAAGTGTCACCTCCACCTCCTCCATAGCCACAACTAGCTCCCCCTCTCCACCATGAGCAAGGAAGTTCTGTGACAGTTCTAAGGAGTGGGAAATCTCTTGAGTAGCCTGCAAGTCAAAGAAAGGTTGACAAAGCAAAGAAAAGGCAGAAAAGTAGTGATATTGCAATTGAAATTGCCGAAGATGATTCAATGACTGCTAATTTTGGGATACCATGTGATCCAACTTATACTCCATGTACAAGTCCCACCATCCATAGTGTTCCACCTCACATTGATGCAAGCACGACAAAAGCCAATGATCCTCCATTCATTGAAGCACTAGATGAGCCACCAGAAATGAAAAGGAGACAAAAGCACAATGTGGATATTCTTGAGGTGTTTCTCCAAGTGAAGGTGAAAATTCTACTCTTGGATGCTATCAAGAAAATTACATCATATGCCAAGTTCCTCAACAACCTATGCATTGTGAAGATAAGGTCAACATGAAGGATTCCAAAGAAAGTGAAATTGACTGAACAAGTGAGCTCCTTCATACAACATTCACTCCCCGTGAAGAGAAAAGACCTAGGAGCCCCACTCATACCTAGATATATAGGGGGACATCACATAGACATGTCCTTACTTGATTTGAGATCTAGTGTGAATTTGATGCCATACAATGTCTATATCGAGCTGGGCTTAGGCAAGTTGAAGCTGACACATTGCACTCTCAAGTTGGAGGATAGATCCATAAAAGTGCCTAGGGGTAGAGAGTGGATTCTATCTTAGTGGTAATAGATAAAGAGAAAGGCACATTGGTCCCAAGGATAGGAAGATTCCCATCATCTTGGGAAGGCTGTTCTTGTCTACAACTGATGTTGAGATTCATGTACGTAGTGGTACCATGACGGTTTCATTCATGGACATGAAGATCAAGATCAACATGTACAAAACCCAACCCGGTGGGTCTGAGATAGGGATATTGGACATGACCACTTCACAACTCCAAATGATCATTTAAGAAAAGGAGATCAAGATGGAACAATTGATGATGATTATTGTGATTAAAGGGATGAGGAAAATAGGTTGAGTGCAAATGAGGGATGCATGTTTTGCAAGAATGGACACATGAGAATGCCAAACCGATGAATGAATGAAGAATCCCCAAGAAGCCAAGCTAAAGGCAAGAAACTCAGCACTTGTGGGAGGCAACCCACCTAGGATTGGGGAATTTTTCACCCGACCTCTCATTTTTGATACTTTTGCTTTATTTTTACACTTTTCCAAGAAAACACACACACACACACTTGTTTTTAATGGAATTTGTTTAGTTTTAATATGTTTAGGTGAAAATAGGGTGATATGAGGAAAATTAGATGAGATTTTGACAAAATGATCCATGAAAAATCATTTTGGATCAAGATTTTGAGTGTTTAATGTTCTTCAAGTTGGGAATAACAGCTGTAGAGACCACCACAGCTGTGGACATCCACCAGAGTCGTGTCAATTAAATCCACAAGTGATCACAGGGAACAAAGCCAAAGTTGAAGATATTTTTTTGACAAGGGATGCACCATAGCCGTGCAAGGAAGCACGGTCACACAACCTGAAGCCACCACGACCATTCCACGTAGCACGACCGTGTTGTGTTTCAACCCAATCTCTACTTTTTGGATTAAAAATGACGACCTTTGACAAATGCAAGTGAATTATCATTGTTTATTGCTAAATGGTATCAATTCTTGACTTCTTACATGTGCATCACCTCTCCTGTGTTTGTGAATGATTTGGTTGAATTGTGATTTAAGCAAGCTATGAGCACTTAGTGCCTAAGAAATCACTTGATTGAAGTTTCAATTTTAGGTTGTTCATTCATGTGGTGTGATATTGTTGGATGAAGTGTTGGATTAATTTTCATGCATGATACCTTATGTTGAGAATCACGCCAATGACCCCTCTTTGACCTGACTCTTCACTCATCATCTTCTTACCACTCTGCCTCATGAAAGGATGCCAAAGTGCACATATCAGCTGTGGCCACCTCCAAAAGTTTGGGGTGGCCATATCTACATTTCACTGCTTCACTCTCATCACCATTCTACTCCAAGGGCAAAGAAAAAGAAAACAAAAAATTGCAAAAAGAAAATAAAAGGATGCTCATGTTTAAGAAAATTCAAATAAAGAAAAGATGAGTGCTCTATGTAATAGCACTCCAAAAATCTTACCACAACCTTTTCTTCCATTTTTATACCCATTGAGCTAGGAAACATCAAACCTAGCTCATTTTGCCCTTTTCAATAGCCACGTGGGTCATTTGGTGTGATTTGAAACATAAGGTTGAAAGCATGAAGGTGAATCAACACTCTTGATCATCCTTGATTAACACCATCATGAAATAGTTTACCCAGAACTGCATGAAAGAAATATGAATAGCTTGTGTGTTTTATGCACTATATTTGAAGTTCATATGCTTTGTGCTCTTTTCATGATTGGTTTGTGAAAGCATGAGAGGAGAGAGGTGGAATGCATGTACTTAGTCACTATTGATCCTATTCAATAGTAATCATCCTTTACATTGCATTTGTCATTTCTTGCTTGTGAAAAATTTGTAGAGAGATTGAGTTCAAGCATACTTGAGGACAAGTATATTTCAAGTTTAAGGTGATATTTCAACCCTATTTTATGGCTTCATCTTGTGTCATTTTGCATTTCAATCACACCTATACCTGTTAGATTACATGTTATTTCCCCCAATATTCATATTTGTGTAAAATGCACTTATGGACATTATTTGCATGTTTTTTAGGCCTTTGAACCATGCTTGTTAGAAGAGAGAGAGAAGGAGTGATCCTAGGGTTTCTATACCCTTAGAGAGACCCAAAGTGAATACCTATGCTCCCTCAACCTACCCCTAGTGGCCAAAGATCCATTGAAGCAAATATGTCTAAAAAAATCCAAAGAATAAAGTCAAAGTGCTGATCCAGAACCCAGAACGGCCATGCTACAACAGAGGCAGAGTGACTGTGGAGTAGAGAATGACCTTAAAATTTTGAGACACCACGACCCGTGGTGAGTACCACAACCATGCTACCCTCACTCCACTAAGGCCATGGTGAGCACCGCGACCGTGCTGCCCTCACTCCACCACGGACGTGGTAGCCTCAATACATAATTGATCATCAACCTATGATTTTGACATTTTAATTTACATGACCCATGGTAAACACCACGAACATGCTCACCCCTACCCACCATGGATGTGGTGAACCACCACGGCCGTGCTACTCACAAAACCTAGCTACGTTTTCCACTGCATTCCCCACTTTACCCCTACTTGACCTATTGCTTCCTCCCCACCTATATATATGTGGGTGGTGGCTGCAGGACAAAGTTAGCCACCCCTATCTCACTCCTACCACTCCATTTTCACCCCTAGCCATTCCACTCCATTTCGACCTCCATTCCACTCCATTTTACCATTTCCACCATCAAAACCCTAGTTTCCTTCCATTTCCACCCATTTCCACCATCATTCCATGCCCCTTCACCTTGGAGGAGAGAGGAGGATGCCCTGCAACAGTTGAAGTGGATGATTTCTTCATATGCACCGAGCTCCATGTCTTCTTTTACATCTTTCTCCTTTCTTTTTGTATTTTCCATTTCTATGAGTAGCTAGGCCCCTTTTGGTGGGCTGTTTGGGGGTGTAAATTGTTACTTTGATACCATGTTGGGGGAAATGATATGTAAATTTTGTAATTCCATTTGTTAATGATTATGTTCTATTTATATCTCATTTCTCCATGGATTGCTTGTTGGTTTGTGTGTGAAATCACCTAGGAATTTAGGAAAATTGCTTATATGTGTGAATTTTGGGATTTGCCCCTAGGTCCAATTCTTGGATCCCTAGGTTGCCTCCCATCTTCCTACATCCTAATCAATTTCCCTAAGCCTAAGTGAGAGATCTAAGTAGCTAGATTAGGGGATTATGGTGCAATTAGCATGGAGCCTTCTCAAGGCTATAATGTGGGGGAATTGGGGTCCAAAATCCTGATTTCACCTCCCCGTTACTACCCTCGGCCCCTAATTTCCCTAGGAATGTCTAATCTAGAAACCTAGACTTGATTAGTCTCTGATTGGATTGAACCTAATCCCTAACCCAATTGAGCCTCACAAGGGTAGTGGGGAGTGTTAGGGACTAGTTCCCCTACATACAACCTAGCATATCCATGGTCAGTTAGCAGCTTAGGTTAATTCATTAGACTCTAATCGTTTGGTTTAGATAATCTAAATGGAATCATAATGTTCATATGTCACCCCCAACTTAAGTGATAAGTATGTCCCCTAAACATCCCACACCTTCCTTAATTGCTTTAAAACCCTAGATTTCATCTTGCCTAGCTAGTATTAGTTTAGTTAGCTCTTTTCTTGCTTAGTTAGCTTCTTGCCCTATTTTTTCCATGTTCTTGCTAGTTTAACTCTTTACTTGCTCTTTTGCTTTTCTCTTGTTTACCTTAGTGTAATTTGCCTTTTCATACCTAGTTTAGTCTTTTCCTGCTTAATTAGTCTTAATCTAGTCTAGGGTTATCTTAGATTTCATTCTCACCCTTAATTGCTTTCTTAGTTAACTTAGTTTAACAATCAAAACAACCTTCAAACCCTTAACCCTAGTCTTTGCAGTAGGAACCCAACCAAACTAACCTAGCTCTAGTGCCCCCTGTTCTCCATGTGGATCGACCCTATACTTGCCACCTTACCTATACTATGACATGACCCTGTGCGCTTGCAGGATAGTGTTTTAGTAGACGTAGGTGTGCTTAAGTCTAGGTCTTTATAAATTTGAAAGTTTAATCCACTAGTGTGTTCAAGTTCTATGGAGTGCATCTAGTCACCCCTTCTTGGCTAGTGTGTACACCACTGGCTTGACGCCACCAGTGGTCTGTGATCTCATGTAAAGGGTGAAACAAAGATGACGAGCACCATGATTTACATCTCTATCCCTCACTTCTATTTTCCCTTTGTCTTCTGTCAGTCATAAGATGTTCTTTTGCCCTCTACTTATTCCTTTACCACACTGAGTTATGCATTTTGTTGGCTATAGGCCAGGGCCAAATGTCCAAATCCTATTTGGCCATCTCATTTTTTTTGTTAAAATGGATAATATGATGTACATGGATTTATGGAATTCTTTGATTGGTCTATTTTCTAAAATTCACAGTAAATTATTTATACCTTAGAAAAATAAAAAAATGTTTTGGAATCTTGATACCATTGCCTATCCAATGATATCCTTTTTATCACCTAAATCAAATGTAATATATATGTGATTTTTTTAAAGATTTTCCTAATTGCTTAATATTTTTAAAATCTAAAAATAATAATCTTTAAGTCAGAAAAACAAAGTATGATATGATATGAATTAAAAAAAATATAATCTACAAAATGGTATAGTTTTGATAACCCAATTTATTAATAATAAAAAGGTAGTTATTAAGGTTTATACAATTTATGTAAACCTAACCCTAGTCTCATATATGCCTATAATAGGTTTCTTATGGACTGAGATGAAATTAGGGTTTTTATCTTGGACATATATATACTTCATGTGAGGCGTGTTTCATCCCTATTCATCATATTGAATAGTCACCTATATTCTCTCTCTCTCTTGGTCATATGGACAAATTATCCTACATAAGTTCTTCCTCTTTTAAAAATTGATTTTATGTGAAAGATTCTATGTTGATTCAGATTTTGTGATCATCTTACTATGTTGGGTGTTTTTATTGGACTCTTACATAGAACTTGGTGATTTCATTCCATGTGAAAATCCTAAATTGAGTATTTGATACCCTAACCTTCTTGTGGTGATTTTTTTGATCTTTTGCTGCACCTTTTTTGCGAACATGATTGGATATTTATTTATGGGTCCTATGATCTCACTTGATAATGTTGGATGTTCTCATCCTATTATTTCATCTTGACTAAACTTAATACTTGCCTTACTCTATTTGTATGCATGGCTTATACTAATTTTATTTCTAGTAGCTATACACCTATATAACCATACTTTTGGATGTGCATATTCCTTCCTGAGTGTGCATATTCCACTCATATATATTTAAAGGGCACACATATACCATCCAGGGTGTGTAGATTCCAGACAACACTTTTAGATTGAGATCCCATCCTACTTAAAATGGCCTTAGTCTGTGTTGTTTACATGCACTGCTTATGAATTGTGATATTATTATTGTGATATTGTTTTAAGAAAAAGAAATGTCTTATTCTTGATTATCATATTATTGTAATTCATATCCTCTTGATATCCACCTGGATAATACTTTTCCTCTTTTATGAGAAGCCTTGTTACCTTTGGATGTCCTTTTTGCCAATACTGCTCAATTCCCTATTAACATGCACATAACAAATTTTATGCTGATAACTTCCATTTTGTCTTCTCTTATGGGGGTATGTTTCCAACCCCAAGTGTAGGATATGATGAACCTTACAAGAAGACATGGACCAAGATTATGGACCCATCTTTTAGAGAGATGGACTTAAGATAGTTTAGATATCCATCTACTTAGATCCTGATGTTGTTGCTTTCATGTAAAACCTAAGTGGGAAAATATATTGTAATCTTGTATGAATTGAATATAATCACCAAATATTACTGTACCGCTATATTTTGGTTATTTTGTATACCATAATTTGAGAAATGAAAACTTACACCTATTCTGACATACTTTTAGTGTGACAAAATTAGATGGGTTTATTTCTAAAAATTTATAGGGAGTGGATCCTCTCTCGGGTCCCACTCTTTACAAAGACTGTTGGTTGTATGACCCAAGAGAAATCATGTGATTGTATTGGGATATTTGTATATGATTAACTATTCATAAACGGATTTTTTGCTTATTATGTTTGTTTCAATATTGAGATAATGATTGAATGTAATTATGTCCTAAAAATATTTGACTTGATGAGTTAAGGTTTGGGTGGAGGATGCAAACATGAGATCATGTTTTTTACTTAGGGTAGTTATTCTTTATATGGCATAGTCAGATATTATTTTGGAGATGATAGGACAATAATAATAAATGAGACTAGCATGTGTGTGACTAATGACTACGTATCTTTAGTCACGATATTTGATATCAAGTTTGGCACATATATAATTGATAGAAAATAAGTGTTACTACACAAACCCAAATTGAGAATGACACAAGGAAGCTCATTTGACAGGACTCGATTCATGTCCCAATGTGACAATGGAGATTTTGATCCTTAAAGATAAAGTCACTACATAATCACATGTTGATTTGCGTACTTTAACACTGCCCAACATGACTTTGAATAAGGGCTTCCATACATGTAGTAATTGAGCGCACCGTGATAGATGTGGAATATTGTAAGTGACATAGATGGAAATTGTACCTCTTGTTGGAGTGAATATCATGTCCACTTGATAAGTGAAACTATGAAATATATGCCCATGTAGTCAATATATGATATTGATGTAAAAAATCTCGATAGTCTACTCTAGTTCAAGAAACATAGATTGAATGTTATGAGGATGGCTAGTCAATGCCTAAGGTTCAATCTGGATATCCATGACAAAGGGATTATGTGGTCATGGTAACATTTGTCACTTACAGGTTGAAGTTGTTCCCAAGCTATTCCAATTACTTGGGTCAAAATGGTGTGTTGATACATAAAAATCTTTGCTTCTGAGGTCATTGATATCACTGCCAACATAATGTGGAACCAATAGGGAAAAACACATAAGGATGCTTAAGGAGAAAGAAGCTTGAAATCACACACATAATTAGAATGGTTCTGAATTATGTATAGTCTGATTTCCAATCCAGCAAATTGACTAAACAAGTCATACGATCAACTGAATGGATGGATCAACTGATCAACTTAGTTTCATCCTATCAACTGATCATCATTAAGGAAAATGACAAGCCAATGGAGTGAGATAGTTAGCTGATCGATTGGACAATGTGAGTTGCAAAATGAAATAATATGAGTTCAGACAAATTGGGAATCCCAGTGATTTCTAAGTAATAATTGGACTTTCCAAAGTCCCAAACTATTGATTGGATGCCTATCCAACTTTTCCTATTTTATATCTGTTTGTAATTTGTGAATAAAAAATGAATATAGTTTTTGTAAAACCCTATATATAAAGGGTAGACATTTATGGGATGAAAACACACAAGCTGCCAATGAATTTATTCCTTTTTAAGAGAGAGAAATAAATCCTAAGGGAAAACACCCACAATAGGAGGAGAGGAGCAAGCAATGCTAGCACATTTACAACCCTAATTTTGCCTCTTCTTGGTGACCAAGGTGATGCACTAAAAACTTCTGCATCTGCATGAATGATGTAGAGGTAAAGGCCCTTGTGAGGAGTCTTGAGGTAGAACTAATTCTTGAAGGAGAGGACAAGCTTTACAAGTGCATATGCGAGGTGAACGACTGAGTGACTACATGATGATAATAACAACTTTGGATCCACATCCAAAACTGAGAGTTTGACATTAACTTAAGGTGTCCCTACTTGTTAGACAATGAGTGTGCATCAATATATATTTGATATTCTTTGAAGGACTTTTATAGAAACATTTTATGCCTATGACAGTTCTATTGGATAAGGGTTTTTTTGGGATTATTTTTGTATTTTTTCTACACCACTCCTAAAAATTCTAAAGTTTAGTCTAAAAAATTTCTACATTTTAGTTTAGTCTATAATGATTATTATAACATAACATACAATCTATGTACGCAGTCCTATATCCATTTTTAGTTACTTACTTATCATACAAACAAAAGAAGATACATTATTTTTTATAATATATGTTTACACTCAATATGTCCAAGTACAACAAAATAACATATATTAGAGATAAGAATTTGGAAAATATATGTTTTTCTATTTGATTTCTCAATGATGAACGACATATGTTACATATGATACATTGCTTACTTATAAAAGTGAGTATTTTCTGGTGGATAAGTGGGTAACTACTTGGCATGGCATGGCTCTACCATATTTTCAACATCAGTTGTGGTTTTATTTGGTGACTAGAAAAGAGTCAAGTTTTGCGTGATGAAATTGATTATTTAGTTACTTGAAACAAGTCGAGTAGATAATTGGTGTGATTGCTGACATGTGTGGTTATTTTTATATGTTAGATACAATAGTACTTAAGAAGAAGATGTGAGTGGCAAAAAACCAACCTATAATTGTGAAATGTGTTCTTTTTTGTGAAACAAGTAAAGGGAAAGAATTATAGGAAATGAGAGAAGGTGGAAGTCAAGAAAGGAGTTTTTTTTAAAGTGATAGGGGGAGGGAGAGTGATAGATAGATGGAGTGGGGTTGACTAGGAAAGTTTTTTAAAGAAGAATTTGGTATGGGATTTTATTTAGTGAAGATGGGAGAGAGAAAGAAGATTTCTAATTACAAAAAGTGGAAAAAATTGCAAACATAAAGTGTTTAAGAGTCATTTGGAATTGCTAGTTTTTGTAAAGAATTAAAAAATGACATGATTTGACTTGTAAAATAGACATTTTTTATATTATTATATATTTTAAGTATATATTCTTTTCATCTTAATAGTAGTTTTATTCTAGAAACTTATTACTCTTTTGAAATTCAGAATGACACCAGAAACTACAACTAAATCAAACTATATATTTAAATATATTTTTCTTTAAAACCAACATATTCAACAAAAAGAGACAAAGATTCTAATTTATAGTTCTACTATAAAGGACATATTTAATTGATCGATTTGAATAACAAAAAATAACTTAATGCTACCCACCTGTAAAGAATCAAATGAGATTGAAATGGCTTACATGATAACATTAAGTAAAACGCAACATATTTCAAAAAAATAATATGACCATCTCCAGACTTAAGCTATGAATTAATTGTGTTAAGACAAGTAATTATTTTTCTTTTACCCAATAAGAATAACATTGCAACGATTACAATATATAACATATATTGAATGTTAATTTGATATGTACATTGGAATCGACATACTAAATAGGCATTTTGATTTACTGGGAGTTGATGAGATGTTAGAGAGCATTATTGGGGGTTAGAGGGGCCCACAGACCCAGGATTCTTTTAATAGTTATAATGCTAATTAGTAATGCATCAAAGTAATATCTGATTGTCGTCAATTGCGCAAAGATTGGCCAACAGACTGACACATCACCACCATATATCTATTTTTTCTCCTTTTTAACATAAATAAGTAAAAAAGGTGAGACCATGTCGTTGTTATGCTCAAATCCAATTTTCGTATATAGAAAGGAGAGCACATTGAGATAATATAAAAACAACAAGCAAGATTTGAATGGATTTGGTTGACCAAATGTTAGTATTAGACATGAGAAGTCATAAGAAAATGAACTTTAGATGTCTATTGATAGTGACAAGTGCCCAAATTATAAAATGAGTCACACGTATCATTAAATATATGCAACTAATTAATAATTTCAACCCAATATCAATAGAAAATAATCAACATTACACATATTTGAGAAGGCAAAGGTATATGCTCTGCGCTCCTATTTGACAAATATTTTACCACAAACACAACTTTGAATTATGAACTTACGCCGCTCTAACTACTACAAGTTTATGTCTATCTTTTAAAAAGCCACCATCGAACTGCAAATTACTATTATCTTTTAAGAAGGCATCATCAAAGTTCCAGTTAATTATCATCTTGATCGATCCATACAACATCATAAGATTAATATTTGTTGTGCTTGTTCTTTCTACAACATCATCTATTTAAAGACTTTAGAGTACTCAATCTTCAAAAAGATGGTATTGAGCAACCAACTCTAGATTGGCCATATATTTATATGTCATTGTCGATTTAGCAAATGACTCTATCGTCAAAATATAATGCCAAACTAATAACTACAAATCGAGAATTTATCCCTAAGACTACAATGGTTTAATGACTGCATAGTCAAATCTTTATGAAACACCATCAATCTACCATCTAAATATATTTTGAAATTTCTCTAAGTCATCACAATTTATTTACACATTGTAGTTGTTTATTCTCCTTAAATTGATAGTCCACATGATTTTTTGTCCCATAAACACAAAAAATCATGTTAAAAAATCTATTGGTATATTTAATAATGAGTTTTATATACTTTCTGAAAAAAGACCAATGCACAAGTTAGTACAACTTGTACACATCATGTTTAGTACATGTTATAACCTCGATTTTGCTTGTATTGATTAAAATGCAAATTTTCAAATAAAAGGGATTTGAATGGAAAATTGTATGGTTTGTTTTCAAAGAATGGATTCTTTTGAAATTTTTTTCTTGGATGCATACTTTTGTGATTTATATTGTTTTGATATATCCAATAATGATAAAAGGAAAAAGG